>PVIW01000315.1:552448-581274 GCA_004026585.1 Noctilio leporinus
AAATGGAACTGCCTTTTGATCCAGCAATTCCACTACTTGGACTATACCCAAAGAATCCTGAAACACCAATTCATAAGAACCTATGTACACCTATGTTCATAGCAGCACTATTTACAATAGCCAAGTGCTAGAAACAGCCTAAGTGCCCATCAGTGGATGATTGGATCAAAAAACTTTGGTACATTTACACAATGGAATACTATACAGCAGAAAGAAAAAAGGAACTTGTACCCTTTGCAACAACATGGTTGGAACTGGAGAGTATTATGCTTAGTGAAGGACAAATACCATATGATCTCACCCATTACAGGACAATAATGAACAAAACTAACAACAAGCAAAACAGAACCAAATATATGAATACAGTGGTCAGGGAGAAGGGGGTTTGGGGGAGAGGGGAGGAAGAGGCAAGGAAGGGGAGCAGTTTAGATAAGAACCCAGTATAAAGGAACCATGGACATGGACAATAGGTGGGATTGACTTTGGGGGGAATGGGTGGGTGGGGAGGGGGACAGAGGGGAGCAAAAAGGGGATGGATGTAATACAACAACAATAAAAAAAGAAAAAAAAATGTATACATCTACACAGGTATGGGGTGATTGAGCAGAGTAGAAAAAACCAGGATCCTCAAGTCAGCTGATACGGTATTTGGTTTTCTAAGTATAAGTGCAGTACCCAGAATGGAAAATGGCTGAGGGAAGATGGGAGGGGCTCATGGAGGTTGTTCACAAATATTGGAAGGTCTGTTCTGTTAAAAGGCATTAGATCTGTTTTGGTGCTTTCAGAGAGTAGGACTAGGATTGGTGAGTATTCATCAGACGTATTTTGGCTTAGGATGAAAAAACTGTCACAGTAAAGTAACATTTTTTGGGAAAATTATCAGTTTACTGGGAGAGTTTAGGCAGGGGCTGGATGTCTGAAAGTAACTGTCACAGTGACTTTTTGTTTTGAATGTTAATAGGGCAGAGCTTGGTTTGGAACCTTGGTTTCCCACTAATATCACATTTTATTAGGTATTATAAAACTGTCACTTGAAATGCAACATAGCTCCAGGATGCAGGCTGAGCTCTCTGTGGCATTACTTACAGGCACTGTGGGTGGTTGTGATCCTCTCTAATCTGTGACTTGGACTTCATCCCCTTGGTCAACCTTACCTCCTCTCTTTCAGTGATAAGAACGAGATTATTCGCATTTACTAATTATGGCCACAAGGTGGCAGCACCGCGCCACGTGTTTTCTAAGAACAGGATGTGGGCAAATCGGAAAGCTGTGGTCAGGATTAGGAAAATAGAATAAATTAAATGAACAGGTAAACTTTTTTCTTCTTTACTTACCCCTGTGAGGTGACAGAGTTAAAGGGAATCTGAAACTATTGCATTTTAGAATTGGAAGACACTTTAGAGGAGTGTCTCAAACTTGAATGTGCTTATGGATCACCTGAGGATCTTGTTTAAATACAGATCCGATTCTTCCAGTGGGGCCTGAGAGTTTGCATTTGTAATTAGCTTTCGGACGACGCGGATGCTCCCTGCTGGTTGGTGGATCACACTTTGAGTAGCAAAGCTTTAGAGGTCATTTAGAGATTAATGCTCACTGCACCTGCTTTATGAAGAGCAACAGAAATCTAGAGGGAGAATGGGACTTGCCTAACGTAGTTGTGACTTTAGTGTGTAACTTTCTGTATTTAAACCCAAGCTTCTGACTCAGTCCAGCGCTTGCTCCACTAAATTGTGTGGCCTCCTTTACTCTTGTTAGTGGCATCTCTTCAGTTTAGGAACCCAGAACTCTCATTTTTCCATCATCCCCTTTGCTCAAGTCACTTTAGTTACTCAGAATCTTCAGTGACTTTTCTATAACTACAAGGTCAAGTTCAAATGTCTCTAACTAGTTTTCATGGCTGTACAATAAATGGACCTACTTTAGTAAGATTACCCAATTTTCCTGTTTTTTAACGCTGCCTTTCTTCTGTAACTCTCCCCATTCTCTCCTGTTCTCTAAACATGCTGTGTTCAGGTCTCTCCCAGTGGTGATGGTAATGGCAATGGCATTACCTAGGAATAGACATTCCTAACCTCAGGTCCACGATCAACTTTGGTTAGTTACTTCCCCTTCTTAAGAATCAGCATCTTCCTCTGAAATAACCCCATATGGTGGTTGAGAAGAATAAATAGCATATGCAAGCCCACTCTCATTCTTGAAATCAGCTTCCAAATTAGCATCTACAATGGTGCCTGTCACCTGGTTTCCTGTGCTTATGTCTCTCCTTGTCTCTGTTCCTTGACACTTAACCTTTCAAAGGTCTAACCTGAAGCCTGTCTCTTTTGTGAAATCTTTCCTGGCCATTCCTGACCTAGTTGGACCCAACCTTCTATAAATTATTTTATATATGTATTAGCATTTAGTTATGTGCCAGCCTGCTTAGTGAGACCTGTTAGGCTTGAGGGATAATTGACTGTGTAACAATTAAGGGATAATTGAGTTAATTTTAAAAATATATTTTAAAATTTTATTACTTTATTTTTTTATCACCATTTATCCCCTCCATATCCTCCTCCAACTCCACCCAGTCGCCTCCCCGTTGCAATCACTACACTGTTATCCGTGTTCGTGGGTTCTTGGTCTCTTTTTTATTCCTTTTTGCTTAATCCCTCCACCCCTAGGCACCACCACTTTTAATTTTTTTAATCCTTACCTGATGATATGCTTATTGATTTTAGAGAGAAAGGAAGGGAGAGAGAGAGAAAGAGAGAAACATGAATTGGTTGCTTCCTATATGTGCCCTGGCTGGGGATTGAATCCTGCAGCCTTAGGGGCAATACCCCAACCAACTGAGGCACTAGGCCAGGGGGAGTTCATTCTTTTTTTAGTATTCCCTGAATGTTAGAGCTGCCTTCTCTTTTGTCACTTATGGCCTAGGAACAGCTCCTCCTGCACCAGCAGCTCTAGATCCTGGTAGTTTATGAATACTTTAAGTCTAGTTCTCTTCAGGCTCCTTCCTGCCTCCACATTTTGGTTAAACTGGTGTGCATATTTTCAGATGGCTCCTCCATGAAAGGGGCTGATGAAATCTCCATGGAAACCACAAGTTGATAACACTAAGGAAGTTGGCCACAGTACCCTTGCTTCAGCCTGGGGACAGGAGATGTGTACACCTTTCTATTTCATAAAATTTACAGCAAGATCCCCACTCTCTTACTTCAGAAGAGATTAAGGACAAAAAGACTAAGTGGTAGGGAAAGGCTGTTTAAGGGAGCTCACATACCTGAATTATTCATTCAGTTATATCTTTGCATACGTGGTTGTATATTTTATCACATGATCCACGATTCCATCCCTTGGTGGCAGTTAGGAGCTCATGTCAGGCTATGACCATAAAGATATGTGGTTTGTGCTTTCCCTGTAGCAGAGGCGTCTCTGAGGTCTGGAGCTGAGACTAGAAGGGCTGGGCACTTTAACTAGTGTCCCACTTTCTCTTTTTATTGGACAGCAGTCTACTCACTCATCTTTCTCAATCAGGGGAATTTTGGTATTTCCTTTTGGGTTCATACCGAAGTCCAGATGCATTTATCTGTTCCTGAAACTACTTTTTTTTTTTTTTAAAGAGTGGCCCAAGGAATGGATTCCTTTCATATTTCCAGGATTTTAATTTTCATTGTCTGAGATGATGGTTTCCAACCTTGGAGGCTGGTTAGAATCACCTGCAGGGCATTTAAAACCTATGAATGCCTATGCCTTATCTCCAGAGAGCCTGGTTTGATTGGTCTCTGATGTGTCTTAGGCATTGGTAGTTTAAAAAAGTTGGACAACAGGTGGGATTGACTTTGGGGGGAATGGGTGGGTGGGGAGGGGGACAGAGGGGAGCAAAAAGGGGATGGATGTAATACAACAACAATAAAATTAAAAAAAAAAAAAAAAGCTTGCAGGTATGAGAATCATTTTAAGTAGAGCAACCTGAGCCCAGTGTTCAATGCTAACCTTGCCAGTGATGAAAGATGTGGATATCACAAGTGTCCAGATGTGATGGACGAGAAAACACAGCATCTCTCCTGTGGTAGTCTTGCCAAAAAATTCATAAGCTAAGTTTAATCATGAGGAAATATTAGG
This sequence comes from Noctilio leporinus, assembly GCA_004026585.1. Lineage (NCBI taxonomy): Eukaryota > Metazoa > Chordata > Mammalia > Chiroptera > Noctilionidae > Noctilio > Noctilio leporinus. The sequence goes on from PVIW01000315.1 coordinate 556,553, forward strand.
TAAGTCCAGCCTGAGGATCATTCTACAAAATAACTGACTAATATTCTTAAGAACTGTTAAGGTCACGAAGGAAAAAGAATCCTGAGAAACTGGCCCAGATAAAAGGAGATGGAGGAGACAAGACAACTACATGCAATGGGCAAGCCTAGCTAGATTGGATTCTTGTCTGCAAAAAGGACATTAGTAAGGACAATAGAATTTGAATAAGATAATATTGATTTCCATCATTGTATTATGGTTACCTACAGCATTAATATTTGGGGAGGTTGAATGAATGGTTATGGAAACTTTTGAATGTCTGAAATTACATTAAATTGAGAAGTCAAGAAATGAAAAAGAACTGGATAATTAAGGAGTTGCCAGAGATGAGAACTACTTCCCTAAGTTATCTTGCCTAATACTGTCAGAGTAACTTTCTGAGAATGCTGTTCTATCATGTTTCTGACTTTCTCAAACTATTTCATTCACTCCTGTCACCTGTAGGATAAAGTTCAAATCCCTCAGGCTGTCATTTGAAGCAGAAGCAGATGGTTCCAATCAGCTCCCTTAGTCTATGTGACATGACCTGTACTGTACTCTCTCATGTATGAATTTATTCTAATTATCTTCCTTCTTTCTATAATACCCTTGCCTTCCTGCTCAGCCTCTTGAATTATTCTGCATTCTAAGGCCCATGTTAGTTTCTTATTTTTCATTGAAGCCTTTTATGAATATTTCAGTTAAAAGCAGTCACCTTTCCTTTCTTTGAAACCTGGTAGGTAGGGATGGTGTGAAGTGAAAACATGAGCTATAGATTCAGAAATATGCAAGTCTTGATCCTTGTTCCATCTTTTACCAGTTCTTGGATAAGGGAGAAGTTAATTGACTTTGTGGAGTTTTGGTTTCTCATCTGCAAAATAAGGATAATAGTACCTACTTCAAAGGGTCATTGTGAGCATTAGATGAGGTGCAAACATAAAGGTCCCTGCATATTGGGTCGTTCTTCCTCCTCCTGTTTGTAGCCCAGTGGTCCCCAGAGGGACTGGGGGTGGTGCAAAGGCCCTTATCAAAATTTCCTGCAGAGCCTTTAAAAGATACTTGTGTTTGATCATCATAATTAGACACTTCTGAATTTAGTGCTTGGGCCTTTAAGAAATTCGACTGGGATTTTTTTCCTGGAACCCAACTTCAGTAAATAAGTGACCTATGGATAGAGGAATGTAACCCAGTAGAAGGAGAATGAAAGGACAATGGGTTTCTAAAGGGGAAAAGGCTGTGATGCTTCCCACACCCACCCCTTTGCTATCAGTCACAGGCACTGAGGAAGTATGACTTTGTGGTAAAACTCCTCAAACCATTCCCTGCCCAGGTGATAATGTACATACATGAGTCATGTCCTTTATGAGTTGAAGACTTTACTCCCTTTTCTGCTACTTCCACCCTCACAGTATAGGCTGGGTTCAGTGGTTTGGCCCCAGGTCCTCAGCCTCTACTACTGGTTTAAGATGGCTGGTCCAGGAGGGGCAGGCTGAGACGGAAGTCAGATGCCAACATGCATGGAAAGAGACAGGTGGGGCTGCTATTGTTCAACGGCCACAGACTCTGGGTGTGTTTTATGACTATTTCTGATTTGGAATCTCTTCCTACTTCCTGCTCATGATGCTTTCTTTTCCTAGCACACCCCTATTATGGCCAATGAATGGCTATACAAATAGTTGACAATTTAGTGAAAAGGACTTTTCTTGGGGATCAGGAACCGAACCCTGTTTCTTTGCAAAAGATATTCAGGCCCATAAAATTATAAGGTTCAAAACAACCTTTGATTTTGTCGGGATGTGCAATTGTGAGTGTGGGTTAGGGAACAGGTGCATAAGAGAGGGTAAGATAGAAAACAAACTGCTGTTTGTCAAATCTGGAAATGCAGGGAACAAAAATCATGCTGGAAGGTGGATTTCATTCAGGAGACCTCAGAAATCTTAGAGTGTCATCTGCCCCAATTAAATTATTAACATTTATTTGGGTGGGAGATAAGGTTAAATTATAGTTGTGCAATGATAAATAAATTACCTAACTTCTCTCAGTTTTTTTAAAATTTAATTTTATTGTTGTTGTATTACATCCATCTCCTTTTTTCTCCCCTCTGTCCTCTTCCCCACCCACCCATTCCCCCTTCTCTCAGGTTTTAAAAAAGATTTTATTTATTTACCTTTGAGAGAGAGAGAGGAAGGGAGAGAGAAAGAGAGGGATAGAAGCAGCAATGTGTGAGATATACATTGATCAGTTGCTTCTCATATGCCGCCAGCTGGGGACCTGGCCTGCAACCAAGGCACATGTCCTGACCAAGAATTGACCTGGCGATCTTTCAGTTTGTGGGCCAGCACTCAATCCACTGAGCTACACCAGCTAAGGGCTGGTGTTAAAAAAACAGAGGTTTTTTTAATGTGTTAAAATGGGATGATTGACACTCATGACTTTTTCTTTTCTTTTCTTTTCTTTTTTTTTTTTGTGAAGACTGTAGTTATATATAAAATCCTTAGAAAAGCACCTGGTACATAGTCAGTGCTGAGTAAGTGGGAGCTATTCTAATTATGGGGCTAGGCAAAGGTGCCATCCTGGTCATCTAGGGTATTGAGGTATTTTCTAGCTAGGGCCCTGGCAGGCCAGCTGGAGATGAAAATGATAGAGGAAGGCTTAACATGCAGGAGTGGAAGGACTGGGCAGTAACTCATGAACAGCATTCCAGAAAATGCCTTAATTCAACATCAGAAATACCCAGAGGGTATGCAGCTTCTCCAACAGTTGTCTTCCTTGTGGCTCTGGGAATGGCTTTGCTGAAAGTCAAGCTGAGAGACAGGCTTCAGGAGATGTCTTACAAATAGCATTCTTGTTAAAGAAAATCCCTAATATGGCCCAGGCATTATTTTCATCTCTGTACTACCCTTATTTATAAGGTGTAAAGAGGAAGGCCGAAGAAGGATGAGTAAGAAAATGAATCTGTAAATTAACAGGCTGGAATTGGGGCTGGCATGTATAAGTTACAAGAAACTATATAAATTTTATGTAGATGTAAAAGGACTCTGATCTCTCCAAATATGTAGAGTGGGCTCCTTGAGTATATATCAGATTCTATCCCAAGAAGTATTCAAGCAGAATCACAAGAGATGGGTAGTATGTGTACCTTCCTTGCTAAATTGTTAGACTAAGTTTCTGAAGAGAAAGAAGATGAAGGAGAAATGGGCGAGGATGAGAGAAAGTAGGATGGCAAAAGGACAGGGTTGAAAGGTATGTTCACTGAGGACTCACCATTTACCAGGCACTGTGTTTACCACACAAGGTATACTTGTATATCTTAACTTATTCTTTTTTTTTTTTTAGTTTTTTTTCCCCCTATCATTTCCAGAGAGAGAGGAAAGGAGAGAGGCAGAGAGGGAGAGAAACATCAATGTATGGTTGCCTTTCGCCTTCCTCCAGCCATGGGCCTCGCTGGAGACCTGGCTTGCAATGTGGTTATGTTGCCCTGGCTGGGAATTGAACCAGCAACCTTTGGGTTCGCAGGCTGGTGCTTTATCCACTGTGCTACCAGCCAGGGCTTAACTTATTCTTTTACTGTTATTTCCTAACGCAGCAAGAATTATCCTTGTTACAGATGGGAGAAAAGACTCTAAGGCAGGTGAAGTGACTGGTCCAGGATCATCCTCAAAACTTGTGCCCTTGCCTCTCTGTCAGAAGAAAAGTGAAAGAGAAGCAAGGCAAAGCAAATTTTTGTTGTGGGTAAAGTTTACAAAAGGTACCTGGGGTGGGCAGATAATGGCTTTCCCAAAACATCCACATCCTAATCCCTGAAACCTATGAATGTTACCTTGTGTGGCAAAAGGGACGTTGCAGATGTGGTGCAGTAAAGGATTTTTGAGAAGGTAACAGTGTCCCGGACTATCCAGGTGGGCTCAATGTAATCACAGGGGTGGAGGCAGGAGAGTCAGGGTCAGAATGATGCAGCATAAAGACTCCACCTGCCAGTGCTGGCTTTGAAGGGGGCTGTGAGCCAAGGAATGTTGGTTGTTCGTAGAAACTTGATCAGGTAAGGAAGTGGGACTTGCCCCAGAACCTCCACAAGGAGTATTGTCCTGCTGATACCTTGATTTTGGCCCAGTGAGACCCCACTTTGGACTTCTGACTCCCAGAATTATGAGAATGGCAGAAAAGTATATAATTTTTGCATCCTAGGAGTTATATAGTCTGTCATCCAGAAAAAGAGACTGAAAGAAATATGCTCAAATGTTAAACAATGATTAAGTCAAGATTATGGGTGGGAAATGGAATCTGGGTTATAGTTGTTTTCTTTTTTATAATTCATCTCAATTTTTAAAAAATCTTCACCTCAGGATATGTTTATTAATTTTTAGAGAGAGGAAGGAAGAGAGAGAGGGGGAGAGAGGTGGGAGGAGGGAGACATCGATGGGTTGCATCCTGTCCCCACCCTGGGCAGTGATGGAACCCACACCTAGGTATGGGCCTTGACTGAGGATTAAATTCACAGCCTTTTGGTGTATGGGACAACAGTCCAACCAACCAAGCCACCAGGCCAGGGCATTGTATCTCAATTTTTAAAAATAAAAAATTGCATATCATTGTACCGTGATGTTATAAGTAGAGGTATGTTCAATGTATTGTGGGAGCACAGAAGAAGGAACCATTTTGTTGCCTGCAGGAATACCTTCAAGATCTCCGAGAAGCATGCCACTTGAGTTTGCTAAGGGTGCAGGCCAGAGAAAGGAAGGATGTTGTAGGTGAGGAAGGCTTGTGCAAGGGCAGGAAGGGAGACATGACAAGACTTTTGAGGGTAAGCATTTGAAATGGGCCGTTACTTAAGTGGATCCAACCCAAAGGAACTTATCAGGGAATGTGGTTAGAGATCTTTCATGGGGAGAACCAAGACTTTCTGGTAATTAGAAATCAGATAGAGGAGCTTTAGACGTCATGGCTGGGAGAATGTGCTAGTGAAATATTTGTTGCTGAAGGCTGAGCCTTTTTGCTTTTTCCCTCTGTTTATTGCAGTCCTGAGGTGGGCAAGGGTCCAGTCCCTGAATACAATCCCCTATATTTTGTAGGAGGGTTTGCTTCCTTTGTTGAGAGGTGGATGTGTAGCGCTGAGGTTTTAGATTTTTTTAATGTTTTTCTTTCACCAGGTAGGAAGATGATAGAGTGGCTCCTTTTTCTACCAGCAGTTTCATAGGGGAGCCATCTCAGCTTCATCTCTTTTCTTTCCTTCTCTATGGAGCCACACCTTCTCCCAGCCCTGCTAGATCCTGGCGGCTCAGAGGCTGCTCAGAGGCACTGTGTGAGGGAAACAGAACGAAACAAAAACCCAGGAGTGAGTAAGAACTGTTGCAAATGCCTCTGTTTTCTTAGAGTATGTATTCCTTTCTCCCGTCTCCCTCTCCACCCTGGTACTTTAGGGCCATGTTTTGATCTCTGGGCACAAAACTAGTTTTCTTGCTCTTGCTGTGGTTGGGCTCCACCCATTGAGACAATGGACCTCTTTTTCCCTATAGTCAAAGGCCCTTGTGTTTGGATCCAAGAGTTCTACCCTGAATTGGTGCCCAAACTCACAACTTCCTGTTCTGTTCCTTCCAGGTCACCTTGGAATCTGCAGGCTTGTGGGTTGGGGTAGGAGTCCTGAGTTATCCAAGGAAGGGGGACAGTTGTGGGGATCCTAGTTCGCTTCGGAGAGCCTTCTATGCCTGTTAGCAGACAAAAAGCAGAGTTGTGGGCCAGGGGACCTGGGTCCTGATGCCTGGTGACTAAGCTTGACCTGGGGTTAGTAGACTTGTTTCGATAGGCCTTAGTCTTATCTGCTGCAAAATGAGAAGGTTTGACTAGATGAACTCCAGCCCTACAGCATGAATACCTGGGCTGTGCATTTTCTTTCCTTGTCCTCACTGGAACCTGCTTCATCCCTTCCAGGGCCCAAGGATCCACCATCAGATGTTAAGCTCAGATTTGGATGTTTAGATAAGATGCCCGAGGTCCAGGCATAAATACTGTATGGCCAGTGGGAAGAGGCTCTAGGAGAAGGCTCCAGAGGCTCTGGAGTGAGGTGGAAGCTGAGATGGGGAGGGGACGTGAACCCACAGTCTGGCCTGTGCAGTCTGCTCGCCTGGGCTCCTCTCCCTGCCACGAGGCCCAGGCTGAGTCCTGCACCCCACCAATCTTTCTCTGTTGATCAGAGTGACTTTTCAGGGCTTGGGCCAAATAGACATTCTTAGCCTAGGGGGAGGGTCACATTTTAACTACTTATAAGTCTTTTGGAAAGTGGGGGCTGTGAATCTATGAGGGGAGAGAGAGCGAGGAAGATTTTCAAAGAAAGATAACAGGCAAGAGCAGGTAACCATAACACATACTATAAAACACTTTAACACTCATTGTGAAGCATAAAAGCACAATGTAAATATAAAGTTTTGCTGAGAACACAGGGTTGGGTAGGGGTGAACTAGGAGGGCAAAGAGGAAGAAGTCATTTAGAAGGATTAAGCTCATAGCTAGGTTATTAGGTCTAGAAATCTCCTGGGAAGGCTCCCAATTGCTTAAAAATTGCTTGACCTGTCAATTTCTTAGGACTAATGAGTTGTATAACATATCGCATGTAAAATACTAATATCCAACAAATATGGTGTGCTTACTAATTATGGTACAAGTGACAACAAGTACAACTAATTGTGCATTAATAGAGCAACTGATAGGCAACAAATATAATATACTGACTACCTGCCAGGCAGTGTGGTAAACACTTTAACTAGATTACTTCATTTGATCCTCACGACAACATATGAGGTGGGTAATTTTATTAGCCCCATTTTATAGATGGTGGGACTAAGGTGTAGTTATTGCTCAGGCCTGGTAGCTCGTGTGCTAGAGCTAGGATTTGAGGCCAGGCTGTTGGGAGGACTTTATAGCATGTGCCTCTAACCACTGAGCAGTCCAGTGGGGAAATGACAAGGCTGACTGCTCTGGGGCGTTAGTTAAAAATCGAGATCTATAGGTTTCACCTTGAGCCAACTGAAAGAGGAATTTCTCAAATGCTGATATTTGTAACTTAGTGAGTTGGGGCTGGATGTCTGGGTCTGAAAGGCAATGGAGTCTTGGCTTCCTCAATGTCCCACAGTTTGGGTCTTGTCCCTCTGTGAAATTGACAATGTGGTCTCTGCTTCCTTTCACTGGGCTATCAGATGGGTGCATTTCATCCTGAGAATGGATGAGATCATGCTGACATTTAAATTTTTTTTTAAAGATGTTATTTATTATTTCCAGAGAAAGAGGAAGGGAGAGAGACAGAGAGGGAGAGAGACATCAATGTATGGTTGCCTTTCACCTGCCTCCAGTCAAGGACCTGGCTGGAGACCTGGCTTGCAACCTGGTTATGTGCCCTGGCTGGGGAATCGAACCAGCAACCTTTGGGTTTGCAGGCCGGCACCTTATCCACTGTGCTACCAGCCAGGGCCATGCTGACATTTATGTTGGAGAAGGCATTTTAAGTTAGCATCTTTTATTCACATTGCCCTTTCATCCTTCATTTGCTTCTCACCTTTTATATCTGACCCCTGCTCAGGCCTCCCCAGGGGTGGGTTTCACTTCTCTGCCTGGCCTCTGGGCGGCTTACCACCTGGCTGGGTGACACGGTGGTTTCTCTTAGACTTAGTCACACTCTCACGTGGAGATGTACTTTCCATGAAGTTAGTGGCTTCACCTGTGTAAGAGTGGGAACACACAGAGCAGCAGTGGGGATGGTGGAGTTGCAGACTGGGAACTTTAGTGGGTATCCCATCACCCACAGCAGTGGTCTGCTGTGCCCACATAGGGGTCCGTCACTCCCTAGCAGCCCTGAAAGGCTGATTCGGTTATATCCCCTATCTTGAGTAAGGACAACAGAGTTTTACACCATTCACTTTGGGGGATTGTTCTCACACTGTGGCCTCCGGGAGATCCAGAGGTGGGTGAGGGCCCTGGGCTGGGAGTAAGGGGACCTGGCTCTGTGTCAGCTAAGTGGCCAATGTCCTCTGTTACTATGAGAAAGTCATTTGCCCACCCTGGGCTTGAGTTTTCTTACTGGTAAATTGTTGGATGTGGGTGAGATAATAGTATATGTTCTGTTTTGCTCTCAAGTTCTTGTTCTATGAGTAGCAGCTGGAGGCCAGGGCAGGTGCGGCAGAGCCCTGCATGCTGCTTTTTTGTTGGTGGTGGTGTTATTGGCTCTTGTGTCTCCTTTCCTCCAAATCAGCAGGTTGTGAGTTCTCTTCGTGTTCCTTCTTGGCAGCAGCTTGTGTTTCAGTGTTCCATGGGTGCGGCGGGGAATGAGGGCTGGGGGGTAAGCTCCCTGCCCTTACATAGACTTCTCCTGTTTTGGTGTGGTATAACTTCCTGTTCTTCTACCTCCTTCACAGACCACCCCTGAGCATCAGATTCAGTTTCCGGAGTGGGCTATCATTGTTTTGAAAGCTTTCCTGGTTGCTTTCTGCCTGTGGTTCCTTGAAACAAATAGCAGGAAATTATTTCCATAGCCATCCGGGTCTCTGCTTCATGTTTTTTCCTCTTTCCCCATAAAACCTGACAGGCACAGAGAGACATGTGTGATTGCTCCTAGCATTCACCTGCAGTAAAGGGTGGGGTGGGGTTACATTCTTAATATTGTCTAGGGGCCCGAATAACACCTATGTGAACCTGTGTGGTGTCTTCATGTCATGCATGTCTCTGTCACTTCAGAGTTTCGAGTAGGTGCTATGAATGTGCATGAGTGCATTACATGTGCCTGGGTGTATGCATGCAGGTCAGAGTATGGGGTCAATGGCAGTTGCTGCTGAGAGGAAGTGATTCAGGAGCTGGGTTTGCTCTCTTTATGCTTCTGCTTTTTATGCAATGTGCTGGTAACTTGTATTGTCAAAGGGCTGATTAGAAGGATGATAGAAATTTCCTTAATCCAGCCTGACATTCACTTTGTTTTATTCTTGGGTGTGTAATGTGTGAGGGTGTTAGGAAGTGGAGGGTGAAACAAGCACTAGACCTTCCTGATAGTCCAGGTTTAGTTTCCTGAAACCAGATGTTGACCACTTAGCCACCTCCACCCTTGGATTTATGAGTAGGGTCCAGAGGATTGAGAGCAGCGGTGGCATAAGTGTCAGCTTGTTCTGGGAGAATTAGGGACAAGTCGACAAACAGGAAACAGGTCAGATTTATGGCTTGTTTCTAACCAATATTCAGGCATTTTGAGTTTTGAAAACAATTTCACTGATACTGTTTCCTACCTACCAACTACTGGGAGCTAATTTTCAAAGATAAATGCAATTCTTGAGCAATTTCTGGGCCTAATTGTCTCAGTTACACAACACTGTCTTACTGCTAAGCCTTTGGGGACTCTCAGAGCTGGACAGGCGAGGTCAGGTGCTGGATTGGCTGATAAAGGAGAGTGGGACAGGAGTCCAGTCCTGTGCACTTTCTGACCCTCCTTTTCAGGAGCACAGTGCCCAGGAAGTAGGAAACCAGACTCCTTAGGAAATGCTGTGACAGATAACATGGTGGGGATGGCAACTCTGATTGTCCCTCAGCTTGTCTCTCAGCTCCTCACCGAGAGCATGCCCTCAAGCACCCAGGGATGGAGAATGAGTGTATGGAGAACAAGTGTTGCTTGGGGTGTGGAAACAGGATTTTTAGCTACTCTTAAGAACGTTAGGCTAAGTGAAATAAGCCAGGTGGCAAAAGACAAATGCTATATGATCTCACCTAATACAGGGACCTGATGAACAAAACAAATAAGCAGGCGAAATAGAACCAGGGGCATGGAAACAAGGAACAGATCAACAGTGACCAGAGGCGAAGCCGGAGGGGAGAAGGGTGGAAGGAAGGGAAAAGGACTAGTCATGGGACATGTATGAAGAACCCATGGACATGGACAACAGAGTGGGGATTGTATGTGGGAGAGAGAGGTGGGATGAGCAGAGGAGAGCAAAGGGAGAAAATTGGGATAACTGTAATAGGAAAAAATAAAAAAATTATTAAAAAAACATTAGCAGTGAGAAGGCAGGGCAATTTGAGGCCTTGTGAAATTATCTCTAGGGAACTACACTTACTTCATTCAGGCCAGGATGTTGGGCAGTAGCTAAGGCTAACTGGTGCCAAACACTTTCTTCTGAGGCTCCCACACTAGCCTCGCATTCCTTCTACCAAACGAGGGTGGACTTCCCTTTTGTTGAAAACTCATTCTGCTATAGTTTTGTGATGCTCTTCTGTGACTTATTTTCTTTTTCAATACTGCCATTGATATATTCATTTTAGCCTGATACTTCTTGTGTAAAGTAACTGGAGGAAGGGTGAGTGAAAATTTCCCCAACCCTCACATTCATTGAGTTGGCTCTGGGCTCTGTAGATTTCTACCTCTCCAGGATGGTCCTGGGAACTTTACTTTACCCTAGGTGCTCTTTGTAGTCCTTTCACCAGCCCAGCTGCTGCCTAAGTACAGGAGAGAGATAGAGAAAGAGAGACAGAGATAGAGAGGTGGGGGAAATAAAGAGATAGAGATAGAGATAGAAATAGGGGAAGAGAGATAGAGATAGAGATAGATAGAGATATACATAGAGAGAGATAGAAAGAAAGAGAACAGAATGAGGCTTCAAGCACTGGGATATATCAGGTGTCCAGACCTGGATTTAAATCCACTCTTTGCCCTTTATTAATTGTGTGACTTTGGTAAGCGACATAAGTTCTCTAAGATATCCAGTTGCTACATCTATAAAATGGAGATAATGCCCACATAATAGTTTAGCTAACATATATGAAACAATTTACACTCATTAATCCTCATAACATTTCTAGGAATTAAGTATTAGTGTAGTGAGGAAATTCTTCTCCAACCAAATTCCTCAGGTGAGGAAATTGAGGCACAGAGAAGTTAAGTAGCAGGTTCAAGTTATTGAACCTCGTAAATGGTGGAGCTGGTTGGTACTCTGAACTTGGGCAGTCTGACCCCAGAGCCTGTGTCCTTACCTACTGCACTAGACTCTATAGTTCACAGAATATTAATGAGGATTAACTGAGACAAACATTTAAAGCACTGGGTATGGTACTTGGCACACAGTAGGCACCTGATAAATGGTAGCAGTTACCACCAGAGCTGAGAAGCCTGCTTCCATGTGGGCATGTAGAAGGTGTGGCCCTGGGTCAGGCAAGGCAGGACAGACAAGGGCCCTCCTGCTGACCTCAGGTTTACTGCCATCCTAGCTCTGAGATGGGGCTTTTTACAATCCCAAAGTTGCCTGACAAGCCCCAAAAGGAACACACATGGTGGCTATAGGGAGGAGCTCCCTTCCAGCAAGCCAGTTAATTGCCAAAGAATCACTTTTCTGGCTCAGCTTCGGCTTTTCATCTCCTGGTGTCTTACCCATTAGGTCAGGGCTCCCAGCTAAGCAACCTGGGGGACAGAGTGAGGCTGATGCCTATATTGGCACAGGGAAACTTTGCAGGGACTCAGGGAAACCAGGATGTGGGTTTCAGAGTTGGGGCGTATCCAGCTTGCTTTTGTTTCCTTGCTGAGTGTGCCTTGGCTCTTCACCTCACCCTGGTAAACGCTGGGACAGCATTGAGCAGTTCTGGCTCACCTGCCCCACGGTAGGTGCTGGCTGACTTAGAGGCAGGTTCATGGCAAAAGGCTTTTGGACACTAAGGGAACTGGATTCCCATCATGGCTCTGACACTTTTTAGTCATGTGAGCTTAGCGGTTTGTTTATTTTTTCTGAGCTTTGGTTTTCACATTTGTGAGAAAATGGTGAGGGTCAAGTGAAATAACCTAGAACAGCAACTTAACACACCGTACAGTGATGGACAGATGCACCCGGGAATGTGGAGAAACACCAAATACAATCCCTCACTTTTAAGGAGGTTATAGTCTAGGTCAGGGAGAGGTAAGGAGACAAGTAAACATAACAAGGTCAGGACTGCAAATAATGCACACGAGTGTAATGGACAGTGAGAGCTTTGAGAGTTCAGAGGTGGGATAGCTGCTCTCTGGGCCAAGCTGGTCAGGGAAGGCTTTCCGAACAAGTGAAACTTGCAGATGTGCAAAGGTTAAAGAGGAAGGCGAGGGACACTCCAGGAAACCATGTGAGATGAGGCCAAGTGGCTGAAGTTCAGGGGCCAGAGAAGAAACCAGTTGGCTTAGAACCCACAGTTTGTGGGGGAGACTAGAGTGAGGTTGTGAAGGGCTTTGAAAGTCATGATAAGGAGTTTGGAATCTAACTGATGGTTTTTGAGGAGGGAGATGACATCAATATTCTGACCTTGATTTAGCCCCTTATTCTTTGAACACTTCTGGATTTTAGATGCTTTGGAGTCCTTATTTCTAAGGAGTTTGAACCAGGTGATTGAAAAGGGGTTCCTCTAGCTATAGAGCCTGTGTGTATAATATACAGGATGATTATGTTGATGATAAAATACAGAATTGGTTGGAAGAGAGAAATGAGGTAGAAGTATTACTTAGGAAGCTGGTATATCAGACATGAAGCTTCTCATTGCCTCCTGTAAGAGACTCCAGGTGTAGGTGGGGGAGGTCTTTACTGTATGTTTTAGGTTCTTTGACACCATAACTCTATAACAATTTGAGTTCTGTAAGATACCACCCCAAGAGACACCCACCTTTGGGCACTGGGGAAGTGGGGAAATTGGCTCTGGGAAAGGAGTGATTATTTGGCGGGCTTCCTATTCTGAAATAAACTGAGAAGGGCAAAAATAACCATAGTTTCTCAGCATCTGTCTTTCGATGTTGTGCAGAGTTTTTCAATTCACAAAATCACTTCACAGGCATTATCTCATTTGCTTCTCACCAGCATCTCCTGAGGGAGGTTAAGCAGGTGCTCCCCCCATTTTATGGACGAGGAAAAGCTGTAATTTCTACAGTCTCTCAAATGTAGGCCTTCTCATTCTAAGTGCAGTCTACTTTCCCTTGCTTCTTGTTTCTCAGACAGAAAATAGGAGCTCAGTTTCTGGCTGGTGGCACAGTGGATAAGGCACCAGCCTGTGAACCCAAGGGTCACTGGTTGGATTCCCAGCCAGGGCACATACCCAGGTTGCAAGCCAGGTCCCCAGCCAGCTCCATAGCTGGAGGCAGGTGAAAGGCAACCACACATTGATGTCTCTCTCCCTCTCTGCCTCTTTCTCTTCCCCTCTCTCTAAAAATAATAAATAAAATCTTAAAGAAAAAAGAAAATAGGAGCTCACTTCTTTCATTAATGAATGAATTCAGCACATGTTTGTAAGTGCCCAATATACATGAGGTCCACAAGTGGGACCTCATGAAGAATATTGAAGAATTTTTTTCTGCTTGTTAAAACAATGCATGCATATTATAGAAATTTTGTTAAGTCGAGGAAAAGGTTCCACTAATTGCACCACCTGGAGTTAAAGGTATGTTTAGACTTTTTTCTTTGCCTAGTTTTGTACTTATTAAGGTCATACTATGTATATAACTTTGTATCCTGATTTTTTTCACTTGTGAATCTTCTCATATTATTAAACTTTTAAAAACCTTCTTTTTAAAAAAGGTTTTATTTATTACTTTTAGAGAGGGGAAATGAGGGAGGCAGAGAGGGGGAGAAACATCAATGTATGGTTGCCTTTCACCTGTCTCCAGCTATGGACCTGGCTGGAGACCTGGCTTGCAACCTGGTTATGTGCCCTGGCTGGGGAATCGAACCAGTGACCTTTGGGTTTGAAGGCCAGCACCTATCCGCTGAGCCACTAGCCAGGGCTTAAAAACCTTTATAAATGGCTGGCATTATATTAATGGATGATTCATAACTTAATAATTTCCCTATTGTTAGACTTCTAGGTCATTTCTAATTTTTTTCCTTTTAAATATTACTGTGATAAGTACCTTTTTTTTTTTTTTTTTGCATTGTTTGGTTTGCATTGCTAGTTATTTCCCTGGGCTATATTTTTGAAAGTGAGTAGATAATTCCAAAGGACTTACTTGGGCCCTAATTAGATATTCCCAAATTGTTTCCCCAAAACTTGTTAGAATTATCCATATTCCCATTGGTATTATATGAGTTAAGCACTTTTGAACTGGGAAAAGAATCTGCTTTCTATTTTTTTTTGGCAAGCATGGATGTAAGGAAGACCTTGGGAAAATGGGACCTTTGGGAGTGGGTTAGACCTGAGACCTGGATCTGTTATTCGAGGAAGTTCAGACTCAGGCACACGGTATTAATGCGACTTCTCCAGTTAGGCTTCAGTTATCCCTTGGCTGAACAGTTCTGATTAAAAAAACTCAACTCTTCAGTATTTTTTATTTTCTTATTTTTGTTGTTCTCACTGAGATATTAGTCTTAGCTGGACTAAGCAGAAAAGATTCTGCCTTCCCTCACCAGCATAACTGGGGTGGTGGCCATGGCTACGCCAGAGAACAGTGCCTGTTGCGCTGTGCCTGTGCTCTGTTCTTGAGCTGAGTACATGCTTACTTTGTTGTGCTCCTCTGAAAGCCACTTAAGGATAGAAACTGTGTCTTTCCCTGCCCCTCACCTGAATTTTAATCTGGTAAAATACTACTTATAAGTATGTGGTAAATTGTTGGTACATGGAAGATTTCTCTATGTGGCTCACACATGGCTTTCAATAAGTGCTCACCACACACGCATTAATTCATGTTTCATGAAATATGCCATGAATGTGGATTAGATACTGATTCCCCTTTAGAAGTCTTTCAAACCTAACAGGGGCGATTGGGCATATTGAAGGCCTGAGACAGAGAGAAACTCCGAGACAGGACAAAAGTTACTTCTGAGAAATATTTAGTAGTTGAACTGAAACTATTTCAAAACAAGCCTGGGCCTAAGATAGTTTCTTAGAAAGTCCTATAGGGGAGATTTGGAAGCTCTGAGTTTCCTTTATGATCTGCCATTATGCAAATGGATTTTGTTTTTCTTCATGCTCTTTAAACTGCAGTTATATTAGATGACTCACTGTGTTTTTCAGATTTGTCTTTTTGTTCTATTCCATAGAATAGGGCCTTGTAAATGTTGAAAGAAAGATGTGGCTAAACCGTATTACTAATTTAGTGTGATGGTTAATTTTATGTGTCAACTTGATGGGTCATAGGTGCCCAGATATTTGGTTAAACATTATGCTGGGTGTTTTTGTAAGGGTGTTTTTGAATGAGATTGACATTTAAATTGGTAGACCGAGTATAGCAGAGTGCCCTCCCTAATGTGGGTAGCCCTCATCCAATCAATTGAAGCTTGAATAAAATGAAAAGTTTGACTCTTCTTTGAATAGGAGATAATTCGTCCTGACTGACTGCTTCTGAGCAGGGATACCAGCTTTTCCTACCTTTAGACTTGACCTAAGATATTGGCTTTTTTCTAGACCTTTGGACTGGAAACACACTGGCTCTCTTGGATCTCTGGCTTGCTGACTCACCCTGCATATCTTGTCAGCTTCAGCTTCTATCTGGTGTGAACCAGTTAAGATTTTATTTATTATTTTTAGAGAGCAGGGAGGGAGGCAGAGAGGGAGAGAGACATCCATGTATGGTTGCCTTTCACCTGCCTCCAGCTGGGGATCTGGCTGGAGACCTGGCTTGCAACCTGGTGATGTGCCCTGGCTGGGAATTAAACCAGCGGCCTTTGGGTTTGCAGGCCATCGCCTATCCACTGAGTCAGCAGCCAGGGCTAAACTTTTTTAAGAGTTGATTTTAACCAGTGTCTCCCATTTATTTTTCAGCATCATGGAGTTGACTGAACCTCCCCACCTCCACCCCCTCCATTGTGCAACCCTAACAGCTCTAACCAAGGTCTCCAATGGTGAAGTTGTCTGCAATACAAATAAACCCTCCTCACTCTTGTTTTACCTGATGCCAAAGCACTTGCTCCTGGTGGCCACCACTTCACTTTGGAGCTGCTGCATGGCTCCCACTCTGTTGGCTTCCCACCAACCTGGCCATTCCTTTTCACTTCTCTTTGCCACCTCTGACCTGTCCTTCCACAAATGTCAGTGGTCTCTAGGGTGTTTCTTTCCTTCCTTCCATTGATTTTTAGAGGAAGGAAGGGAGGGAGCAAGAGAGAGACATTAATTTGTTGTTCCACTTATTTATGCATTCATTGGTTGATTCTTGTATGTGCCCTGATCAGGGTTTGAACTCACAACCTTGGTATATTGAGATGATGCTCTAACTAACTGAGCTACCCAGCCAGGGTAGAAAACTACTGTAGTTCTTAAAATTCCCCATGCTTTCTATTACATCTGGGCCATTGTACTTACTCTGTTTGCCTATAACACTCCTATCATGCCTTTTATTTTCCTATACATTTTAGTTAATTCTTCAGGCCTTGGTTAATACATTACTTCTGCTGTGATCTCATACTAACACACCAACTCCAGATGATGCCTGTGAAGTAACCACCATATATCCCTTTTGCAGCACTTACCTTGCTCTCTTGAGACTATGTGGTGAATATACTGTAAACATCTTGTAGGCAGGGACTCCTCCAGTCTCATTCCTGAGGCCTAGAAAAGTACTTGCCACATAGTAGATGTTCAGTAAATATTTGGGATATCAGTGAATGATTTACCATAGTTACTTTGAACATGTTTCTCATTAAACCAATTGAGCAAGTGGTACAGATCTGGTAGGGAGAGAGAGCAGAAATGAAGTTTGAGGCCTTGATGTTGGTTTTTAAAACATTGAAGCAAAATTTCAGGTTTTTGCAGTTTTACAAACTGGGTATGGGTTGTAATGGGCTTATGGGATAATATAGTGAAATCTAAACTCCAGCCAGTTGATCCAGCCCTTATCCAGGCCTGAAGAGTCTTTTTTTTTTTTTTTTTTTAAGGGTTTTATTTATTATTTCTAGAGAGAGGGAAAGGGAGAGAGGCCCAGAGGGAGAGAAACATCAATATATGGTTACCTTTCACCTGTCTCCAGCTACAGGCCTGGCTGGAGATCTGGTTTGCAACCTGGTTATGTGCCCTGACTGGGAATCAAATCAGCAACCTTTGGGTTTGCAGGCCAGTTGCTATCCACTAAGCCACCTGCCAGGGCGAGTCTTCTTTTTAATAAAAGTTTTGTCGAAATATAATTAATATACCATTCGATTTTTCTGTTTAAAGTATATAATTCAATAGTTTTTAGTATATTGACAGAATTATACAACCAGCACTACAATTAATTTTTGAACATTTTCATCACCCCAACAAGAAACTTGATACTTATTAGCAATCACTCCTCATTCCCATCCCTGCTCCATATCTCCTCCCTCCATTCCATGGAAACTACTGATTTGCTTTTTATCTCTGAATTTACCTTTTCTGAATATTTCATAAAAATGGAATAATAGAACATATGGTCTTTGTGTCTGGCTTCTTTCATTTAGCAAAATGTTTTCAAGAGTCATCCATGTTGTATCATGTATCAATACTTCTTTTCTTTTCTTTTTAAAAAATATTTTATTTATTATTTTTAGAGAGTGGGGAAGGGAGAGAGACATCAATATATGGTTGCCTTTTTCATCTGCCTCCAGCTACGGACCTGGCTGGAGACCTGACTTGCAACCTAGTTATGTGCCCTGGCTGGGAATCAAACCAGTGACCTTTGGGTTCGCAGGCCGGCGCCTTTTCTATTGTGCCAACCAGCCAGGGCTTTTTAAAAAATAGATTGTATTTAATTTATTTTTAGAGAAAGGGGAAGGGAAAGAAGCAGAGAGGAAGAAAGGCAGAGAGGGAGACATCAATGTATGGTTGCCTTTCACCTGCCCCCAGCTATGGACCTGGCTGGAAACTTGGCTGGAGACCTGGCTTGCAACCTGGTTTGCAACCTGGTTATATGTCCTGGCTGAGAATTGAATCAACGACATTTGGGTTTGCAGGCTGGCACCTTTCCACTGAGCCACCAGGCAAGGCATCAGCTTTTTTTTTTTTTTTTTTTCTCTCTTCAGAAAAGAACCATCAAATCCTAGAGCTGGGAACATAGCCTTGAATTGTCCTCCTCTTAGAAGAAACTTGGGAGAAAAGGTAGGGAGAGGTACTTTGGAGGGCTCCATTTCCTTCTGTTCTTGGGTAGCTAGTTAATGTTCTACCAGCAATTCCCACACTTGGGGAGACAAGGGTCATGTTCTGCCCTACATTGCTGCTCAGGGCAGAGGGCACTTGGTACAGAGTTGCGATTTGAGAGAAATCTGCACCTGACTTTTCTACTTCCCTTTTAGTCTTGCAGCCACCTGTGGTTTTGTAGCTCCTTGGTTCTTAGTCTCTGGATCTTTATGTTCTCCTCTCTGAATCTCTGCTGTGGGGGGCAGGAGGGAATGAGGATTTTTTTTTTTTTCTTTTTTTTCTTTTCTTTTTTTTAAATTTTATTGTTGTATTACATCCATCCCCTTTTTGCTCCCCTCTGTCCCCCCACCCACCCTCCCATTCCCCCCAAAGTCAATCCCCCCTGTTGTCCATGTCCATGGTTCCTTTATACTAGGTTCTTGTCTATGCTGCTCCCCTTTCTTGCCAGGATTTTTCTTAGTGTTGGAAAAGAAATTCTGAAATTTGCAAAGTGAGGACACAAAGCTGGGCTTCCTGCCTGTCATGCCTCTCCTCCCTAGCTGTTTCTGAATTTCTCAAAACTGGGTGAGATGTTAGCTGACTGTATAATTATGTCTACAAGGTTTCTTCAAAGATGAGGCTGTGCTTTTCTGACAGTGATCCTACCTGCTTTTCTCTTTTTTAGAGGATTTTACTTCTCATAAATAGATATGAGGCCAATGGTCTGGAAATTCAGCTGCCCTTTGCCCTTTGTTAATTGCAGAATAAGTGAGGCAGAGGCTGTTTAGAGAATATAGCTGTGGGCGAGAGAGACAAAAAGAAAGAGAGGAAGGCAGCTACAGGGAGCCAAAGAATGAGGAATTGAGGGTATAATCCACAGGGGAATAAAGTAGTCCCTCCCTGGCTGCCGTAAAGAAGAGTTGCTTGATAAATGCCAATTACAGGCCTGGGTTTAGGGCTAGGTCTTGGGGATACAGAGGTAAATAAGACATAGTCCCTGTTTTCTGAGTGTACCATCTAACAAAAAGAAGATGAGCAACAAATAGAAATGAGATGAGATTTCAAAGTGCGTGGTATTGTGGGCTGAAATACTGCTACCAGTACTAACAGCTAATATTATTGTTTACCCACCACCTTCTAAGTGTTCTGTACATGAATTAACTTATTGACTCCTGACAGCCCTGTGATGTATGTGTTGTTATAATCCTTATTTTGTTGGTAAAGAATCTGAGGCATAGAGATATTAACCAATAGCTTGCCTGAAGTCTCCTAGCAGTCACTCAGAAGCAGTGCTAGTGCTGTGACTCTAGAACATGTGCTGTTAAGTAGCATGGCCTCTAGTAAGTCACCCTGAGTGTGGGAAGCTCTGCCGTTCCACATCTGACTCCTTTGTATTGCCTGTCTGCCCTTTGCATGGGGTACTCTTTCCCAAAGACTCAAGTCAGTGTGCTGACTTGCTCTGCCTTCCCCTGGCCAATCAATGTCATTGGAGTTTGACTAGGGTAACTTAACCTATACATATAGCCTAGCACAGACTAACTTTTACTCAGAATTCATAACTTTGTTTTGATTAACTTGTAAACCTATTAGGTAGGATGGATAGATAGTAAACCAAGGCAGGGAGGAGGAGGAAGACATGTCTCGCCCACTAACCCTGTGGCCCTAGCCTGGTCCGATAAGATTGCCAGGTGCTCTGAACATCACAAGAAATACCCTGCTAGCACGAGAGGAGGGGAGTCCTTGGAGTTCTGTATGTATCATTTCCACTCTCTGGGAAAGAAAGCCTTTGAAACTGTGTTCATCCCAAGGTCTAGAAGTGGGTAGAGGAAGGGGATCCACAGTGCCCAAAGGAAAAGCCCATAAAATAACTTTGGTGAATTGTCTGCCTCTGATCACCACCTGCTTTACGAGAGGTTCCATGCTACTCAAAGAAAAAGCCTATAAATAACTTTGGGTAACTGCCTCAGTTTATTTTTTATTTTATGTTATTTATTTATTTTTTAAATCAATGTATGGTTGCTTTTCACCTGCCTCCAGCCACAGACCTGACTAGAGACCTGTTTTGCAACCTTGTTAATGCCCCCTGGCTGGGGAATCGAACCAGCGACCTTTGGGTTCGCAGGCCGGCGTCTTATCCATTGTGCTACCAGCCAGGGCCTGCCTCAGTTTTAATTAACTGCCTCCTGTCACATTATCTGTTTTACAACAAGATGAACAAATGTGGTCTGGAGCAAGATAAGAATTCTGGTTTAAAAAAAAAAAAAAAAAAAAAGAATTCTGGTTTAATAACCCTCCACACATGCCTAACTGTAGGTGGTCATGTTCCCCCCTCCCCTAAGGTAAAACTGGTACCCTCTTCTACCCTCCAATCAACATGTAACTTCCTCACCCCATTTCACCAACTATTTAAGTCCTCAAGACAAAGGACCTGATGCTTTGCCACCCTTGACTTGCCTTGCCTTGCCTTTACCTATGCCTTTCTCTCTCACCTTGGCAAGGCCCATTCTCTTCCATGAGAATGTATCACTAATAATCTTTGCTTGCATACTAATGGACTTGCTGGTCTTTAGTTCTTTCCTGTGTTGGCAAGAATAACTTAAGTTTTTCCTGCAACAAAGCCATGAGATGTTATAAGGTTTGTGTAACCATGTCCTGTACTTTGTTAAGAGTTTAACCGAAAGGCTGAGATTTAATTAGCTAAACTTACTTCCATACCTACATCATCCCTAACATTGATGATTGCCAGAGCTCTTTCTTTTTTTTTAAAGCTTTTATTTCATTATGTTTAGAAAGAGGGGAAGGGAGAGAGGCAGAGAGGGAGAGAGACATCAATTTATGGCTGCATTTCACCTGCCTCCAGCCACAGATCTGACTGGAGACCTGGTTTGCAACCTGGTTATGTGCCCTGGCTGGGAAATCGAACCTGCAACCTTTGGGTTCGCGGGCTGGTGTCTTATCCACTGTGCTACCAGCCAGGTAGAGCTCTTTTTTAAGACCAAGCTTAGGACAGTTTGGGTGGTCTGGGGCAGGTACACAATGGGGGGCTAATTTAGCTAAAATCACCAGAGACTGGCTAAAACAGCTTGGAGGACTCTCTTCATGAACTTTTCTCATTATATCCTCATTGTAATACTAAAATCTCCTGCTGGATAGAAGAGATTTTCCTGTTCTTGAGCATGCAGGTATGTATGGCCATGGGTTGCATTGTGGGCTCATATACTGCTATTTTTCCTAACAGCTAACATTTATTGCCAGAGCTGTTTTCAGGAACTGCGCATCCCCACCTATACCTGAGATGATGAAGCTCACTTTAATGTTTATGCATGATTCCTCTGAATAAAGATGAATTTTATCCTTTCTTGGGGACATAGGGCTGTGGGAGGTGACCCCCAGTATGTCCTCGCTGGCTTGCAATAAAGTTCCTTCACATAAAATTTTCTCAGGCTGTTGTTTGGTTGGTCACTATTGAGTAATTGGACTTGGTTTGGTCTGATAAACCTAGCACTTTGTCTCTATTTTGTTTAACTACATAGTGTTCTATTAGTTGGAATATCTGACTCTTTATGTTATAACGTTCCAGAGAGCAAGGACTTTTTTCTCTGGAAAATTTCAAATAATTGCAAAGATAAAGCTAATAAAATAATGAAGCTCATCACATAGCTTCAGCACTTATTTCATGGCCAATCTTGTTTCATCTACACCTCTTTCCCAAAACTGGATTGTTCTGAAGCAGACCTCAACCATTAAATCATTTCACCTCTTAATACAGGAGTGGGCAAAAGTAGGTTTACAGTTGTGAGTATGCAAAGCATTGAGTTTATTCTTGTATTATTATTAATTATTGTATTGTTTTCCATATGACCAACTATAAGCCTATTTTTGTCCACTTCTGTACAGTATTTCAGCTGTATTACTGTAAAACAAAAAAAAATACAACTGCAGAGGAGATCCAAGATGGTGAAGGAGTAGGTGGTAGCTACATTAACATCATAGGACCAATCTGGAATTAACTAAGTTGTAGAGAAATCATCTAGAATAACCAACTGAACAATTGCTGGAGAGAAGCTTTATAACCATGGACAGACTGAAGAAACCACTTCACCACAAGGTGACTGGTATGGGGTGTGGAGGAGATGTGAGAGGGCTGGCTGGGCTCCCATGGATGGCAGCTTAAGTGCTGGAGGGAAATTTCAGCAGCTGGCGGGTTCTCCCTGAGAATTGTGGGGTCTAAACTCCCAGCTGGGTTCCCTGGCCTACAGCATCAAAGCTGGAAAGAAACCCACATAACATCTGCTGTGAAAAGCAGCAGGGTTTCTGTCTACCAGGGAGGGATGAGAGGTCACAGAAAGCCTTTTAAAGGGTCAACATGTAAAATTTTGTTTGCAGCCGCTTATCCTGGGATCTGGCAAAGATGAGGCAGAGTGAGCTAGAGACACTTAAGTAGAGTCTGGGGATGGTGGCGTTGAGGAGAGAACAGAGGGAGCAGCCACCAGGATCTCTTTAATGAGTCATTGCCCAAATTGTAGGAGCCATCTTGCTCAGGCAGAGCTGTCCTCTCCAAGTGGCATCAGCCTGAGGGAAAGCAATAGACCCTCATGCAGGAATTACTTTGCCCCATCCTGTGGTGCTTAAGCCTGGCTGCTGAGTACAGATTGACTAGATTAACAAGGGAAGGAGACAGCCACACTGGATCACTGGTGGTCTGGAACAGGCTGCCTATAGCCACACTGGGACATTATCTGACATCACCAGCAGCAGATCTACTGAGATGAATTCCACCATGGTCTTTTTCATGATTTGTATTATTTTCTCTCCTGCAAAGGTTTTAACATTCATTTCTTGCCTTTCAAATTCATGCATATTAAGTCACTAGCTTTTATATTATATTTATTTCAAATCTCATATTCGGCTCTTCCCTTCTTTTACTCCATTTTACTTTATTATATTCTCTTCTTATTTTCCTTTTAAATTCTATTTTCTCTCTTTCTATTCTGTACTCTTACTATCTCTCCCCTCTCCAGCCTCTCAAAACCATTTTTCTCGTCATGTCATCTCAAATTCTTTATCCTGTTCTTTTTTAAAAAAATGATTTTATTTATTTATTTTTAGAGAGAGGGGAAGGGAGGGAGAAAGAGAGGGAGAGAAACATCCATGTGTGGTGGCCTCTCATATGCCCCCAACTGGGGACCTGGCCCACAACCCAGGCATGTGCCCTGACTAGGAATTGAACCAGCAACCCCGTGGTTCACAGGTCAGTGCTCAAACCACTGAACCACACCAGCGAGGGCTCTTTTTCCTGTTCTTAAAATACCCTTATTTGACTTCCGGCCAAGATGGAGGTGTAAGTAGACATGCTGATTCTCCCTCCACAACTAAGAAGGAATACATCTACCTCAAAACTAGAGACAGTCCTGAAATCAACCCAGGACTCTATGGCCAACTAATATTTGACAAAGGGGGAAGGAACATAAAATGGAGTAAAAACAGTCTCTTCAACAAATGGTGTTGGGAGAACTGGACAGCAACATGCAAAAAGATCAAACTAGACCACCAACTTACACCATACACCAAAATAAACTCAAGATGGATAAAGGATTTAAACATAAGCAGCACCACCATAAAGGTCCTGGAGAAAAATATAGGCAGTAAACTTTTGGATATCCTATGCAGAAATATGTTTACTGATACTTCACCAAGGGCAAAGGAAATAAAAGAACAAATCAACAAATGGGACTATATCAAATTGAAAAGTTTCTGTTCAGCTAAAGAAACTATCAGCAAAATTCAAAGGGAACCAACTGTATGGGAAAACATAATTGCCAGTGAATGATACCTCAGACAAGGGTCTGATCTCCAAAATATATAAAGAACTAATGCGACTCAACACCAGGGAGACAGACAGCCCAATTAAAAAATGGGCAAAGGACCTGAACAGACAACTCACTGAGGAAGACATACAAAGGGTCCAGAGGCATATGAAAGAATGCTCGACATCACTAGTCATCAGAGAGATGCAAATTAAAACCACAATAAGATACCACCTCACACCTGTCAGAATGGCAATCATCAACAAATCAACAAACAACAAGTGTTGGCGAGGATGCAGGGCAAAGGGAACCCTCGTGCACTGTTGGTGGGAATGCAGGCTGGTGCAGCCACTGTGGAAAACAGTATGGGGTTTCCTTAAAAACTAAAAATGGAACTGCCTTTTTTGATCCAGCAATTCCACTACTTGGACTATACCCAAAGAATCCTGAAACACCAATTCATAAGAACCTGTGTACACCTATGTTCATAGCAGCACTATTTACAATAGCCAAATGCTGAAAATAGCCTAAGTGCCCATCAGTGGATGATTGGATCAAAAAAGTTTGGTACATTTACACAATGGAATAGTATACAGCAGAAAGAAAGAAGAAAATCCTACCCTTTGCAACAACATGGATGGAACTGGAGAGGACTATGCTTAATGAAATAAACCAGTCAGTGAAGGACAAATACCATATGATCTCACCCATCACAGGACAATAATGAACAAAACTAACAACAAGCAAAACAGAACCAAATATATGAATACAGTGAATAGGCCTTCAGTGGTCAGGGGGAAAGGGGTTGGGGGGAGGGGGAGGCAGAGGCCAGAAAGGGGAGCAGTTTAGACAAGAACCTGGTATAAAGGAACCA
>PVIW01000316.1:7428-465316 GCA_004026585.1 Noctilio leporinus
GAAAGAAAGAAGGAACTTGTACCCTTTGCAACAACATGGATGGAACTGGAGAGTATTATGCTTAGTGAAATAAGCCAGTCAGTGAAGGACAAATATCATATGATCTCACCCATTACGGGACAATAATGAGCAAAACTAACAACAAGCAAAACAGAACCAAGTATATGAATACAGTGAATAGGCCTTCAGTGGTCAGGGGAAAAGGGGTTGGGGGAGGGGGGAGGCAGAGGCAAGAAAGGGGAGCAGCTTAGACAAGAACCTAGTATAAAGGAACCATGGACATGGACAACAGGTGGGATTGACTTTGGGGGGAATGGGCAGGTGGGGAGGGGGACAGAGGGGAGCAAAAAGGGGATGGATGTAATACAACAACAATAAAATTTAAAACAACAAAACAACAACAAAAAAAGATCAGGTTTGGTTTGTTCTCTGCAGTGGGAATACCTAGAATTACTATAGCCCAACTGCTCTAAGAATGAGGGAAAGAATTCTGAAGCACGGAGAACTGGGTACACAGGCAGACAAAGCAGAAAGCTGGACAAGTCAAAGATAATTTTGGACACATAAGAGAGGTGTGAATTCTTGCCATGTCTTACATGTAGCTGCATTTCTAATCTATTATGTTTAACAAAGTATAAACAAAAGAGACCTTAATGGAAATCTATAATCTCAAGACATGATTTCCCTCTTCACCAGTGATACACATTGAAACACTGGGTAGGTTCCAGCACAGTAATCCCAAGTGGCATACAAAAGGAGCACCTGGGTATTTCACATTATAACTGCATGCTTCTCAGTTACTTCTCATTACACAGCTCCACATCTAGCATGTTTCTTCCTCAGAACACACATCTCCATCTGTCTCACTTCTTAGCTGAATCATTTTTTAAAAGATTTTATTTATTATTTTACAATAAGGGGAAGGGAGAGAGGCAGGGAGGGAGAGAAACATCAATGTATGGTTGCCTTTCACCTGCCTCCAAATACAGACCTGGCTGGAGACCTGGCCTGCAACCTGGTTATGTGCCCTGGCTGGGGAATCGAACCAGCAACCTTTGGGTTCGCAGGCCGGCACCTTATCCATTGTGCCATCAGCCAAGGCTGAATCATTTTTTAATAAATAATACCTAAATCACTCTGGAAGTCAACACAAAATATTCAGATGCTATTCAAATGTGCTAAAAGCAATTACTCTCTGCCTCTCTTGAGGCCAAGTGTTTTGAAAATGTCATATATGCCTTTAGTGGTCATTATCGCCCACCCTGATTTCTCTAGCATCCAGATAAAACTGTTCTTTAATTCCAATTTCTCTTAATCCTTTGATTCAAATGATATATGGCAATTTAAAAGCCTTCAGCCAATTGGTATGCACTGCACACACACAAAATGATAAACATGAAAGTTGCCATTTATTAAATATCTTTTATATGCTAGGCATTAAACTATGATCTCATTTAATCCTCTCAATAATTCTATGAGAAGAGATTATCCTTCCTATACACCTATGAAATCGTACTTTCCAAAATTAGGATCAAAAGAAGCAATCAAAAGTTTTCTAATACTTTCATCTTAAAGACAGGAGATTTAAGTAGCTGTGGTAAATTACCTCATGTTAGCCTGAAGATTAAACTGGATGAAACCTGGTAACTGAATGTACCATCCAAGACATCATCCTAAAAATTTTAAATTGCATCATTGGTGGGAATGTAAAAAGGTCTAACCAAGGTAGGGAACAGTTATGCAGTTCCTCAAAAATTCATACATGGAATGTTCATAGCAACATAATTGATAAGCACCAAAACGTAGCAAAAAAATCCAAATAGCCATCAGCTAATAAAACAGAGAAACAAAATGTGGCATATCCCTGTAGTGCAATATTATTTGGCTGTAAAAAGAAATGAAGTACTGAAGTATGTTGTGACATGGAAGACCCCTGAAAACATTATGCTGAATGAAATAAGCCAAATAGACCATACATATATACTTTGTGGTTCCATTTATAGCTAATGTACAAAATAGAAAGATTTATAGAGACAGAAATGAGATTTGTGGCTTCTTAGGGCTTGAGCTGGGGTGGTATAGAAATAGGTAAGAGGTTTCCTTTAGAGAAGACAAAAATGTTCTATTATAGATAAAGTGATGGTTGCAAAATCCTTTGAATATATATATTTTAAATGCTGCATACTTTAAGTGGGTAAGTTAGATGTACGTGAACTAGACCTCAATAAAACTGTTAACAGAGGTGGGGAGGCTTTGTTAGTCTGAGAACTTAAGTACCACAAACAGTATTGTTCACAATGGAAAAATGAATCCCAAGTTCAGCTACTTGGTTAAGAAATTCGCTTTTAAAATAAAATTCACATGAATAAAGGAGAAAATGTGCTGCTCTTTTCTGATGCAGTAAATACCAAGTTCAAACAATACTCTACACCCAACCCTAACCTGACTTTTGGGAAAGACCAATCTGATACCTGTTAATGCAAGTATTACAGTCCCAGTGACGAACATATACAATAGACAAGATGGTCAAAAGCAACTCTATTGAAAACAAAGTTTATAAGTGCTTCCCATATTATCACAGCACCTCTTGATTTTTGTACCAATATTTTAGATGTCCGTTTGAGTCTTCTAACTTGAAATTATAGCTCTTACTGTGTATTTTTAATGTTTTTTCCCAAATACACAGCATTCTGTTATTTGACAGAGAGCTTGAAGGTCTCAACTAACTTCATGTGAGTCGGCAAACACCTGAGCATCTATTATAGTATGTCCAGTCACTGTGCAGGAAATACAAAGACAAAGCATAATCCTTACACAGAATATACAGCTGAATGGGCAAGTAAATGATACTGAGGCATGCTTGAATTGGAGGGTGGAGTCCGTGGAAAGATTTCAAAGGTGAGAAGAGTGAAGGAGAACACAAGCCAATGGATCAGCAAGATTAAAAGAGCAGAGAGTATGTGCATGGCAACTCATTACCACCATAGTACAAAGTGGCAACTCCCACACCAAATGTGGTCACTTTTAAGTTGTGAGAGGATTAGTGTGAATCAAATATGGAAAATACCAAAAGTAGAAACCCAGCTAGTTTACTTCAAATGTCTAGGAAACAAACAACTGGGGCCTGAATCAGGGAGAAATAGAACACTTCATAAACTATGCCATGTACATGATCACCTCCATTCAAAAGACAAAAACAGGCCCTAGCTGGTGGCTCAATGGATAGGTGCCAGCCTGTGAACCCAAGGGTTGCTGGTTCAATTGCCGGTCAGGGCACATACCCAGGTTGCAAGCCAGGTCCCCAGCTGGAGGCAGGTGAAAGGCAACCATACATTGATGCTTCTCTCCCTTTCTTCCTCCCTCCCTGCCCTTCTCTCTCTCTAAAAACAGAACACAAACAAACAAAAAAACCCCACAATATGCAGCAAGAAAAATCAGTACGACTTTGGTTTTGGTTATGTGAAAAATGATGAGGCTTAAGGATCAATGAATGATTGGATGAAGGTGCTATTTATTATCTGGGATAGCAAAGGTGGGAGAAATTTCTTTGGAAACAGTAGTTTCCAGTATGGAAATTCTGGGCTATCATTGGGACTTCTAGGCACATGGAAATGTAGTTCTAGCATGCTGGGCTGGAAATAAAGATATGGGACTTATCATGAACAAAGTCTATCTAAAACCTTGAGATGTGTATGAGCCAATTTCATTTATTATGTGTACATACAGCAGTTTCTCCTTCATTTTCAACCTTTTTGCCTCACCCTTACTCCACTATACCTTCTGTACATCCATCACTGGCCACAATTTGGTCAAATTTTGTTTTCTGTAGTTTTTGAAGAAACATATTTGTATTGAACATGATTTTCCGAACTATCCATTATATCACACCACATCCCATGATGGTGGCATGTTCCCTCCCTCCCTCCCTCCCTGGTTGGGAATCATAGGGGAAGAAAGAGAAGTAGGCTAAGGGCAGAATGCAGAAATGTTCCTAGTGTTAAGAAGGAATGAAAAAAATAGATTAAAAAGTTGTGAGTATATATCTGGAAAATTCTGAACTTGTTTTTCCCTTGAGAAAAGACTAGCTTTCTCAACAGGTGCTTTGAGTGCTGTGACTATAATCTAACCTGTTGAGAATAAAACTGTTTACATCCATTATCTGAATAACTCAGTCATTATCCTTAACCAATTTAGAATATCTGCCCTCCAAATCCTTGTAAGAGAATTCAATTAAAAATTATTCTTAATTTGATATTTGAAAAAGGTTCACTTAAAGCACTTCATATTTGAAAAGTTTCATGGATTTCCAGGCCTTACATGTGAGCTGTACAGTGACTTTCAGCATATGAAAAGGGGAAAAGAGACTAACTTTACAGTAGAGAAGTTGACAACCACCACCCTAGTCAGGTGATCAAGGGCACATCAACCCTGGCAAATTATTCTGACAGAATGTCATATAAAATGTGATGAAAATGGTATTGTACCTCTGGTCTTCCTTCCCAAAGCACGAAACTCCACAGTCAGTGAGAAAAATACCAGACAAATCTCAAATTGCAGAACATGCTATAAAATCCCTGAGCAATATTTCCAGAATTATCAAGATCATGAAACACATGGACAGTCTAATAAATTGCCACAGCCAAGAACAGTCTGAGAAATGACAAGTAAATATAATGTGATATTCTTAGTGGCAAAATTCACATTTCCACTTTCATGGTACTATCTTTACATTGCTTTCATTTTCAGTGTGACCTTTAAGCCTTATTCCTTTAGCATTAGTTATCCAGTTACTGTGGAATCACATCGTTCCAGGGTCATCAGGTCAGCTAGTCTGGGGGTTCCCAAATTGGGTGTCTCATGAAACGTATTCCACAGGCCATAAACCAGAGGTTCTCTGCTGTTTGGGAGCAAAAAGAACTTTTTTTGCTACATCCCTGCTTCAATCCTCAATATGCTCATATCCAGGGGGAATCTCAAAGAGTAGAGTCTGGTTTCCTTAAAAATCACTGAAATACATTTTTGTGGAATACATACTACCATCTCCAGAGCTAACAGTTCATATATGGAACACAGGCACAAATTAGTCCTAACATTCTTGCCCTTGACCTCTTTTTGACCATCTCCAACAGTGAATTCTCTATTTTAGTTTTCACTTTTTGTTTGACTGGATATATTTCAGAATTCTAGGTTGGTGGTTTTCATTTAAAACTTTTCACAATGCTCTTCTTGCTCACATGATCCTGCTGATAAGTCTGCTGTAATTCTTATCCTGTAGGTAATGTTTTTCTCTCTGGCTCCTTTCTCAAGGTCTTTGTCTTTGGTTTCCTGCAGTTTGAAAATGCCTTATGGTTTTTTGTATCCTGTTTGGTGTTTGTTCTGAGTTCCTCGATCAGTGGTTTGATACCTTGTCATTCATTTTGGAAATGACTGGCCATTATTACTTCAAATATTTCTTCTGTTTCATTTGTCCTTCTGGAATTCCAAGTACATGTGCGCTACACATCTCTAAATTGTCCCACATTTTTTTAATATCCTGGTGGCGAGGTTGTTGTCCCTTTTTGCATTTTAGTTGGGGATGTTCCCATTGACCTATCATCAAGCTCACTGCAATTTTCCTCAGCAGTGTCCAATCTATTGAGGTGACCATTAAAGGTACTCCTCATTTGCCAGTGGTTTTCTATTTACAGTATTTAATTCTTTAAACCATTTCCATTTTTCTACTTAAATTGGGTTTTGCATGGTATCTTTTCCATTAGTTAACATATTCAGCAGTTATTTTAGATTCTTGGTCTGATCATTTCAAACTTTGTGTCATACATGAGTCTGTTTCTCCTATTAAAAATCTGCAGACTATTTCTCACTTTTTAGCATATGTTGTAATTTTTCAAAGGCTGAAAAGGATTATCAGGTAACAGGAACTGAGGTAAATGGGTCTTGTGAGGTTCTGCGTTGTTGACCTGTGGAGTTTGGCTGTGTTTTAGGGTTTGCTGTAGATGTAGATGGTAGAGACTGAAACGTCTTACTTTCTTAAATAGTCCTTTCCTATTAGGCAGTTCTAACTGGCAGAATGGCCTTGTCACACATAAACGTCCACCATTTTTTCTGCCCTTATTTAACCTAACCTCCACATTTGATAGTTTCTAAGAATCTGACGACAGCACATAACTCAGCCCATCTCCAAGTCTGATCTCTGATATCCCCATTTCCTTTAACTGTCCTTAAGGCATTTTGCTTCCATTTCTTTCACCATCCTGGCCCTTGCCTCTGGATATTCTGTGGTTTAACCAGTATTCAATTAACCATTAGGACAACATAACACTATTTATACCAGCTGTCACCATGCTATAGCTACATGACCAATGATTCCTTCATGAAGTGATGCCAAGCTGAGTCTTGACCACACTGATAGTTAACTTAGAGAAATCTAATTGTAGTAATTGTCAGTAGAAGTTTTTAAGCAGATAAAGAAGGCAACACTGACCCTATTCTACTTGCATTTGTTATGAATGAACATGTCATTAATCTGTGAGCCATGTACTCTGATACCATTATTTGCACATTTTAATGTATGTAAACTATCTCAATTTTAAAATGTATCATTCATTAATCCTAAAAAACGCCCAACTTAATTTATTTTGTATTAGCATAAATGACTGGCTCTTAGAAAGATCCCCAAAATAGAATAGGCTTTACTTCGGAGCAGTGACCTACTCCATAACCTGATCTAAACAAAACCAGGTATGAGAAATGCTTTACAAAGAACCCTTGCTTTAGGAAGTCAAGTCTGACAGATTAGTCTAAATGATGTAAACTTTACTTAAAATTCTGATTGACTTGACTACGTAAGAGGTTCACATTTTGCTTGAACAAACCTGGTGTGTGCAGATATAAAGACAATTTCTAGTCCTGGCTGGTGTGGCTCAGTAGATTGAGCACTGGCCTGTAAACCAAATGGCCACCGGTTCAACTCCCAGTCAAGGCAAATGCCCGGGCTTCCGGCCAGGTCCCCAGTTGGTGGTGTGTAAACGGTAACCACACATTGTGGTTCTCTCCTTCTTTCTCCCTCCCTTCCCCTCTCTCCTCTCTAAAATTAAATTTAAAATATTAAAAATAAAAAAAAAGGGAAATAGTGTGCTAGTTATGCTATTTTCTATGTCATACTGAAGGCATGGACTAGAGACAGTAAGAGCTTTTATTAAATAATGCCCAATAATCTCAATAGTAAACATCCCCCACTAATTTGTCATATAGACTTAGTTCCTTCAATAAGTCCAGTAAATTTAACTTACTTCTCCCAATGTAGAGAAATGGGCTTCATTATTTTTAAGTTCCACTACTATTTGAATGGAAGGAAACAAAAGTAAAACAAATGCTAGCTAGCTATATTGTTAAGTTAAAAACATTTTTAAAAAGATAAAACTACATAAAGCAAAAAACAAGAGTGAACAAAATACATCAAAATATTAATGACTGTTTTCAATGATTAATGTAAACTTGCACGTAATCTGTTTTGCTTTCTCAGTTAACCTATTATAAATATATACATATATACATATTCTTTTTTAAAAAGATTTTATTTATTTTTAGAGAGAGGGGAAGGGACAGAAAAGAAAAAAAACATCACTGTGTGGCTGCCTCTCATGCACCCCTAACTGAGGATGTGGCCCACAACCCAGGCATGTGTCCTGACTGGGAATCAAATTGGCAACCCTCTGGTTCACAGTCCAGTGCTCAATCCACTGAGCCACACCAGCCAGGGCACACGTGTTGTTTTCATGTGGGTGGAGAGTTTGGGGGTGGGGGAGAAGGAAGGAAAATTTTAAATTCTGCACATTGCTAATATAAGTTTAATTAAATTAAAGTACCTCAAAGTTCCCAATTACGAGAAATATGGAAAAAGTTAAAAGCACCGAATTTGAGGGGAGCTCCGGCAGTTCCTACTTGGACTCTGGACCATCATTCCTTTCCCTCCCCCAACTTCCCCCTGCTAACTAATAAACCCCTCCATAGCTGTAAAAAAAAGCACTGGATTTTAGAGCTTACATATTATAAATCAGTTTTACTATTACATTTGAAGGATAAAAAAATGTGCCTGTTGCCACACAATTTCTTCAAGCTAACAGTTTAAATTCTAGAACCTAATTCTCAGTTCATTATTCTAATCTATATGCTCACTGGAGACTAACAAAGACAGAGATCCAAGTAGGATGTAAATCTGTACATTTCATATGGCTAAAACAGACTTTAAACATTTGTAAAAACTATTTTAAAATGTTTTTTTTTTTAATATTATTTAATTTTATTTTATTATTTTTAGAGAGAGGGGAAAGGAGACAGGCAGAGAGGGAGAGAGACATCAATGTATGGTTGCATTTCACCTGCCTCCAGCTACGGACCTGGCTGGGGACGTGGTTTGCAACCTGGTTATGTGCCCTGGCTGGGGAATCGAACCAGCAACCTTTGGGTTCGCAGGCCGGCACCCTATCCACTGTGCCACCAGCCAGGGCTGTTTTTAATGTTTTAAAACACTATATCAAAATTTTATCAGGAGCTAATTAGTTTCAATGTATTCATTTAAATCTATTTTTCAAATTTCCTTTTAATCTATTAACATTGCTGTACCTCACTGACCTCACTCACAAAAAAGTATAATAGTATCTATCTTATATAGTGGCAAATGAAAATAAAATTAGTGCTTGGCACAGAGTAAACACTATTCGTTACTTTATGACAGAAATTTTAAATGATCTCTCCTACAATGAAATTTAAGTGCAATAGCAGGGTTTCAGAATAGGTATAAAGATACCTGTAATTTTTCATACACATAATGTATAGAAACATTTCCTGAATGTAGTATTGGATTTTTTTTAAGTTAAAAAAACATTTATTTTATTTATTATTTTCAGAGAGAGGGGAAAGGAGTGAGGCAGAGAGGGAGAGAAACATCAATGTTTGTTTGGTTGCCTTTCACCTGCCTCCGGCTATGGACCTGGCTGGAGACCTGGCTTGCAACCTGGTTATGTGCCCTGGCTGGGGAATCGAACCATCAACATTTGGGTTCACAGGCCGGCACCTTATCCACTGTGCCACCAGCCAGGGCATTATTGGGAGATTTTACCTGAGAGACTTAAGTGTAGCTTATTGATAAAAGTTTTTAAGAAATAACACTACACAAGCTCAAATGAGGGGTGTGGTACTTGGTCAGAAAGAGGCAATAAAATGGGATTGCTACAGAATAAAATCTAGTAGGAGGGCCCAAGATGACCATCCTACATAGAATTCAATGTACCTTACTAGCACTAGGAATTCAGACGCGACGCTCCTCCCTGAGGATGAATTCTCAGACAGGTCTGAGCAGACAGGTAGCTGAGGAAAAGGGGGTCAACTGACATACACATCCAGCTGCTGGATAGCGATACAACAGTAAATTTGAGCAGGCAGGAAGAGACCTGTCCTGTTTGTTCTTCTCTACCTTCTTTCCTTTTCCCAGTTTTTCTTTAGTCCATTTTTCCCCCTTTACTTTTTGTTCCCTGGCTTCACCCTGTGTCCTACATTCAAAGGAAACTTCTAACGTTGTTCTCATTTATAACTGTACTGTAAAAATTTGCGTTCTGCGTTACCTACAGGACAGCTCCAACTTTCACACAAAGTTCGTCTTGCATGGAATGTATATACACGTATAGTAATAAACCTAATATACACTAAGTATATACACTATATACAGATAATCCTAACAGTCTTTTTTGACACCAAATTCAAGCTTACACACATTAGTTAGCAAACAGATCAAAGCTACCCCATGATGATGCTCCAGTCAACATTTCAGTTTTGTACAGCAGTCTGTGCTGATACTTGTGGTAGCATGGACAGAAATCAGACATGCTAAGAGTGGCAAATGTTTAGATTCATTCAAGTATTCAGCTGGTTGACTGTATGTTTCACCTACTAAAGAAAAATGAGAACCAATTGTAACTTTAAATTGGGATTCAGCATCAAAAAGTTACAGTAATCTGAATGCAAAATTATTTTCACCAACCCAAATATGAGGATATTATTTCTGTACATTTTATGAAAAAACAAGATAGCAAATCGCTACACATCTTTTGCTTGACAGATTGAAGTTGATAGGGCTGCCACAAAATTAGCATTCCAATCTCTAGTTCAATTCACCAAAAACTCAACCTTCCCATGTTGAAGATAAGTTCTGCCTACCAAACATTATTCCTATCTATCCAAGAGAATGTTATTTAAAAATTATATTGTTTATAATTAATAATTAGACTATGTCCTTACTAATTGTACATTTCAAATAATAGAGAAGGGTTTAAAATACACCAATAACTATAGGAAGCAGTTCTGTAAATAAAAAATCTTTCTAGGGAAAAAATTGTTCCCTATGATTTTATTGCTAAAACCTAATACAATTTCTTTTGTTTTTAGAAATGCATTATGTGCAAAGGTAGAGCACTGACTTACCATACTGAATTTAAATTTCATCAGCATACTTTCAGTTTCCCAAAATCGCATAGGTACCTTCTCTGCTCTCGTTTTACAGCCATATGGCTTTGATACCATCCTTTATATTGCTTCCTTGCTTATTGCCTAGAATTCCCAGACACTCCTTTGTTCATCAGAATAAAAGTACAGCCCTGGCAAGTGTGGCTGACTTGGCTGGAGTATCATCCTGTAAACCAAAAGGTCACTGGTTTCCAATCAGGGCACATACCTAGGTCGCAGGTTCCGTCCCTGGTCTGAGCATTTATGAGAGGCAGCCATGAGACATTTCTCTCACATCAATGTTTCTCTACTTCCCTTTCCCTCTCTAAAGTCAATAAGCATGTCCTCGGGTGAAGATAAAAAAATTGAGTACCCCTTAAACTAATACAAAATAATAATGAATGTAAACTGTGATTAAAAAGAGTAACGGGCCCTGGCTGGTAGCATAGTGGATAAAGAGCCAGCCTGCGAACCCAAAGGTTGCCGGTTTGATTCCCCAGCCAGGGCATATAGCCAGGTTGCAAGCCAGGGCTCCAGCCAGATCTGTGGCTGGAGGCAGGTCAAGGGTGACCATTTTTTGATGTTTCTCTCCCTCTCTGCCTCTCTCCCTTCCTCTCTCTCTGGAAATAATAAAATCTTTTTTTTTTTAAAGTAACAGTACAAAGCTTTTCATAACATGGCTCTGATGGCACCCTCTTTCCTCAAGGATACTAATTAGAGATGAGATCTCCAGGTATTCAGGCATTTTTCCAATAATTTACCTTGCTTTGCTGTTTTTTCTATGAACTATTTCCTAGGGGCAAGTTCTTCCATGTCTGTTGTCTTATGTATTACCTTTCTGAAAATGCATGGTGGTTCCAGTAATGTTACCTTTATGTAACTACTGACCGTATGTACTACATGCTTGCATGCACAAGATCCAACACAGATTATAAAAGTGATCAGTTTCTAGATTCAGAGATGATCCTCATCATGGCTGGGCCCAGCCCAGAGGGCACATTGCCTGTTTCCTCTGCTCCCAGCCCCATATGTCCCCCTCACTGCCTCTACTTGGCCCAAGAGGGAGGAATGCACAGGAGTTGACCCTTGGTACCCTTGGTCACCGTGTGTTGTTCTAGCCTCTTGCTTCAAGGTGTTCCACTTCTGGGCACAGATAGGAGGGTATGAGCCAGGATGGGATTTCTTTCATTTGTCAGTAATCCACTGTTTAAGAGCAGAGCCACTCGGGAGGCACTCATAGCATTCTTTCTTAGAGCAATTTCATTCATCTTATTTAGTAAACGCAGTTTCTCCATTTCCTATATATTTTATCTACACCTTTTAAGCAAACTTTATCAATCATTATGAATAGAAATCACTGTGAAAAGGCCCACATGTGACTACTGGACATTTGAAATATAGTTATTGCTGAGAAGTTTAATTTTATTCAATTGTAATTAATCAGTACATGTGGCCACTGGCCACCTATTGAACAGTGCAGCTCGTGTCTCTACACTTCACTTCAACCCCTCGTGTATCTCCGTTTCATCTCTTCCTATCTCATCCCCTCTTCTCATCCCATCTACGCTGTGTCTACTTTATATATTTACATAAGAAATCTTTATATACATCTATTACATAGACTATACTATACTAGCTTTTATATATTTCTTTTTTATATATATTTTAGTATACATTATATTTTCTATAAGTTCTAAAAGGAGGGAAAAACTGCAAGACACTCTAACATCTTAAAAGAGAAGTCATGGGCAGATGTCTAAGACTGAGAAAGCATCTAAAGTTAGAAGCTACCCTGCTTTTGTTTTCACTACAGAATAGAGGGAAAATCTCTATCAGGCTAGGAATAATGTAAACACCACACTTTAAATCCAAGTCTCTGGACATAATCCTTTACATTCAAGGACCCTGGGGTAAAAGGTAAGACACACTTCAGACTAACTTGATTTCTGAGACAATTACTTCCAAAAATCATGAAGAACTATCAAATGGGTGAACATCAGCAAATACTATACCTAATTTTGAAGAGGTAGATTCCATAAATAACAGAGAGGTGAAGTGGGCCTGATGCAGGTAAGTCAGAATTTCAAACAAACAACTAAAATACAATGTACTTTAAAGGACTTAGGAATCAGGTGCAATCATGGAGATGCTAAAAATATAAACATTTTCTTCGTGAGAGAACGAACTACAGATATTGAAATACTGCAGGCATCTTATACCCTTTAGGGGTATTCCTATAAACAAAACACAAAATTCACTGGTTAAATGATTCCAGATATAAGCTAGCTAGAAAACCTTCCAGTCTTTTTTTGGGCTGGAACTTCAGAAGTATTTACTTTGCCTAATGTCACTGAGGAAGTTAAGTGGTGGAACCAAAATTTCCATTCAGGCAGCCCAGTTTCATGGTCCCCACTCCTCACCACAAAGCCATGCTATTTCTCCAAGTGTTTACTGATCTAAGACCAAAAAGCCAACAAAAATTTTCTAACCACAGGTCTGTTTTTGGCCATCTCTCTTCAACACATTAAAATATATTTATCTATAACTTAGAATATATCCTTAAGAAATTTGAAGTCACAAAGCCAAGAGAGCCAAAACTGAAAAGGACTTTTTTTTTTTGGAGAGTACGTTTATTAAAGCTGGGACAATGCAAAAAGGACTTAGGGTAGAAGCAACAAGAGCTCAGGCAGGGCTGCTTCTGCCACTGAGAAGTCAGAGAGAAGCGGCCTTGGAGACGGGTCCAGGAGGTTGGCCCAGGAAAAGCCACGGCTGCCCACTGCGTCCTGGCTGCAAGTCTTGTGGGGACCCTTTAGGAGAGGCACACCTGAGAGGTAATAAAGGTGAGGGAGTGCTCCTGAGAGAGCAAGCCAAGAGAGGACAAGTCTTTAGAAAACTCTACAGGTTGAAATACTGACTCAATAAGATAATAAATATATATTTTAAAAATTAGTAAGAATCTGATGAAGAAATCCAAGAATGACTGGTGTTTACAAAAAAAGTGTTAAAGTACTCCCAACATAAACATAAGTGAAAAAGTTAATGCTACACTGTCAAAAAGACATTCTTTGTAGTATGTATTAAAGAAGAAAAATATACTCATATTTTACTTATACTTTTTTTATTGAATCCTAGATCCCTCCTCAGAGCCCATAGTTTCAAATATTTACTTTTGTATAATTCCTAAACTGATTAGCAAAAGTGAAAGTGGGGACTTGAAAATGCTTTGAATGCTCGAATGCTCGTTGCCAGCAAGAAAAAAAAAAGAAGCTAACCAACAAAGAAACAGATATTAAGGCTTATAAAAAATAGAGTAGCTAATTAAACATTAAATAGGTTTAAGCACTCCTGTACATGTCACCAAGCTTTGGAGGCATGGCTATTTTATAGTCATTATGGACATTTATACTGCCAGTTCTCCCATAAACCGCCCTAAGAAGGCCACCAGCACCCCCAGCAGCATGGCGAGGGCCCAGAAACCACAATAGCTACAGGGGTACTCAACAGTTCACAGCACACACTGAATGGTGTGCTGGCAAACTAGAGCTAAGGTTCCAATCAGGTCTGAGTTGACTTGGCAAACTCACAAAACTCTAGCACTACATCTTCTGATTGACTGCCTCATGACTTGCCCTGGAATTGTAGAATCTGTGACTTGGCCAACTATAAAATCTGTAATAAGTCCTTTTTTTCCCAATAAGACCCATAAAAATCTGACAAAACAATCCCCACTCCCAACATTAGACAAGCACGCTGTCAAAAAAAACAAAACAGCACAACAGCAACAACAGAAGTCCATGGAAAATATTATAGGAAAATGAGGGAAAAAATGATGAGAAAAGATGAGTAACAGAAAAGTCAATATATGCAACAGAAATTTAAGCAAAAACTACGAATCTAAGAAACAAAAATTAAAACTTGGGTCTTCCCAACAAAACGGCACATCAAATATCAAACAAACTTAATGAAAGCATATATCCTAGATATATGCTGAAAGCGTTAAATGTGTAGAAGAAAAAAAGACCAGTAGATACGCAAAAGAAGTGTTGTTCATGGGTGAGCAGACATGAAAGCTGTTCTCAGACATGTGAAGACTTGCACTGCTTTTGTGACCCTTCAGGGCCTATATATCTATCCTTTATTTTAAATAGCTTTTCAAGTAAATTTCTTAACGATAAAGGACACATGAATAATAGCAATCAAACAAATAGTAAGGAAAATAATTCAACATGCTATAAAGCTTGTAAGGAAGAAGGGAGGAGAGAAATTCAAACACAGTATTATTTCAAGTTATGTAATTTCAATATCAATAGTTGTGACTTCATTCTTCTATTTTGGACTTGGTATTTCCCACATTTCCCCCAATGCATGAATGTGTGTATGTGCACATGTATAAATATATATAAGTAGAAATAACAAGTTTTGACAAGATGTGGAGAAACTGAAACCCTGTGCAGTTGGGAATGTAAAATGGTGCAGCCGCTATAGATGGTATGGCACAACTTGGCAGTTTCTTTAGAAATTGAAAATAGCTCTGGCTGGTAGCACAGTGGATAAGGTGCCAGCCTGCAAACCCAAAGGTCGCTGGTTTGATTCCCAGTCAGGGCACATAACCAAGTTGCAAACCAGGTCTCCAGCCAGGTCTGTGGCTGGAGGTGGGTGAAAGGCAACCATACACTGATGTCCCTCTTTCCCTCTCCCTTAAAATAATAAATAAAATCTAAAAAAAAAGAATTGAAAATAGAATTACCATGACCCAGGACATTAAAACAAAGTTCTTCCTCTCATAAAGCTCACATTCTAGTGTCAAATACAGAAGCTAAGTATAGAAATGTTAAAATTTTAAAACAGCGGTAAGTACTATGAACTATGAAAGAAAAAAAAATCAAAATGCCAATGGGTAAAGGACTATGAAGAGGTGAAAAAGAAACATAAACCTGAACAGAAAAGAGCCAGAGAAGATTAGCAGAAAGCATTCCAGACATTCTGTTAGTCATTTGCAAATAAAAACCCTGATGTGGGAACGTGTTTCATGTGCTTGAAGAGCAAAGTGGATGCCTGTGAGATTGTACAAGATGAGGTTGTCAGGATATGGAGGCAGTGGAACACATCCGGACTTTGGTCAGAACTGCAACAGGATTATGTTAATGAAGCTGGGCAGCTCACTCCCTCAGGTTAATAAGCAAACCCACCCTAAAAGTGTAGCTGAAAATATAAATACCCTGCCTGCTGAAGTCAAGAGACAGGAGATGACTCTTCTAAGAGCCTCCTCCCCTTGCTGATTCTGTTTCTCAAATATACTCATTGCTTAATTCCACCGTGGTCTCTAGGTTATTTCTCAGAGTGAAGTTGCCTTGACATTTTGGCCCCCAACCCGAGAGTGGTCAATGATGGCTTGCAACCAAGGTAGGAGCAGTCAGCTGTGGCACCACGTCCCAGCCCCATGTCCCCTGCTTGAGAAAACTGCCTGACAACCTCCACCTCTGGACCTTTGGCCACAGCCTGCCATCCATCCTACATGGGACACGGAGCAGTCAAGTTTCATCTCACTGGGTGAGTCTCTTGCCAGGTTGGCCATTTGCACTTGAGAAATCCCTAGGCCTACGTCAGTCTTCTTGGGGCCTTTGTGCTGACAGTCTTCACACTCATTAAACTTCCAGAGGTGGCTGGGGATGCCCAAACCCTGGACTATTTGTTCCGAGCCTTTGTGCCTCGTAGAATCAGTGGCTTAAGCAGGGCATCCCTTAACCCTCCTGATTCATTTCATCTCAGGCTCACCCTCTGGGCCATTACTTCCTAGTAGTGCCCTAACTGCAAAGGACTTCCCTTTGGGCTGCCTTTGTAAGTAATTCCAGATCCTTCAAATAGGGTCCCAGGTGAAACGAAGAAAACTGATTCTCTCTTCATTGTTGCCTGGACTCAATATTCTCTTGCTAACCAGCACTCTTGGCCAGAGTATGAAACATCTGACTTCCAAATTCTCACTGACCTCAACAACTTCCTCAGGCATAAGGGCAAATGGTCCAAAGTGCCCTACACACAAACTTTCTGGAATCTTAGCAGACTGTCCCTTTGCTCCTCCTGCACCCCGAAACCTCTCCTTCAACCACCACCCGCAACCCTTCTGTGTTGCCAAACTCCTCCACATCTACGTCTTTTAAAGAAATGTACCCTTAGACCCTTCGACAACCTGATACCGCTCCAGCATACCCCTCCCTCCCCTCCCCCTCCCCGCCCCTACGGAAACTCAGCCGTTCTGACCCTGCAGACCCTGTTCCCTTGTGCGAAACTCAGCCGTTCTGACCCTGCAGGCTGTTTCCCCTGTGACTCACGCAGGAGGCCCTTTCAGATCCTGTGGAGGACTGCCGTCCCCCTCCCCCCTCCCCGCCCCGTCCCAGCCGTAGGCCCAGGCACACTGGGAACTGTGCACAACTGTCTCTCAACCTGAGGGGGATACAATTCCTCTCCCGCTGTAACTCAGTATAGCTTGGGTCCCTGCCTGTGCTCCTCCACAGCTGCCGCCCTCGATAAGCCCCTTATTGCACTGACTGCACCTCCCCAGTCACAGCCCCCTGGTACTCCCTCCCCTTTCAGCTTCAGCCCCAGCTGCAACCCATTTCTCCTCCGGGAAGTTACAGGACCCAGGGACCCCTAAGGGTATGTATACCCTT
The DNA here is from genome assembly GCA_004026585.1 of Noctilio leporinus. Lineage (NCBI taxonomy): Eukaryota > Metazoa > Chordata > Mammalia > Chiroptera > Noctilionidae > Noctilio > Noctilio leporinus. Next base: position 24,594 of record PVIW01000316.1, read on the forward strand.
CTCCCCAACCTCTCCCAGCCAGCTCCAGACTAAACAGCAAACTCCGAAAAACTAAAGGCAGGCCCTCAAACCAGCCAGGCCAAATTGGTTAATCAGGCCTTCAAGATCTGCAACCACCGATAAGGAAATCTGCCCAATCATAAACTCAATTTTCCAATTACCAATTTCTGCTCTGAGTCTTGTAAACCTAACCCATTAAAAGGCAAACATCAGACTCCTGCAGGGGACTGTTTCAAGCACGACAGGCCTGGAATTTGGGTTACACGGTGCCCAGATCCATGAGCACCTCTGGGCTCGAGCTGGCTGTGCAAACCAGAGGGCCGTTGGATACCCAACTGCGCCTGGGCCCCTCAAGACACAGAGATATCTGTTACCCATCCTGAATGGCCCCTGGCTTTGACCTCCCAGAGTTTCTGGGACTTGCAGCAGAGGACTAAGGCTGCGCAGAGGCCGACCAGGCCCTCAGGCCCGTCTCCAGGACAGAGCCTTGGGTAACTCCTTTAACAGCAGGTAAGCCAGTATCTTTTCTAATCAATACGCTGGGCCATTTATTGATTCCTCAATCTCAATTGTTGGCATCAACAACATAGTCTTGCAACCATCACCAGTCCCCTCCTTCCACGCTCCTTAGAAGCAGCAATGGAATCTGAAATGAGTGCTCAGGTTTTGCCCAGGCTCCTAAGAGGCATTTCCTCCGGCCCAAGTTCTTGGGCGTCCTATGTGAGTGGGGACCTCTCGGAGGTGCCTGGGGTCAATCCCTAAGGCATGAAGGGGCCTCATAGGGAACTCCCATCACTGTAATTGACTTTGGCTTGTCTGGGGATGTGCAAGAAAAGGGCTGATCACCCAGCACTCTGAGCCCTCCTGGCTGTTTTAGACAGTCAGGGGAGAAGCTGAGACATCCAAGAGAGTTAGAGGTGACCAAGTAAGTAATGGCCTTTGGGAGCCCTGCTCACAAACAGCACACTTTGACCCACTGCATTGGAAAAAAGTCCGTTGAAATCAGTGGACTGTTAGAAAATTTGCAGCCTTCCTTCCCACGTCAGGTGACTTTTAGCACCTGAATACTCCTTCCTGGAGCATGGTCTTGATCTCTCTCCTCAAAAAACTGCCACACCCCTCAGGTATGAATTGAGCATTTAAAAGCCACTTAGGCACTCTCCACCAGAAGCTACCCTTGCAAGGATAAGCTGGAATGTGGACCAGGACAGAACACTAGGTTTTCCTGCCAGGTGGAAGGAAAAGTCCACGAAACAATCAGGGCCCACTGTAAAGCCATCACAGGCCTATCAATCCCTGCAGCACATTCCCCACTCCGGTGTGGTTCTCAGAGAAGAAAGCAAGATTTCAGATGCAGCGAGAAGTCCTGGCTTTTCCAGGTCCTGTTCTAACTAGGCCTTCTAGTTCAAATTGCTTCACTTGTGGTCTTTTTTACCTTTGACCGCTCCATATTTTACATCTCTACCACTTCCATGTCTATCTGCTTTACAAAGTAATCCCTATTTGTTTTCCAGAAGGGAAATCTCACCCCCTCCCTCCATGCACAACGGTAAACAAAGAGGAACTGTGTATATATTGAAGAAAGGCTGTTAAGAATTTTTCCTGTATCTGCCTAATAGCCAAAGTTCTAAAGTTCTGTTTGGCAAAATAATTGTGTGTCATGGTGTATAACTAACTTTCAAAAAATAACTTTATATCTCTCAATGCTAAGAACTGAAGTTTTGTCAGCCTATATTGATATCACATACCGTTTATTATTACTCTAAAATAGTCAAATATAATTTCATAATATACATTCCTTAGTTGACAAAATCTCCAGGTTTAAAATTTGAAGTACCTTTTCTTACGAATTTGAGGTATTTCAAAGGGCCCTGGAAATATCTCAAGGACTTCTTTTCTCCATGGAGAAAATTTTAGACTAATTAGGCTTATTTAATACATTTTAAAATACTTGGAAAGCTTTGTCCAATAAGGAAATTTGACAAGGATTTCCAAAAGCCTACAAAGTTCTAATATACTTTTATTTGTAATTCAAATGGGATAAAGCTTTTTTTCTTTATCTATCAGATGCCTAACTTAACTACCAAAGAAAATTCATCTCCCTTATTTTAAAAGGACTATGTAATTTGCAGAGAGTTCGTGTAAATCATAAATGTTCTAAGTTGAAGAACGTGAAGGGGAAGTAGGAAAAGGAATTAAGGTAGTGAAGGAATAAAAGAAAGAGACATGCCACATCCAGGTGTGGAATGGAAAGGAAGGACATTGGAATTGGAAAAGAAATAAGAAAAACTAGCAAATAAGTCTTTGAAACACTGTGTGACTTCTAGACCTGGAAGATACAAGGTCCCTGAATCTCAGCCTCATCGTTTCATTACAAACAAAAGGCTTAAAATGTCAGAGTACAGAGGCAGCCAGGGTGGAATATGCTAATGAACATGGTAGGAACTACAGGATTTTGGGGGGTGGGGGTGGGGTCAACTTGAGATGAACACTTGCTGAAATGTAGGACAATGCCCTTAATTAGAAGTGATGCCACACCCACTATGGCTTGCAAGCTTACAAACACACTGACTGAAACCCTGGAGTGGACCCCTACAGGACCGTGAGTCCCTCCCTACTCCCCTGCTCCATGGGCTCCTGAGGCATCCAGGAGCAGCCCTTGCCCCCTCGAGCCCCAGTAAACCTGCTGCCTGCTCCCACATCGGTCTCCAGTGACCTCTCATAATAAGGGTGCCTAGCCGGAGTTGATCTTCAGAATAGAAGGGCTTTAGATCTCCTGACTGCCCATAAAGGGGCTACCTGCGTCTTTTTTTTTTTTTTTTTGGGGGGGGGGGCTGCTGTTTTTATAATAACCAATCTCTAACAGTACAGGACATGGTTAAGAGGCTAAAAAATGGAGCTGATTAAAAGATAAAACAAGCAGCTCACTGGATTCATTGTTTAACTATCCCCCTGAAGGCTATTCTTCTACCACTTCTTACACCTTTCACTACTTTGTTCTATTTTTAGCTCTCATTCTAGGACCTTGTCCCATGCAACTCCTTGTCAACTTAATCAAGAAAATTGTCAAGGCAGTTACAGTGCATAGAGCCCACCCCCTTCATGCTCCTGCCTACTACTCAGTACCAACCCACATCAACACAAGAAACATCAGAAATACAGACACAGAGGGTAATGTACACTCAAACTACACCCCTATGCCAGCAGAAAGTAGCCAGAAAGGTTACAACGCCCTTATCCTTAAACCCTCCATCTGTGACCCTGGACCTCAGCATCATTCTTTTTATTATAAACAAAAGGCTGGGAGTGCAAGGATGAGGAGGCACCTGGAATGCACACCTGGACTATGGTCAGAACTGCAACAGGATATATTAACAAAACTGCCAGGAGCTCCCTAGGGATGTGTTCGTGCAGCTGGGCTTGGCTCCCTCAGGTTATAAGCAAATGTGTAGCTCAAAGTATAAATATCCTGCCCCCTGAAGTCAAGATGGAGGTGACTCTCCTAAAAGCCACCTCCCCATGCCACTTCTCTGTTTCCCTATTTACCAAATAAACTGATTGCTTCATTCCACAGTGGTCTCTGGGTTCTCAGAGCGAGGTTCCCCTGACAGGCAAAATGAAGAAGTCATAGACCATATACCAGGTATTAAGTTTAAAGGAAGATCCAAAAGTGTAATGGGAAACACTGAAGAGTTTTAAATAGGGGTAAGATGCCACCTGATTTCTTCTTAAAAGATCAATCTGGCCGCAGTGACATAGAAAGTTAAGAGAGGGAACAGGAAGAACAGTTGTTAACATCCAGGTAAAGTACAACATAGGGTGGTTTGGTAGAGTTATTAAAGATACAGCCAGTCAGTGAAGGACAAATATCATATGATCTCACCCATTACGGGACAATAATGAGCAAAACTAACAACAAGCAAAACAGAACCAAATATAGGAATACAATGAATAGGCCTTCCATGGTCAGGGAGAAAGGGGTTGGGGGGAGAGGGGAGGGGGGAGGGGGGAGGCAGAGGCAAGAAAGGGGAGCAGCTTAGACAAGAACCTAGTATAAAAGAAACATGGACATGGACAACAAGTGGGATTGACTTTGTGGGGAATGGGTGGGTGGGGAGGGGGACAGAGGGGAGCAAAAAGGGGATGGATGTAATACAACAACAATAACATTAAAAAAAAAAGATACATATTATACAGTTGACATTTCAACAACATAATAAAGGCTGTTGATAACTCATGCAGTCAAAAAAACACATAAACTTTTGACCCACTCCCCAAGTCCTGTGAGGAGACCCACTTGGTTCAAATACGTGTTCAAAAGTCAACTGTAGTTTCATTTAATAAAACACAAAAGGGCTTCTACTTATATAACAAATTGAACTCATGCTTATTTCGGCTCCCTCCAAAAACACCACTAAATCAATAAATAAATTTATAAAGGCAGAGATTGATAAGGACAGAGAAGAGGGAACCGTGGTACACAGATGTCAAGGAAATTTCAAAGTGAAGACGGAAAAAAAAGGAAAGAAGATATAACATCCAAAAATAATATAATTCATCTTGAGAAACTTTGGCTAAATGGATACACTTATGACTTTGAGGCACCAAAATTCCTTGAAATGGTGAGTCTTAAGGGTAACAATAAGGATCAACTGAAAACTCCATCAGTCCATTAAAACTCTTATCCATCAGATCCAAAAGACAGAGGATAAGAAACCAAGCTAAAGATCTGCATTTGGAAATTTAAACACAGAAATGAAAGTTAAGGTACTGCTCGAAAACAGATGCCCTATGTCATCTACCTGGCAAATCTGAAGTATTTTCTCTGGACAAAATAAGTGGTCCAGAAGAGAGAAGACCTAGACATAACAATATCTGGAATCATCAAAGACAATGACCTAGTACCATTTTACTGTTGAAGTCAGATTGGTAACTTGTATCAAGTCTTTAACATGAATCAGCAATTTCGCCTTTAGAAATTTATCACGGGAGATACACTAGTATATGAGTAAGGAGTTAACTGAAGAGTTATTCACTGAAATAATGTTTATAATATCAGAGCAATGGAAACACTTGATCTTAAAGAACATGTGCCAAATTATGATATGACCACATATTAAAAAGGAAAACAGCCCTGGCTGGTGGCACAGTGGACAAGGCACTGGCCTGTGAACCCAAAGGTGGCTGGTTCGATTTCCCAGCCAGGGTACATGGCCAGATTGCAAGCCAGGTCTCCAGCCTGGTCTGTGGCTGGAGGCAGGTGAGGGGCAACCATACACTACTGTTTCTCTCCCTCTCTCCTTTCCCCTCTCTCTAAAAATAATAAATTAAATTTTAATAAAAAGGAAAAACAGTGATATAAGATGCACATAATAAATTACAATAAAAGGACAGTATGCAAAATAACACATGGAGCTAATACACAGTGCTAAGCTTTCTGCTTATGTAGCTTTCTTCCTATGATAAAAATAACAAGGTTACATGAGTCTTCAAACATCAATAAATCAACCACTTAAAATTTTAAATGCAATGTTATTTAGATATCAAAAAACATAAAGAACCATTAAGTTAGTAACATTTACCTCTTTGAAAAGTCCACAAGGTTCTATCTTTCAACTATTTCTAAATTTAATCAATATGATTTTAATGGAAAAAAAAAGTAGTAAGATATAAAGAAGTAACTGAATCACAGATGAAAGATTCCAAATTCAAGTCCCACTAAGATGTTGAATAGTATTGATTAAGTGGTAGGTCAATAACCATCAAAAAGCTTACATGTAGGTAATACCTTCACAACAGATTTTTTAAAATCCTCACCTTGAGGATTTGAAAGAGAGAAAGGGGGGAAGAGAGGAAAGAGGAAAGGAGGGAGAGAGAAAGATGAAGGATGAGAGACACGTGAGTTAACATTCATCAGTTGCCTTCCACAAGTACTCCAACCAGAGATGGAAGCTTCAACGTACATATGTGCCCTGATCAGGAATCAAACTTTCAACCTTTTTCATGTACAGGACCAAGCTCCAGCAACTGATTCACCTGGCCAGGGTGCGATAGATTTTTGCAGTACTATATATACAAAAAGATTCTTATTTTATATAATAAAAGAATATGACATCAGAAATTTCTAATCATTAAACATCTCTGGCAAAACAAAATTTATCTCAAGCATTTTTAAAAATGCAAATTGAATGTTTTGCAAAAGTCAAGTTTTATGAAAGTGAGCACTCTTGAAAAACATGGCAAATACTGTCTAGTAGATATAGGGACAGACAACAAAAGTAAACAGTATGTCCAAAAACAGCAAAAAGGCCAAGTAAACATACTTAACTGTCAACTGGAACTGAAAAATAAATTAATAAAAAATATCTACCTAGCAATTGCCATTTAAAATATGGGCCCTGACTGGTGGCACAAGGTGCTGGCCTGCGAACCCAAAGGTCACTGGTTCAATTTCCCAACCAGGGCACATAACTAGGCTGCAAGCCAGGTCTCCAGCCAGGTCCATGGCTGGAGGCAGGTGAAAGGCAGCCATACACTGATGTCTCTCCCTCTTCCCCTCTTTCTGGAAATAATAAATAAATTTTTTTTAAATAAATAAATACAAAAACCTAACAAACAAATTTGGAAAAAAACTACCAAAAAAAAGCACAATATTTTTAAAGCTTTAAATTGAGAAAGCTGTCTTAATTACATCCATAAACTCCAGAATCTATAAGAACTTTAACAAATAATATCCAAACTTAGAACCAAACAAAAGTATTAAAAGGATATAGGAAATTTACAGCAAAAATAAGATTGCTATAAATGTTTTTAAAAGATGATGAAGCAAAAAGGGGATGGATGTAATACAACAATAATAAAATTAAAAAAAAAAAAAAAAACATGAAAATGGGCCCTGGCTGGTGTGGCTCAGTGAATTGAGCATCAGCCTGGGAACCCAAGTGTTTGATTCCCAGCCAGGACACATACCCAGGTTGCAGGCCAGGTCTCCAGCCAGATCCCCAGCTGGAGGCAGGTGAAAGGCAACCATATATTGATTTTTCCCTCTATTTCTTCCTCCCTCCCCTCCCCCCCTAAAAAATAATAAAATCTTTTAAAATAAAGAGAGAGATGATCAAAATGGGACTGAATGAAAGAAGATGAAGGAATTAGCCAAAGAACATATATGCACAACTCCACAGACCAGTGTGGTGATGGCTGAAAAGATGGAGAAGTGCTATGTTAGCGACACAAAAATAAAGGAAGGGATCAAAATGAAAAAACAAAAAAAATTTTAACCTATCAAAATACAAAAATTTAAGCCCTGGCTGGTGGCACAGTGGATAAGGCACCGGCCTGCAAACCCAAAGGTCACTGGTTTGATTTCCCAGCCAGGGCACATAACCAGGTGCAAGCCATGTCTCCAGCCAGGTCCATGGCTGGATGCAAGTGAAAGGCACTGATGTCTCCCTACCTCCCTTCCTCTCTCCCTTCCTCTCTCTCTGAAAATAATAAAAAAAATATTTTTTAAAAATCCAAAAATTTAAAAGATCACTCACAATCACAGTAGTGGACATGACTGTAAAAGAAAAGATACACACATACTGCAAGGATTTTTAAAAGGTACAGTTTTTGAAGGCTTGAGTGCACTATCAACACTTAAAACACATTCCTTTTGACTCAGCTATTCCACTTTACTTCTAAGAAGCAATCCTGTACTTGCACAACTATGCAAACCTATCATCATCAGGGTATTCTCTACAGTACAACATATAATGCATAAACTAAAAAAAGCAACTCAATAGATATGATCTGACACCATGAGAAGAGGGACAGAAACTAAGCAAACAACATTCATGCCTTTGTTTTCAATGAGTTAAATCTGAATATACTGAGGTGACACTGCAAAAGATAAACTGTCCCTTCTCACAGCTTTCCCATCCTTACTTCTAGAACCTAGAACTATGAGTGACTTTTCCTTTTAAGGGCCATCAAACTGTGATTTCCAATTTTCTATGGAAGCCTAGTAATTTGAACTAGATCAGTGTACTATGATACACACAGTATTTTCTTCACAGCATGCTTTCCTACATCATGAAAAATAGTATTCAAAATTGAGCCCTGGCTGATGTGGCTCAGTGGAATGAGCGCCAGCCTGTGAACCAAAGGGTCACTGGTTCAATTCCCAGTCAGGGCACATGCCTAGGCTGCAAGCTAAGTCTCCAGCAATGCCCCCAGCTGGAGGCACAAGAAAGGCAACAGTACCTTGATGTTTCCCTCCCTCTCTTCCTCCCTCCCTTCCCCTCTCTCTAAAAACAATAAATAAAATATTTTTATAATATTCAGAATTAAGTAAAAACATTAAAGTATGAAATAATTTCTGATCTCAACATTGCCTCCTCTCCAAAAATATAAAAATCAATGTCATTACAACTGCCTATCCATTGATGCCTTCAAAATAATACGCTAAGTGAATAATTTATGCAATAATTGCAACTTCTGAATGGTGAAATAATTCCCACAGCAATCTATGAATTAGATTTATCAAGTCTACTTAATAACCAGCTAGTCAGTCATAAGTTTCTACTTAATAACCAGCTAGTCATAACTTTAAAAAATAATTTATAATTTCTAAAATTAAAATGGCTTAAGAGTATGAGAAAGTTAATTCCAGAACTTTCACTTTACATTTATGTCCATTAAAAAAGACAAACAATGACATGTCAATACCCAGTGAATCACAGCTGAGGTTCAAAAAGAACTTAAAACTGGTATCACAGCTGATTTGGTAAGTACAAATCTTGACCTCTGAGGCTCAACTTTAAAGTGATGCCACCTGCTTAGTACAAAAAATGTTTAAATATCTCAAATCACTTTCCTATCTTATGACAAAGGAATTAAATGATAATTACAAAGAGTTCTGTGGAATAACCTTCTAGTTTATTAGAAACCTAAATATATTTTTACTTGTAAAAAATGTTTAACATAATTTAGGTGGTTTCTTTATAATATAAAATTATCATGCTTAAAAATAAAACAAAAAGCTCCTAGAAGACTTTATTTCCAGAAAGCAATTCCCTCTAAGGAAGTTAAAGGAAGCAGAAAGAGTTGCAGAGATGAGACTTGGTTTTGCTATAATCCTACATTTCTTTAAGTAAAAATTAAAAGCAAGTATGTCTTTGTTGGCTGATTCCCTGGGCTCTAAATAATTCACGGCCTCTTTGTAACCTTGGGCAAATTATTTAATATCCTTATGCCTCAGTTTCCTTACCTGTAAAATGGGGATAATACTACCTTCAATATAAGATTAAATGTGCTGATATATGTGAGGTGTTTAGAATAGTACCCGATATACATGGTAAATGTTATTACTAGTATCATCAGCCTCATCATATACTGGAAAAAGAGGGTGAGGCATAGTACCTATTCTACTTTTTACATTTACATTTCAAACATAAAGTCTATTTTGTAACCAGTGATAAATAACCAACATCAGTGAGAAGGGAGTATAAAGCAGAATAAATGAGTTTCAGTCTTCTCTTCAATTTTCAAAAACATGAGACAATACAGGCTTTGGAGTTTGATATTTATTTTTAGCAGGAAGAACATGCTAATGATGATGGCATCGTTAGAAGATAGGCCATGTCCAATACCTGCAACAGAAGCTCAATAGAAGTTAAAGAAACCATACCAAAAGACTAAAGACAAAAATTATTATGACATTACTTACCCTTAATCCCGCATACATTAAAACAAGGAACAATATATTTTAAGGCTGAAGTTCCAACACTAACCAAAAACTGGTAAGCTAACTATCAAAGAATAGTTTAGCCCTGGCTGGTGGCACAGTGGGTAAGACACCAGCCTGAGAACCCAAAGGTCGCTGGTTCCATTCCTCAGCCAGGGAACCAGGTTGCAAGTCAGGTCTCCAGCCAGGTCGGTAGCTGGAGGCAGGTGAAAGGCAACCATACATTGATGTCTCTCTCCCTCTCTGCCTCTCTCCCACTCTCTCTCTCTAAAAATAATGAATAAAATCTTTAAAAAATAGTTTAAAAAAGTTTTTTTCCTTTCTCTGGACAACTCTAAAGGCAGAGCATGGTGTCAACAACAATGTTCTGAGAGTGTATCTATGAGCAGAAAAGGAACAAATTGAAAAGGGGTAATACTAAATTAAGAGCTAAGAAATTGGGGGAAGGGGTGAGAGTGCTGCTGCTAGTACTTCAAGGAGAATGCTCTCAAGGTAGAAATGGCAACCACTCTTGGCATAATGAGAGTTTGCTGAAACAAGACTAAACCCTACAGAAATATCTGAATTATACCCATATGATCTTGACAGTCCAGGAGGCATGGCGGGGGGGTGGGGGTCTACTAATAAATAAAAGCAACTAGCATAACTTAACTACAAATTTACAGAGAATGAGCTCTAAATAAAGGAATCCAGGCAAACTAAAAATTCTCCTATGCATTATTAGAATAAGAAATTGCTAGAGCAGTAAATAATTTAGGCAAGAAGTAGTCATATGAAAAATTCTTTTATAAAAGCAAATCTGGCTCTTCCACTTCTGACAATGGCTACCCTGCTCAATGAACACATGTGAGTGTTTTCTATTTTTACTGCTGCACCTCTAGGCTTCTCATCAACAGTAGCAAACATCATTCAGTTTAAAGAAGTAATGAGTTTCTACCTAAGGGTGTGTGTATGAGCTGGCAGGGGGTGGGAATAGGTTAAACATCAGAACCAGGGGTGGAACAAAAGAGTAATCTAAAGATTACCTGCTAAGTAAAATTGATGAATTGTTCAGGAACACAGAGACTGAGAACTAGCTCACCCATAACAAAGTCTATGACCCAAAGTCTTATTTCTTAATTGTATACCCAAAAGACTGCATGTACTCAGAATAGGAGTTAAATACATCCAACCACAATTCACCCTAAATGATACCAGACTTTTATGACTGTTATTTCCCCATTACTTGTATTCTTAAAAATAAGGATATAAATTCTTAAGGTAAATTATTATAACTGGAGTCTCATATGAATAATTCTTAAATGTAGCTAACTCCGCTAATTCAAATCTCTCAATTTACTTGGCAGGTTGATTTGATTCAAGTAGAAAGAACCCCTTAATGCTAGCAGCAGCTTACCTGAGCCATTGTCTAAAAAACCGTAAGTCAAAAAAAAGCAAAATGTGTAGGAACATCAAGGAATTTTAAAATTCCTACCAAAAAAGAAATTAAATAAACACTAAAGAAGGAAAAGGTTACGCACTTCCAATTTATGCTCTTTCTCTGCAAGGGCCTCCTTTTGACAACGAAGAAAATCCGCTAACATTCGAGTGAGTTGCTTCCTATCATCTATTTCAGCTGCCAATCTGCCATTGTAATCTGCCAGCAACATACAAGCATCCTCTACCATTTTGGAAAGCCTTTCTCCAGATTCTTTATCTAAGAAAAGCACAGAATAAAATTATTATAAAATAAAAACAATGCCATATACTATTCCCTCACCCAAACTCCCCCCCAAATTCAGATCACATTTTTAGAATGTCTTACCTGTTATCTTATCTAGCAGGGAAACTTCTTGGACTTCAACAGGTAAAGAAGCTATCCGCTGATGAACTGCTGCATCACCTGACGCAGCATTCTCTAGATCTTGTAATGCTCTAACGAGATCTAGAGTCTATAAAAAGTTATACAACTTTAGAACCAAAAATAAACGAAGCTTCAACAAATACAGAAGACAAAATTTATTTCATATTTATTAATCCTTATGAGCTAAACACACAGTGGTAAAAGGAAAGGCAGGCCATAACCTAAACCTGGAGAATACAAGCTTTATGTATGGTATATTCATTATATTGTTATTGTACATGAAAAGGATTTTTTTAATATGAAATTGAATTTCATATTAAGAGGGAGAGGAGGATACAAATAATCTTCTATCATAACAGAAAAATCTCCAGACTTTATTTCTAAGTGATGTAATTAAAGGACAATAAAAATGTAGTTTTGCCACCCTGGCTGGTAGCACAGTGGATAAGGCGCCGGCCTGCGAACCCAAAGGTTGCAGGTTCGATTCCCCAGCCAGGGCACATAAGCAGGTTGCAAACCAGGTCTCCAGTCAGGTCTGTGGCTGGAGGCAGGTGAAAGGCAACCATACATTGATGTATCTCTCCCTCTCTGCCTCTCTCCCTTCCCCCTCTTTCTAAAAATAGTGAAATAAAATCTTAAAAAAAAAAAAAAAAAAAAATTATTAAAAAAAAAAAAAAAAATGTAGTTTTGGAATGTATTTAAACATGGTGCCTTCAACTATGCTATACTTGTTAACATGATCATTAAAATATTGCAAAATTAGCCAGGTCTCCAGCCAGGTCCTTAGCTGGAGGCAGGTGAAAGACAACCATACACTGATGTCTCTCCCTCTCTCCCTTCCCCTCTCTCTAAAATTAACGGGGTTGTTTTTTTTTTTTAGATTTTATTTCATTATTTTTAGAAAGAGGGGAAGGGAGAGAGGCAGAAAGGGAGAGAGATGTCAATGTATGGTTGCTTTTCACCTGCCTCCAGCCACAGACCTGACTGGAGACCTGGTTTGCAACCTTGTTATGTGCCCTGGCTGGGGAATCGAACCTGCAACCTTTGGGTTCGCAGGCCGGCACCTTATCCACTGTGCTACCAGTGAGGGCGTAATGGGGTCTTTAAAAAAAATAATAAATTGCAAAATTCCACATATCTGGTGACAAATATTCATATAATGCTTAATCAGTATAAAAGTTATTTTATTAGAATATTTCATTTCACTGTTTCAAATACCAGCTATAATTAGGAGGGAAAGGCAAATCTTTGCCCATGATTTCACAATTCATAATGTTTATAAACTTATTCCAAAGAAAAAAATGACTAAATTTTCTTTTTACCAGTTTCTATCCCATCCCATATACTTTCTTTTTTTCTTAATCTCTAAAACTAAATCCTGAGTCACTAGGTGATTACACACACACTAGAAACACAGAAAATTACCAATTCCATATATGTATATTAATATGATATTGATGGCCAGTTACTGATTTTTCATTAAGCTATTCCCTTACCAAAAAATGCTATCACTGGGGTCCAGCACATAGTGATTACAAATTGTAATAATGACTGGAACCCAGTAAGAAGTATACTATCCTAAGTGTAATTTTAATTCATCACCATGTGCTCCAAGTTTCAATATTTTAAAAAAATTTTCATTATAAGATTTATTCCTTCTACAATTAAAATGAACTTAAGAGCAATGACAATTGCCAGGAAGCTTGTTTCTCATTGTGCCCCAATTGTATATACTATTCGTCATCAATCTTAAGAAAGTTCTAAAATTTTCTGGGGTTCTAAGAAGATGCCTGGCTTTATGGTATTGACAATGCAGGCACATTTTAACCACAATCAATCCCCATCACATCTTCACATTCCTACAGGCGTTAATTCTAAGTACCCAATGCTGGGTCAAGAATCAGATAAGAAAGCAAAGCTGTCTGAAACAACACTAGCCTAGGAGAGTGAAATGAATTCAACTGGATCGTACAAAGAAAAATTTTAGTCATGCTTATAAATGATATAAAAAAAATGGCAACCACAAAATTGAACCACTAAGAATAAAGTAGTATGAGTAATCTGAAAGTGGTCAGTAGAAACAAAAACAACATTTATCTAAGTACTAGAGAAGAATCAGCTGGTTACTTAAAGATACTCCTAAGAAGTACAACTGAAATTATACTCTTTCATCACGGAGAGAAGAAGATCGGATTCTGTATCTAGAACTCAGGCACACTACTGTTCAGGTAGTCAGAAAAGGCTCAACACAAAGGAATTCTGTCTTATCACCAAATAGAAACAAATCTAAACCTTAGTATTTGGCTGTCCCAAATATTATATTCTTACTGCTTTTTTTTTTTTTTTTTTTAAGATTTTATTTATTATTTTCAGAGAGAAGGGCAGGGAGGGAGGAAGAAAGAGAGAGAATCATTAGTGTATGGTTGCCTTTCACCTGCCTCCAGCTACAGATCTGGCTGGAGACCTGGCTTGCAACCTGGTTATGTGCCCTGAAGGGGGAATCGAACCAGCAACTTTTGGGTTCGCAGGCCGGCGCCTTACCCACTGAACCACCAGCCAGGGGCTCTTACTGCTTTTTTATCAAGCTCTTATTGATGGTAACCATATGGGCTTCAGCATTCCTGTCACTGAATCAACAGGTAACTTGGCTCTAGTCCTAGTTGAGCACCTTGGTGGAATTCTTTCTGCCCCCCTAGTACTACACTGATATTAACCCACAGTTCTAGGAAGTAATTGATGGTACCTTCCTTTCAAGCACCTGTCGTGGGGAAAAAGAGCTCTACTCAGCCTCTGGTTTTACACAGTAAGTTCAGGCCCAGGCGTCCAGCTCCCATGGAGCAACGTGAGTTTGTTATCCTCTAGCGTATTAATTTCGGGCAACCCATGTCTGCTTCCAGATCAAAGCTCAGCAAGGATGAGGCTCTAGCTCATATATTGAGTTATGTTTCTGTATCGTTTCTAGCCCACCATGATATTTACCTTGTTTTAAGAGTATGGCTATGTCTTCATTTTCTCCTTTTAAATTTTATCTGCCCCTCCTATATGTTTGAAACATAGAAGGAGGAAGCTTTAAGACTCATTGCCCAAATACTTAAAAGTTAAAACTGTCTTTCTGGAATCATCTATGAGTAAGGAATGCTATGTGATACCAACCTGAAGGGACATGGAATATTAAGTTAACAATTCAAATCCATCTTTCTTACCATGGAACTACACAGTCTAATCAGTCTCACATAACTGTATAAATAAACACTTGTTACTTTAACACTCATTTTTACATGTTTTAAAGCAAAAATACTTAAAAGGGCAGTGTCATCTCTTGGAATAGAATTATTAGTATATTTAAGTCATACAACAAACAAAAGTCTTACATAATGTTTTATTTTAAGAAACTTTAAATAATGGCTATCTAATAACACCTAATCACACTAAGCAACCAAAAATCCTTTTTATGCAAAATGATTGCCCTAATAATATCTAACACATATTAAACATAAGCAATCTGTTAATCACAAAATGAGATATTTTCTGTACTATCCCAGAACTACAATAAAAATCAATATACAATAGTGAAACACTGAAAGTAATAAAGCATGGTGCCCACAGGAATTAATAGTAATGTAACTCCCTTAACAGAGAAACACTTCTACCTGTGGTGGTTCACTTGGAGATCCCAGAGAGGAACAGTTTTCATTTTCGTCCACCTTTATCTGCTCATAAGTTCGCTTCCTAGCCTTCTTATCACCATCTATATTGGAAGACAAGTTAAGTTTTAGTGAAAGAATACATTTAAAAAATCTTTGCCTAAGGATATGTCTACTGATTTGAGAGAGAAAGAAACATTGAGGTGAGAGCTACACATCGACTGGTTGCCTCCCATATGCATCCTGACCGGGGATTGAAGCTACAACCTAGATATATACCCTGACAGAGAATCAAACCTGCAACCTTTTGATTTATGGGATGACTCTCCAACTGACTGAATCACCCAGCCAGGAAGAAAGAATACATTTCAATGAAGAAATTATGATAAAAGATTATATACTTACACAAAGCTTGCTTAAGTTGTTCTAATACGTCATTTTCATAAACACACCTTTCTTCCCAAATAGATAACACTCTTCCAAGGTGCTTCTTACAACTTTCATCAGTTTCACTAAAGAAAAAAATTAAAATATTAATGGTAAAAATGATTGTGCTACGGAAAACATAACGGTGATTTTAAATACAACCAGACACTCATCCCTGAAAAAGCGATTCAAATATTTACTAAGCACTACTACATGACCAGCAAATCAGGGGTGCAATGATCAAAGCAGACATACTTCTTGCTTCCATGAAAGAGCTTATACATGTACTATGAAACAAAAACTTACAAAAAATGCAAATGTGTTAGTACTGGCTACTCGGAGTTTACAAAGATGGTGCCCTTAACCTAACAGGTGCTGAACATGAGGCTAAGGAATATTTCAAATGGGCGATCTTGAAATTTATTCAACAAATGTTTATTGATCAAGGTACTAACTTTGATATAGGAGATACAAATGTAGCCTTTAGGCAATTGTTATTAAGTGCCACAGAAGAAAACAAGGTGTTAATAGGGAGACCTGGCCAGGTTCTAGAGATCAGGAAGGATATTTTAGGAAGTGATATATAATTTGAGTTCTGAAGTCTGGATACACAGGGAAGAGGAAACAGACTCCTCCCAGCTACTTGCTATCACCTTCATCACAAACACTGTAGACTGAGCCGCTATTATCTCTGGCCTGGATTTTTTAATAGTCTCCTGGACTCTATGCCACTCTCACTATTTTCTACCAATGTAAATCAGATCACACTGCTCTCAGTCTAAGAACTGCCAATCACACCAAGAATAAAGCGCAAATCCTTATCCTGGGCCACAGAATAGACGTGTTCTGCTTTCTGGTTACCTGTGAGTCCACATTCCCTAAATATCTTCTCCCTACAAATACAGGGCTCAAGACATTGACTTGATCTCTCAGACAAATGAGAACCACTCCAAGGCAAGGGAGTGTTATGAATAGCTCTACAATTCTGGCTACAACTTCCTAAATAGATTAAATAATACTGGAAGCTACTGCAATTTTACAGAAATGACAATATTGAAATAGAAAGCAATCTTAAGAACCAAGGGAACTACATGGAGTATATGGGATGGGGGGCGGTGAAGAAGAAAGGAGAGCATGATATATTATAAATCAAAGTATCACAGGGAGTTAAAGATGACACCTAATTTCTCACATGGGTATGTAAATAAATGGAGTTGCCATTCACTGTGAGTAAAACTTGGTGGAGAAGCAGTTTGACAAGAAGCAAGGACATAATGAGTTCAATAAGAGACATAGAGTTTTGAGCTGTTTGGAAGCATGCAACTAGAAATTCAATAGGCATTTAGATATATAAGTCTAAAAGAAAAAAAATAAAAATAAAAGCCCTGGCTGGTGCGGCTCAGTGGATTGAGCACTGGCCTGAGAACCCAAATGTTGCTGGTTCAACTCCCAGTCAGGGCACAATCCCAAGCTGCAAACCAGGTCTCCAGCCAGGTCCCCAGCTGGAGGCAGGTGAAAGGCAACCATACGTTGATGTTTCCCTCCCTCTCCACCTCCCTCCCTTCCCCTCTCTCTAAAAAATAATGAAAGCTTAAAAAAAAAAAAAAAAAAAAACAGCTGGATTAGAGCAGATTGTGAGTATTTAGGGAGTGGATAATAACTAAGTAGATGCAGTGTATGAAATCATCTAGGGGGCAAGTGAAGAATACCACCCCAAAAGAGGGCCTAGGAAAGAACTCTTTAGACTTAAATACCAACATATAAAAAGATGGTAAAAGAGGGTATCTAAATTGAAAGATAAATAATATTTAAGAAAATAACAAATAGCAGTATTTCACTCTACAATTAAGAAAAAAATGCACCCAATGTGACTAAAATTGTAGGGCATATGGTGAGTATATGTTCACCTTAAATCATTCAACACAAATCATCACTCATCACTGAATTCTAGAAATTTAAGCTGGTTTGATAGTCTATCCCAATAATGTTTACCCAGTAATCAACCAAATATTTGCATATATTTGGAAATTAACATTTAAAAAGGACATAAGCCAAAACAGACTATTGCCCTTAGAACCCTTCTGTAATAAAACTTTTCAACAGGTTAATGATTTTGAATATTCTATGTCGGGGTCCCCATGGGAAGGTGTTGGGGCATGGAGCCCCACACAAGCCAGGCCATGTCTGTAAGATCTAACTGGAAAGCTGGGAAAGCTGGGTGCATACAGGCCTCGATCTTGCAGCCAGGGGGCCCTGGTGGGAATCTGGCTTGAGAACATTTCATATGTCCTTTGAAGCCTGCCCTGTGACCTAAACTTCCTTGACTTACATATTGCAGCTGCAGCAGATGTTAAACCTTAACCCACAAGTAATCTCACCCTCCCTAACATTCTATGGGCCACCTGGAATTCTTGGCTCATCTTATCTAGCAGACCATAGCCTGACGCGGATCATCGCATTCCTTCTGTTATTACCTAAACTTAACAACTCCCTTTCTATAGAATATTCTTCGGTGATAGTGATTTATGGTGTGTATGTGCAACACCAACCTTGTATACTTAGTAAAAACCTTTGGAGGAAGGCAATCAAGGCATCTGTCTATCAGACACCTGCCAGCCTTCTCTCCTCTAGCACAAGCTGCCTGGGAGGCATTCATTTCATCTGCCAGCACCAAGGGATCTCTGTGGGTTGGGGGTCCCCCACAATTTTGTATTTCCAAATCATTTAACAATGTTATGACATATGCCCCTACACCAGAAAACCTTAAAGTCACAAGCAACATGAGGAGAAAACATACTAACTTTACCCAGAGATATTAGCTGGAAGAGTGGGAGCTTCATAAGCAAACAAATTTTCAATTCAACATGTTCATTCTTCTTTAAACAAAATCCATTCCAATGTGAAGTGCTTTTGGTGTCTTTCAAGAAAGTTTTAATTCAAGTACTGTAAATACCCACCTTAGCAATAGTTTAAAAAAATTTTCCTTCACACAAAGTAACACATTTACAAATGCCTTTTATAGGTTAAGTCTTTTCAAATAAAAACTTCAAAGAAATACACCCCCTGGATTTTAACAGCTTAAGGCAATTTAGCAAAAGAACATATTACGCATATAAAACAGATTACCCAGTACCCAAAACAATGATCATACCTTGAAACATGTTTAAAAGCCTCCACTATAACTGGTGCAAAATCTTTTGTAAACTCTGGCCCCTTCCTTTTGCTGTTCTGAATGACATCATTGGCTAGGTAGAGAAAGGTAAGTTTCCTGTTTGGTTTGGCTGGAAAAAAAAAAAAAAGGAAAAGGAAAAAATTTTAAATCTACTTAAAATATCCTTTCTTAACTTGGACAAACTCTATCAACATCTCAGTTAAGCATCAAGAACTACAACAAACCTAGTAACCTTTATTTATCATGTTGAGCCCTAGCTTCTTATTCTACAACCAAACTTAATCAAGTCACTGTTCTTCAACTCACCAGGATAATTACTCGGATCTGGAGATCAGTCATATGAGGAAAAGAGAAATCAAGAGGCAGGGTAGTCAATGATCTATCTTTCTGTTTCCTTGCAATTTTACTAAGGTGCCCAAACTACTTTCCCTTGATTGCTAGTCTTATCGTTATTCCCAAACTAATACTTTTGTAACTAAAATCCTCATGGCTATGCAAAAATGCATTTCTGTGACTCTATCCTTCACAAAATTTTATTAAAATAAGCACTATATAAAATCTAACCTTTTAAAAATAATTCACAAGCAATTCAAATAAAAGATCAATTATAAGACTTCATAAAGCAGAGTCAGGGATACTGAGATAAACAATATGAAACAAAATTACAATTACAGAAATGCTACCTAATTCCACTAATTCATGATCAGTTCATAATCTGCGTTTATTTATTCATAATCAGAAAATGGTAGGTAATGTCATTACTTATGTTGTTAAAATGTGCAGACCATATGCCTACTAATTTTGATGTAATGCAGGTATCATAATCTAACTTAGTCACCTATTTTCCCACAGAGATTGAAATTTTAAATTACAGATGACAAAACTGATAAATAAAATAAACAGCTAAAATTTTATTGAATTATCTGTAAGAGTCCTCTGTCCAGGGGAAAGCTTTCTACATGGAGAGAAGCAGCAAGAAACTGAATGAACAAATACACACACACATGCAGTCACACACACACACCAATGAGCATTACTCTAGGTCTTGTATAAGGAAATTTGAAGAAATACCATTCTCTTGAAACAAAATTCTGTTAAAGATTTATTACTAATGGTGGACAGTCTCATTTATTTCCCTGGTAAACTGAATCACTACGACCCCAAGGTAAGTTTGGTAGATGGATAGGTAGTCATAAAGCACAATCTATTTCAACTTAATGATAATCTTTGCCACAGAAAGTGCATTATTAACAGGTAATTCTTAAAAGAACTTTATCTGTCCCAGACTGGAGAGAGTTCAAACAGAGGCGGCTGCTACCTAACAGCAGAGGTGGGTGACAAATGGATAGAGCCCTCCGACTGCTGGATTACTGCCAGGACGCCTAAGACTTCTGACAGCCTATCCTTTGCTTTAACTCCTTGAAAGATTTTCTTGTCCTCCAGATAGCATTTTAACTCATGATAATGAACCAAAGACCCAAATAGGCCCTTCACCTTCTTACACTACGATATTTACTGCCCCTACTACCACTGCTGCTTCAACTTCCCCAGCTCCTACCATTTGTCAGACCTCAGATAAAAGCGTTCTTCCAGTTTTCCTCGACCACCCTACAGAGCACTTAACCCAACTAGCATTGCTTTTATTTAAAGGAGTGCTCCTCAACTGAACTAAAAAGCAACGACTCTCAATCTCATCTATCAATCTGTGAAAATCAAGTCTGGAAGCTGATTCAGAATTTGCTCAGGTATTTACTATGTCAATGAATCTTGACTTAGACCTGTGTCTTTAATTACTGGTCCCACAAACCTGGCTTCTGGCCTTAATCTCATCCTGCATAGCTGAAAAGGGAACACATGTAAAATTACACTGCTCTCAGAAACCTCATCTTCAAATTACGAAGGACAATGTTTCTCTTACACATCAATGTTTCCCTCCCTCTCTTTCTCCCTATCTACTCCTCTCTCTAAAAATAAGTGAAATCTTTTAAATCAGTTTTTTAAGGTTCTATTTATTGTTTTTAGAGAGAGGGGAAGGGAGGGAGGCAGAGAGGGAGAGAAACATCAATGTATGGTTGCCTTTCACCTGCCTCCAGCTATGGACCTGGCTGAAGACCTGGCTTGCAACCTGGTTATGTGCCCTGGCTGGGAACTGACCCAGTTCCTTTGGGTTCACAAGCCGGAGCCTTATCCACTGTGCCACCAGCCAGTTACGTTAAATTTTTAGTACAGGATTTATTCATAAATATATATTGGCAAATGTGAAATTGAAGTCCAGTAGTTGTTTTAAATAATATGGAGGAAAAAAGAGGTTAGGTGAGGAAGATTTAAAAGGTGAAACCAGAAAAATATTATGTTAATAACGCTAAAGCTGGGTGATGCATTCATGGAAGTTCAATATCTTGTTGTGTTTACTTTTGTGTATAACTCTAACATTAAAAGTTAATTTAAAAATTTAAGAATTTGAGTGAAAACAGTAAAATCTTTAATCTCCACCCCTTTATCATAAATGAGTTAATTATTTAGTGAGTGCATCCTTTTCAGATCATTTTAGGTGTCTTTGCAAATATTATATACTTATTTACATATACAGATATACACACATTAGGATTTATTTTTCCACAAATGAGATCAAGCTACCATAGTGTTTCATAGCTGTCTTCACATTTCCCACATCCAAGACATTTTTGTATTCATAAACAGATCTGTTTCCCAACTCTTTTTAAGTCTCATTCCTTTTAATAGTTCCTTAGTCACATGATATATAACTTGTTTTGAATCTTTTAACACTTTCGAGCCTTGTAAACCTAAACAAGTATTTCTACAAAATAGATTCTGAGACAGGTACACAGTTTGAACACAGATGAACATTGTCAAGCTGCCTGCCAAAAGGGCAGTTTGAACTACAACAAGAAAATGCTCATTTCCCTACATCATCATCAACGCAATACTATTAACATTTAAAATTCTTGCCAGTCTCTTGGGAGTAAAATGATGCTTTTATTTGCAAATCCCTATATATGACTGAAGCTGATTTGGTAATATTCCATCTTACGCGAATTGCCTGTTCATATTTCTCTATAGGGCTGTTTGCTTTTTCTTATCAATTCATAGGACCATTTTATATGTTACCAATATTCACTTTTTCCTATTTTAGACATTGCAAGTATTTTCTCTGAATCTGTTGCTTTAAACAGAAATTCAATTTTTTCTACATTCAGGATTTTGTAGTCAAATCTGCTTATTTCCTACATGACTCATGGCCCATACCTTATTTAGAAAGTCCTTGCATAATCGAAGACTAGAAATAATTATAAATGTCTAATATATTTTATGATTCCATAGTTGATATTTTTTCCCATGTTACATCTTTAACTGGAATAATTTTACATTCGGTTTAAGGTAGGAATCTAAGAAGCATTAATATTCCATCCCTTCTCTCAGGAATTTCACATTTTAGTGCCTGATTTACTAAATGTGTCTCCTCATAAACCCTTTCTCATATATTCCTATTCCTGTATCAACAGCTTACTGCTCTAATTTTAATGCCTTTGCAGTGTGTGTGATGACGTAACAAGGCACACTACCTCCATTACTGCTTTCTCTTCAAAACCGTCAAACTTCACAAACAGAAATTGCCTTGGCTCTTCTCCCATATTTATCTTTCCCAATGCCTTTAGAATTAGTTTTAAAGGTTTGTTAAAAAGAAAAAAAAGTAAACAACCAAATTCCTTACAGACTGTCCTGATTTTACAGATGGACAAATCTCTTTGCAATGAATTTTTACTTTGCAATTTTGTATACTATATATTTTTAAATTTACAACAAATGTACATTTTAAGCCAACATAAAGTAAAAGTTAGTATGTAGTACAGTTGCATTAAGTTTGTTAAAATACTAACATGATGTGAGAACCAGAAAGGATCCTATAATATCAAAAACAAGCAAATACTATTGTGAAACACTAGTCTCAGAGCTCCAAATGATGTGTCTCTAGTCCAATATAAAGACTTACTTGTAGATATTTTTGCTTCCAGAACTATAAAGCAGACATACTTTTCCCTAGTCTTCCTACAAAGTGCTATAAATCACGGACATTATAAATAAAATGATGAAAAAGCCCTGGTTGGTGTGGCTCAGTGGTTTGAGTGACAGTCCTGAGAACCAGCGAGTCCCTGGTTTGGTCCCAGTCAGGACACAAGTCTGGGTTGCGGGCCAAGTCCCCAGACGGGGGTGTGCAAGAGTCAACCGCACATTAATGCTTCTCTTCCTCTCTTTCTCCCTCCCTTTCCCTCTGAAAATAAATAAGTATTTTTTCAAAAATGACAGAAGAAAAAAGGAGGCAGGTTGGCTAGGGACCTAGGGACCCAAGGAATACCATGTAAATACAATGTAAATCTCCGGGGAGGGGAGAGAGAGGAGAGAGAGGAAGGGAGCAAGGGACCTAGGGAGAACCAACAGCACTTATAAATACAGATATAAATATCCTTAACAAAATATTAGTAAACAGAATTCACAGTATATAAAAATAATTTAACAACTACAATAAGTGGGATTTCTTATGAGGATGCAAAGCTAGTTCAAGATTTGAAATTGATCAACATTAATACACTGTAATAACAGATTAAAGAAGAAAAATCACATGATCGTACCAATTTTTAAATTTTTTATTCATTTTTAGAGTGAAGGGAAGAAAGGGAGAAAGAGGAAGAAAACCATCAACGTAAGAGAGAAACATCAGCTGGTAGTTTCTCGCACGCCCCCAGCCAGGCATCTGGCCCATAACCCAGGCACCTGCCCTGACCAGGAATCTAACTGATGACCTTGAGTACTGCACACAGGCCAGTACTCAATCCCCTGAGCCACACCAGCCAGGCTGATCAAACCAATTAATGCAGAAAAAAAAGACTTTTGACAAAATTAACATTGGTTTAAACTCTCTAAGAAACCAGGAATAGAGGGGGTGCTTCCGCAATGTGATACAGCATGTAAAAGTAAAACCTACAGCTAACATTGTATCTAACGGTGCAAGACTGCCTGCTCTCCCCTGACAAGGGAAGTAACAAGGCACAGATGTTCACTCGCATTGTTCTTATTCAACACAGTGCTTGCATTTCCAGCAAGTTCAATAAAGCAAGAAAAAGAAATAAAATACTTAAAAAGTCAAAAACAAAAAATAAAACTATTCCTACTTGCGGATGACATATCATTTACATCGAAAAGCCAAAGGAATCTATTTAAAAACTACTAGTAAGTATGTTCTGCTAGATCACACAAAACGATAAATTTTAAAATCCTGTTGTATTCTAATATATTAGCAACGTGGACAGTAAAATTAAAAGTACAGTGCCATTTTAAATTTCTCAAAATAACTGAAATACTTAAGTTAAAACATGTACAGGACATGTAAGCTAAAAGCTACATAATACTGATAGGAACATTAAAGATTTTTTAAAATTCATTATTTTTAGAGAAGGGAAGGGAGGAAGAAAGGAAGGGAGAGAAACATCAATGTATGGTTGGTTGCCTTTCACCTGCCTCCTGCTGGGGACCTGGCTAGAGACCTGGCTTGTAACCTGGTTATGTGCCCTGACTAGGATTTGAACCAGCGGCACTTGTGTTCTCAGACCAGTGTTCAATCCACTAAGCCACATCACCCAGGTGATAAGAACATTTAAATAAATGGAGAGATAAGCCCTGGTTGGTAGCACAGTGGATAGGTGACGGCCTGTGAACCCAAAGGTCACTGGTTCAATTCCCAGCCAGGACACACATAACCAGGCTGCAAGCTAGTGGGTCTCTGGACAGGTCTGTGGCTGGAGGCAGGTGAAAGGCAACCATACATTGATGTCTCTCTCCCTTCCCCAATCTCTCTTAAAAAACAAAAACAAAAACAAACAAACAAACAAAAAAACGGGGGTTACTAGTGCCATTTATTACTTTTGCTTTGAATGATTAGGCGCTAGCAGTTTTTTTTGTTTTTTTTTTCGCTAGCAGTTTTTAGCCACCTTTGCTTCTACACCATCAAAGTGTGTGCCAACACAGTTAAGGGGAAGCTCACATCATTGTAGCATTATGAAAATAATTTTTATCTTGTGGACCCATATAAACCCTAAAAGGGTCTTGGTGATCCACCAACAGGGATCTGCTGACCACACTTAGAACCCTTTCTCTAAGAATAAACATGAGAATTGACTGAAAAGCTGAAAATTTTTAAAGTCTTTCTCAATAAGGAAATATCTCTAACTAAAGTTAATTAATTGAAAAAGATGCCAGAAGGTCCTAAACAGGTACATCTTTAGGAAAATCAACAAAATACTCTGCAATACTTTTTTAGCTCTTAAAGTCTCAGATACTACATATTTTCCAACATTCATTCAATAACTCATTCAACACATATTTACTGAGTATCCATAGTTAATGTGAGCCTTTAAAATTTTTTTATTATATTTTATTTATTTTGCTATTAGTTGTCCCAATTTTTCACCCTTTACCCCCCTCCACCCAGTACCATTTCCTCCAGCAGTGCCCCCCTTAGTTCATGTCCATGAGTCATGTATATAAGTTCTTTAGCTTCTCTATTTCCTTTGTTCTTCTTAACATTCCCATCTATTCTGTAACCACCAATGTGGTTTTTCTTTTTTCCTTTCACATCCAGACAATTCACCATTTAATTACTGCTTTCTGTCAGCTTCTCAAATCATATTAATACGTTTTTCTTTCACTATTCCAAAATGTCTACATTAATTCATTTGTTTAAAGAATTACTTTTAAGTAATATGAATTGCAATATTACCAAACACATGCAAAAATATATTTACACCCATACGTATTTTTACACATATTTAAAGTACATACTGGATTTTGAAGAATACAAAAAATTTAAAATATGCCAATAGCTTACATAATTGATAGCATTTTAGATATATTGCAGCAAAATTAAGCAAGTTTTTTCTTAATACTTATTTTACGCTGGAACGCTACTTTTGTGAAATATATTACCAAAATGGTATATTGCAGGACTCATCTTTATGAAAGTTGTCCTACAGACAGTGCCGAACCCATAGTAATAAATGAATTTGGTTTCTTGGTCAGATCCTCTCCATTCCCACAATACAACTCAACTTTAAGCTACTGGAATTACAACTTACTCTTTTTGGAGTTTTCCATCTTAAGTAGATTTATTTATTTATTTGGGCTATGCACAAGTCTTACTTTTTTCAATACCCTCTATTTTTCCTCTACATGTGTTTTACAAGTTGAAGCCTTCAGAAATAATGGCACTTGCGGTATGAGCTAGCTTCTGAGGGAACAAAGGGGTAAGTTTAGTCCTCCAGTAATAACACACTCTGTGCAGAGCCATTAAAATACAGTATAATAAATGCTATAGTAATAGCAATTAAAAGTAGCTGGGAGGTGTCTTGGCTGGTGTGGCTCTGTGGATTGAGTACTGGCCTGTGAACAAAGGGTTACCGGCTTGATTTCCCATCAAGGCACATACCTGGGTTGTGGGCCAGGTCCCCAGTCAGGGGCACGTGAGAGGCAACCACACACTGATGTTTCTCTCCCTCTTATCCTCCCTTCCTTGCCCTCTCTCTAAAAATAAACAAAATCTTAAAGTAGGGAGAATCATCAAATTTGAAGGGAAGACCACTGATAGGGAGTCTGGAGAGAGTAAAAATAAAAAGAATGAAGAAAAGTGAGCACAAGGGGACAGTGGGGAGTAAAAAGGGGGTAGATTTAAAATTAAATTTAAAAAAAAAAGAAAAGAAGAAAGAAAAGTGAGCACAGCCTAAGGGACCTGTGCAACACTACCAAGCTGACAAACATATTCACCATACAAGTCATGGAAACAGAAGTGAGAGAGGAGCACGCATAAAGACTAGCTGAAGAAATAAAGGTCAAACCTCCCCATTTTTCAGGGAAAGACATGAATCTACAAATCCAAGAAGCTCAAAGAACTCCAAGTATAATGAACTTAGAAACCCATACTGAGACAACTTATAATCAAACTGCCAAAAGACAAAGTATTTTGAAAGCAGTGAGAAGTGACCTGTCATGTACAAGAGAGCCTCAAGAAGACTAACAGCCAATTTCTCACCAGAAACTACAGAGACCTGAAGGCAGTGAGATACCATATTTGAACCAATGAAAGAAAATGAAAAACTGTCTACTAAGTATTTTATAGCTGGCAAAACTATCCTTCAATAATGACAGAGAAATTAAAATATTTCAAGCTAAGCAAAAGCTGAAGGAGCTTGTTGCTAGTTGACTCATCCTACAAGAAATGCTAAAGGGAATCCTTCATGTTGACATGAAAGGACACTAGGTAATAACCAGAAGCCACATAAAGAAATAATGACCATCAATAAAGCTAATTACAGATGAAAATAATTTATTTTTTTATTTGTAACTCCTCGTTTTATTTCCTATATGATTTAACAGACAAATGCATAAAATAATAATTATAAATATGTTAATAGGCACACAACAAATAAAGGTAAAATTTGTGACAATAACATAAAGGGGGAGAACGCTATGTAGGAACAGTTTTTTTTGCATGCCATTGAAGATAAGTTGGTATCAATTCACACTAGGTTTTTATAAATTTAGGATGTTAAATGGAGAGACTAGGGAAAGCTACAGAGAGAAGGTGGCACCAGAGCTTAGGAGGGTAGGGGACAGAAAAGAAATATAAAAAAGGAAAAAAAAACATTTTAAAACATACAGACACATAAAAGCACAAGATGTTTACATTATTTTTTTATTTATTTTATTTTTTAAAAGATTTTATTTATTACTTCCAGAGAAAGGGGAAGGGAGAGAGGGAGAGAAACATCAACGTAAGGTTGCCTTTCACCTGCTTCCAGCTATGGACCTGGCTGGAGACCTGGCCTGCAACCTGGTTATGTGCCCTGGCTGGGAATTGAACCAGCAACCCTGGGATTCGCAGGCAGCCACCTTATCCACTGAGCCACCAGCCAGGGCCTTACATTATTTTTATTAGGTAAAAATTCACATAAAATTACTGCATTCATAATGCTGTACAACTACTGCCTGTAAGTTATTCACTCTCCACTCGTCTCCTCTGCTAGTCCCTGGCAACCACTTTCTGCCTCTGTGGGTTTACCTATTCTGAATATTTCATATAAACAAAATCATACTGTATGTGACCTTTTGTGCCTGGCATCTTCAGTTGGCATGTTTTTGAGGTTCATCCACATTTTAGCAAGATTCAGTATTTCATTCCTCTTTAAAGCTGAATAATAGTTTATTGCCTGGGTATATTTGTTGATGGATGATGTTTCCACCTTTTTGGTATTGTGAATAGCACTGCTATGAGCGTTCTTGTACAGTATTTGTTTGAATACTTGATTTCAATTCTTTTGAATATACACATTAAGAGTGGAATTACTGGGTCAGAGGACAATTCTATGTTCACATTAGTAAGGAGCAAAACTGGCTGTAAATGAGACTAGACACAAGGAAATCAGATGAGAGGCTACTACAACAATGCTAATGAAAGATGAGGTCCTAGGCAGTGGATAGGAGATATTGCTAAAATAACAATAAAAAAGCTGAAGGTAGGGTATGTATGAGAGATCAAGACAATCCTTAAGTTCTGAGTTTAAGCAACTGGTAGACAGCAATGCCTTTCAATGAAATAGCAAAGACAGAAAAACTAACAGGGAAATGGGTGTGGATAAAGATAACATAGAGCTGTTTTGCACAGCTGAGTTTGAAGTGCTCAAGAAGCATCATTCAGAGGCAGAGCCCAGGGCTAAAAAAAGAATGGCTCACTGAGCCATCAACATATTGATGGTAGAAGTGAAATCTAAAGCATCAAACTATAAACACATAAAGTAAAATTACTTTAACCATTAAGTATCTTTTTTGTGGCAGTTATTTTTTTTTTAATTCTAAAATAAAAGCCCTGGCTGGTGGCTCAGTGGATAAGGCACCAGCCTGTGAACCCGAAGGTCGCTGGTTCAATTCCCAGCCAGGGCACATAACCAGGTTGCAAGCCAGGTCTCCAATCAGGTCCCCAGCTGGAGGCAGGGGAAAGGCAACCACATACTGATGTCTGTCTGTCTGTCTGTCTGTCTCTGCGCTTCTCTCCCCCTTCCCCTCTTTTTAAAAGTAATAAAATCTTTAAAAATAAATAAAATTCCAAAATAACAATTGAATTAAATCTACAATAAATATTAATTTACTAATTAAATTACAGTAAATCTAGATAAAATGCTGTATTCCTCAGGGTTCTTTCCCCAGGGAAATAGAACTGATAAGGTGTATGTGTACATATAAAGGGGTTATAATATTATAAGGAACTAACTCATGTGATTATGGAAGCCAACAAATCCCAAGATCTGCGGTCAGCAAGCTGGAGGCCCAAGAGAGCTGACAGTGTAGTTCCAGTCTGAAAGCCAACAGACTCAAGATCTAGGAAGAACGCACATTCAGTCCAAAGGCAGGAAAAGAATGCAGTAAGGCAGGAAGAGTTACCCCTTACTCACAGGAGGGTCAGCCTCTTTGTTCTATCAGGCCTTCAACTGATTGGAACAAGAGAATATACTTTACTCAGTCTACTGATTCAAATGTTAAAACAGCCAGAGCCTTGGCTGGTGTGGCTCAGTAGATTGAGCACCAGCCTGCAAACAGAAAGGTTGCCAGGTTCAATTCCCTGTCAGGGCATATGCGTGGGTTGTGGGCCAGGTCCCTAGTTGGGGCACACTGGGGGCCTGCAAGAGGCAACTAACTGATGTTTTTCTATCTCTCCCCTTCCCCTTCCTTTGAAAATAAATAAAATCCTCAAACCTCAGCCAGAAACATCTTTACAGATATACCCAGAATACTGCCTGACCACCATTTCATGGCCCAATCAGGTTGATACATAATACTAGCCAACATAGTCCTGTTCAAGAAAATAATTCATGATACTCTACTAAGAAAACTATGTATTTTGATAATAGTGTAACAAATATATGGTCCTTGATGAGCCAAACAAATTTCACTTATTTTAAAGAGCAATCAATAAAATATAGAACATATTACTTATGTGAATAGAAAGAGACAAAGGTTGTGAATCTAAAAATAGCAGGATGATGCTCCTTGAGCAAGACGTAAGTGTTCCATCACAAAAAATCACCAATGCAAACCACATCACCCAATTACTAATAAATTAATTTAAAATGCACATTTTCAGTTTTAAGTCTTTCAGAAGAATGTGGCTTAATCCTTTGACAATTCCTTCTATTAGCCTGTAGTAGACAGATGTAAAGTTATTTTAAATTTAAACGTACATTTCATCATAGTTTTCAGAGTTTTACAAAGTATCATGAACTAACCCTTGAACAAGTTTGAAAGCCACTTATTTAAATAATTACAACACAGAACAGGATTGAACAATTCTCAGCCTAGGATTAGCAATCATAAAGATGTGAATTCTCTTTACACTAATGTGTAAATTGAAGTGATAACTCCAAAAATACCAATTTTTTGACACATTCTAGAGCTTACATAGGAAAACAAGATAAAAAAATACACAAGGGGAAAAAAGAGCAATATGCAGGGGGCAGGATATGAATGGGGGAGAAATGTCCTACCAGATATGAAAACATAATGCAGAATATAGACCAATGGAACAGAATGACAGTCTAGACATACAGCAAATATCACATAAACTTAATATATGATAAGGAGGCATTTCAAATAGGTGAAGTTAAAAATGAATTTTTATAGCCCTGGCTGGTAGCACAGTTGGTAAGGCGCCAGCCTGCGAACCCAAAGGTCGCAGGTTCGATTCCCCAGCCAAGGGACATAACCAGGTTGCAAAACAGGTCTCCAGTCAGGTCTGTGGCTGGAGGCAGGTGAAACGCAACCATACATTGATGTCTCTCTCCCTCCCTGTCTCTCTCCCTTCCCCCCTTTCTAAAAATAATGAAATAAAATCTTAAAAAATAAAATAAAATAAATTATATAAACGTGTAAAAAAAATGAATTTTTAAAAAATGCTGTGATACATTAACACCTACCACTTCAATCAATAGGGTCTCCTAAACCACAGGCTGAAACCATTAATAAAATAACTAGAATATTTTAGTAACATAAATTAATGTAATTTTAAGTTCATTCTGCCTAGTTCCAAAAAAGTTATGAACTGAAATGTTACATTTAAAATGTCAAATACATATGTTCTATGTAAGACCAAACTTGAATTAATGCAACAGTAAAAATTATGTCTATGTACTTTATACAGATACTAGTAAATTCTACTCATATTTCAAATTTCAAATCAAAGAAACCTTTCCTGATTCCTAAAATGGTTAATTTCCTAGTTATATTTCTCATTTGTATTACTGTACAGTTACTAGTATAGCAGTCAGTTTCCCTGTCTGATGTGTAAACTCCATGAAGACGAGCTATTTGTCTCTCACCTACTGAGTGAGTCCTTGATCTAGCAACAGAGTGGAGCTCAATAGGTATTTGCTGAATAACAAAAACCAACAGGAGAGACTTGTCCTTATAGATTTCTAATGGCAAACTCATCATATCCAAAAATGCACCTGTAAAATTATGGATTATCAAATTATGTTTGCTTAATGTAGGAGCACACCTTTATTTTATTAGAAATGTTAGGGTAACTGCTTAAATTCTGCAGCAGCAAACCAATATCAAAACATTAATTCTTTTAAAAGATTTAATTTCTTTAATTTTAGAGAGGAAGGGAGGAAGAGAAGGAAAGAAGCATCAGTGTGTGGTTGCCTCTTGCCCATTCCCAATTAGGAACCTGGCCTGCAACACAGGCATGTGCCCTAACTGGGAATCAAACCAGTGACCATTTGGTATGCAGGCCGGCACTCAATCTACGGAGCCACACCTGCCAGGGCAAAATGTTAATTTTTAAAAAGCTTTATGTCACAATATAAAGAGAACCGAAAGAAAATTATGTGATTGGCCAAAGAGAAATACCAATTCAACTTAAGTTCACACGGAGTAGGAATTAGTATTTTGGAGAGAACATGTCTGTTTAAGGCAAAGCAATGTGTCCTAGCTCTACCAGTTTATAGGAAATGGTCTTGTTTCCAGCATAGGGCCTGTAAATCCCTAGGGTCCCCAAGACCTTTTCACAGGGTCCATGAAATCAGAACTGTTTTCATAACACTCTCCTTCTCTCACATGTGTAGATCATGTGATATATACTATAACAGGACAGGATGTAAGAGCAGACATGAGAATCCAGCTGTCTTCAATTAAGATAGATATACAGATCTGCAAAATGTAACACAATCACTCCTTTCCCTAATAATTTTTAGAAGTTATTTTTCACTAAAAATATCATTAACATAAAATCAATGTATTATTATAATTTTGTATTAAGTAATTACATAAATATTTTTTCTTTTTTCTTTTTTCCTTTTTATTGTTGTTGTATTACATCCATCCCCTTTACATAAATATTTTTAAATGTTTTAACTTATTACAGATAGATACAACTAACATAAATAAAAAGATTTGGGGTCCTTAATAATGTTAAAAGTAAAATCCCTTAAATCATACAGTCTAAGAATCTGTGGTCTAGACTGAGAATTCCTGTAGAAAAACCAATTTGGCTTTTTTCAAAGGATAAATTTAAAATGAAAGAGGGAATCCACAGATGTAATGAGACTCAAGGAATACAATAATCAAATGTAATAAATGAAATGTACTTAGATCCTGGTACAAATAAATGACTAAAAAGGAAAAACATGCCAGATAATCAAGGAAACAAATACTGGCTGGATAATCATATTTTAAGCAATTAACAATCTTTTTATTTAGTTGTTAACAAAGAGTGAAGCTGAATATTGACTACACGGGGATTCATGAGAGTCATACAGTTTGAGAACACCACCAAATACTCTCAGGTATAAGATTTAAGCAATTAACAATCTTTTTATTTAGTTGTTAACAAAGAGTGAAGCTGAATATTGACTACATGGGGATTCATGAGAGTCATACAGTTTGAGAACACCACCAAATACTCTCAGGTATAAGAACTGACAAAAATACAAACACTGAGCCCTGGCTGGTAGCACAGTGGATTAAAGCACTGGCCTGCGAACCCAAAAGTCGCTGGTTCGATTCCCCAGCCAAGGCAGATAACCAGGTTGCAAGCCAGGTCTCCAGCCAGGTCTGTGGCTGGAGGCAGGTGAAAGGCAACCATACACTGGTATTTCTCTCCATCTCGGCCTCTCTCCCTTCCTCTCTCTCTGGAAACAACAGAATCTTTAAAAAAAAATTAATACAAACAGGCCTCTCTCCCTTCCTCTATCTCTGGAAACAATAGAATCTTTAAAAAAAAATAATACAAACACTGTCTAACTTGGTCAATACTAACTCTAAAAGAGAAGTAACAGTATCAGACAATATAAAAGGCAATGAACTGTCAATTCAAAATAGAATCACTTCACTTTAAGGATTTATATTGCTATGTTTTGGGTTTTTTTAAAAGATTTTATTCATTATTTTTAGAGAGAAGGGAAGAGAAAGAGTCAGAGAGGAAGATAGAATCCATGTGTGGTTGCCTTTCACCTGCCTCCAGCTACAGACCTGGCTGGAGACCTGGCTTGCAACCTGGTTATGTGCCCTGGCTGGGAATCAAACCAGCAACCTTTGGGTTCGTAGGCCAGCGCCTTATCCATTGTGCCACCAGCTAGGGCTATATTGCTATGTTTTTAAAGCATTTGAAAAGTATTCTCTGCCTTTTCTATTTTTCTAAAACCAAATAACTTAAGAGCAGTTAAGAATACACAGTACTTATTTTAGTACCTCTTAGAAACCTATGTCATTAATATAAATGTTATTTCAACATATTTAACAACTTCACCAAAGGCAATATGCTGGGGTTATGGAGGATAAAAACTGAACAGGGAAGCCCACTCTCTACTACTAACCGATACATAAACCCCAATCAGTAATACACTTATAAAGTGATAATTAGGGTCCTGGCTGGATAGCTCAGTTGGTTAGATTGTTGACTTAATACATCAAGGTTGTGGGTTCAACCTCTGGTCAGGGCACATGCAAGAATCAACCCATGAATGCATAAAACAGTCCTTCCTGCCTCTCCCTCTCTCTAAGAACCAATTTTAAAAAGTATTCATTAGTCCTGCGAAAAATGTCTAATAATTTATTGAAAACAAAGTGCTGACTTTAACAAATGATTACAAACACAAGAAAAATCTCAACTTGAAATAATCTAACATTTAATTGCCAGTTGGGAAAACAACAGTAACAAGCATTCAAGGACTAAACATTTCCAGGTGTGGCCCTTTGCACCCCAAGCTATTTTTTACCTTAGCATCTTCAAATACCCGCAGTGGCTGAATGCCTCTTCCCTTAAGGAATTGCTGGGCCAGAAAAATATTAATAATTAATTAAGTTATACTCACTTTACAGAGTACTTTCCCCTCACTATCTTCACAACTTCTGGGATTCCTTCTGAAATGTACTTAATGAAAAATGTTTTGTTTATTTTTTGCCCTCCCCATGAGACCATAAATTCTATAAAGGCAGGAACAAACTTACTTCTCTTGTTATGTTTGTATTGAAATATGACATAAAAACTTTTGTTTTCTTAATCATTGCAATATCCAATGCCTGATACAAAAAAGATAATAAAAGAGAGTGACTTAAGACACTCTAAAGCAGGGGTCCCCAAGCCCCAGACCACGGGCCCATATAGGGCCATACAACAGGAGGGGAGCGATGGGCAGGCAGGTGAGGGAAGCGCCATCTCTATTTATAGCCACGCCGCAGCACTGGCATTACTGCCTGAGTTCTGCCTCCTGTCAGATCAGGAGGCATTAAATTCTCAGAGAAGTAGGAACCTCATTGTGAAATGTGCATGCAAAGGATATAGGACTTAGGATGCCTGCTCCTTATAGGAATCTAATGCCTGACGATCTGAGGTGGTGATGCTAGCGCTGGGGAGCAGCTGCAAATACAGATCATTAGCAGAGAGGCCATAATAAATCAATTGCTTGAAGCCTCATACGAAAACCCTACCAGTGAGTGACAAGGACAGTTAAGCTGCATCTGGTGGCAGGCTTTAAGTAAGACTCCCAACACTTATTTCAGCCTTCATGTGGCCCACTGCTATTTTATTTAACCCTTCCATCCCCGCCTCTTTCCCACAATGCCCACTAGTGTCAGCCAGTTTTGATAAGCCCACATGCAAACCCTACCATGCAGGCTTTCATATAATTATTTCATTATCTATTACAATGTAACAATAATAATAGAAATAGAGTGCACAATAAATGTAATGCACTTGAATCATCCTGAACCCCCCCCCCCATCCTGGCCATGGAGAAACTGTCCTCTATGAAACCAGTCCCTGGTGTCAAAAAGGTTTTGACACCTGCTGCTCTAAAGTAAAAACTGGCAAACAAACAAATAAAAATGTACTGAATGGGAGGAAATCTTTGTAAGTCATAGATCCAGTAAGTGGCTTGTACCTAGAATACATAAAGAACATTTACAAAACAAGATCACATACAAATGGCCAATAAACATGTGAAAATATGTTAAAAAATCTTTAGTCATCAAGGAAATGCAAATCAAAATCACAAGCTACCACTTTATACCCAACAGGATGGCTATAATAAAAAAGAAATAATAACAAGTGTTGGCAGAGATGTGGAGAAATTGTATCCTCGTGCACCACTATGAGGCAGTCACTGTGGAAAAATCTGGCAGTTCCTCAAAGGTTAAATATAGGCTCCTATATGACCTTGTAATTCTACTCCTAGGTATCTATACAAGAAGAATAAAAAGAAATCCACACAAAAACCTGAATGCAAATTATCATAGCATTACTTGTAACAGCTTAAAAATGAAAACAATCTAATGTCTAGCAACTTATGAATGGAAAAACTCATACAATGGGTTATTATTTGGCCATAAAAGAGAATCAAGTACTAATACATGCTACAACATGAATGAGCCTGGAAAACATGTCAATCAAAGGAAGCCAGTCATAATGAAAGATCAGACATAGTATGCTTCCGTTTAATGAAATGCTAAGAATAGGCAAATCTATAGAGTCAAAGTAAATTAATGGTTGCCTAGGGCTAGGGTAGGTGAGAAAAGGGGATGTTAAGGGATGATAGCTAAACTACATGCTGTTTCTTTCTTTCTTTCTTTTTTTTATTTTTAAATTTTGTTATATTACATCCATCCCCTTTTTGTTCCCCTCTGTCCCCTTCCCCACCCACCCACTCCCCGCAAAGTCAATCCCACCTGTTGTCCATGTCCATGGTTCCTTTATACTAGGTTCTTGTCTTTTTTTTTTAATGCTGTTTCTTTCTGATGATAAAAATGTTCTAAAATTGATTGTGGTGATGGTTTTAGAGCTATATGATATACTATTAAAAGCCACTAGGCTCTATATTTTAGATGGGTGAATTGTGTGGTAGCTTAATTATATGTCAATAAAGCCATTAAAGAACAACAAAATGGTCACCTACAATTCTGATTACACTCTACTGCATTTGTCAGAGACATTACAGCAACTTGATCTTCTAAAGGATTTGAGGTTATAGCCCTCCAAACAAATTCTTTCTTAATAGGAGACAAAGACAAAGCAGGTAGATAAAGAGGAGAAATCTTCATTACTGAATGATTACCATGTCTGACATATTTTACATACTCATTCTAAACAGTAATTTTTCCTACCAATGTCACATTTTTGTCTTCTTTGAACACTTAAAGGAACTACTGAATGTCTAGCTTAATATAAAATGTCAATTTTCTTTAGTTTGACTTTTTTAATTTCAAATTCATCTATTCCTTTCATAAATATTTGTTTTACAGAGATAATGTAAGGATTCAAGGTATCACAGTAAAATGGCTAAAACAATGCCTGGTACTCAATTATTGTCATTATCATTAGGCTACAGAAAATGGAGGATCCTAAAATGATTAGCAGAACAGCAGAGAAGGGTGAGGATAAAAAAGCTTAGTCATAGTCAAGAAAGGGAGCCCTTAGCAGATAATCCCAGAACTGAGAACTGCATGAGCAGCATCATGGTCATCACCATCACTGTTACTATCATCACTAACACCATTCTCTTCCTAAAGCATCTATTTATATGCCTTTAATTTTTCTAATTATGAAGCATTTCAACATAATGAAAACATCCCCAAACAAAGGTAAGAAATGACAAAGCTTATCATTTCTAAAACTTGTATTAATTTTTTAATTATAAGAAATGTAAGATAAACATGATCCATTTCATTTCTTCTTTTCTTTATGGTAACTAACTACTATGGACAAATAAAAGGGGCTCTAGGGAAAGTAACCTCATAGGGTGATCTGCTCACAAATTCCTAACCAGGAAGGTCATGGTGCCCCAGGCCTGTAAATTCTTTAGCAAAAGGTTTTAAACCAGCTCTGTCCACTGTACTTAATGCATCTAGGTTAACAAAACCTTTGAAATATCAGAATAACCCTGGAAGATTATTCTCAACAAAAAAACCTCAAGAAAACACATAATCTTGTTAACTATATCCTGTAATCCGATCCCAGCCTTGTTTCCCTTCCTCTATTTCGAATGCACAAAAGCTGTAACACTGTTCTCCAGAACATTTCAGATATCACTCTCTGGCCTGTGTCATCAGTTTGGCTAAAATAAACACTAATAGAAGTTCTCTACAGGTTTGTATGTTTCTTATGTCAACACCACTATTTGAGAATATGGTGTTGTAGGGAATAAGGAGAAAGTTGCCTCTCAAACTGGACCATACCGCCTTAGGGAATGATAAGCAGCTGAGTCAGACTACAAGTCAGGCGATCTCTTTGAGTGAACAGGATTATCAGTGAGAACAAGACTGAACTAGTCATGGGCACCTCCAAGAACAAAGGAAAGGCGAGATGGCCACATTCTCCAAAAGTTGCCTGCACTTGGGTTTACATGCCCAATCATAACTTTAGACAGGATCCCGCCACTGTGATTCCAAAGTGCTTAGCCAATGAGGAAACGGGGGAGGGATTACTTGTGTCAGGGAATAAATTCCTGTCTCTCCCGCTTAGGAGGGCCTGCCCATCAGATGAAACCACCAGGCATGGGCTCTTACAAGAACACAAACGTCTGCCTTTCCCTATACTCCTGGCCTCACTGTCTGTTTGTTTTGTGGTCTGAGCATGTTTATGGGTGAGCATGTTTCTCACAGTGTTAGTCCTTACTACAATGTTAACTGAAACTATAGATACCTGTAACTAGAGTATTGCTTTGCATGTTTTCAAACTACTAAGTAGCATATTGGTCTGAACTTGGCTTGCTCAATCAACATTTTGCTTGTTTTTTGTTGTTGTTTTTTAATCCATTGTTTCATGTAGCTCTAGTTCATTCATGTAATTTATTTATACAATATATTACTGTGTGGTAATTATTGCCATACATTTATTTGTCCACACTAAAACTAATTTTGTCAATAATAGGCTGCAATAAACATAACTCCTTGAGCACAAGTACTAATTTCTAGGATATATTCCTAGAAAGAAAACAAACAAATCCGCTAGGTGAAAGGATATACATTAAACTTCATTAGAGGTTATCAAGCTGATCAGCTTTTTTCATTCCAACCAGAGTGTAAAAGTCTGTTTCTCCTCATCTTCGGCAATTCCTGGTATTGTCATACTTCATAAAGTGGTTACCTCAATGCTTTATTTTTCCCTGATTACATTAAGTATCATTAATTGGCCTTTCAAGGTTCCTCTCATGTGAAATGCCTTTGACAGTATTGCCATTGTTCTATCGGTATCATTTTCCTATTGATTTGTGGTACTTCTTAAAATAACCTGGTATCAATACCTTACCGATTATATGTGTTTCTAACTGCTCTATCAAAAAAAAGGGGATAAGCCTGTTGCTGATTTTGAAATCTAGTAAGGTACAGAGCAAAGACAATTCCTGCCTTTTTGAAGTTTACAGCTATTTTCCAAGCCTTCATATCTATTTCTCAAACCTTTCTGGCCACTCACAGAAGATCAATTCCTCCTTGAGAGCCAATATACAAACACATATATGAACTGAAAGAGAGCTCTAAATCAATTTCTTCTACTGAATTAACCACAAGCAAACACAAGAAAAGCATAATTTGTCTCCAGTCTATACAGCCAAAGCTAAAATGGCTCTCACATCATATAACTTCCATATCAGGCACTAAACAGGTATTTGTTTTGGTTAATAATGGCTTATTAAACTCCATAATTAATAAATAACCATCTTTTTCCTACATCAGAATGTTTGAAACAATGAAGAGTGCCCACACTATACCCAATAGATTAAGAAGATACAAACGTAGATTAAGCAAATGAATTTTTAAATTTTTCAGTTGCCCTAACATATCAGTTCTTACAGATCACGGTGCTCTCAAGAAGTGAAATGATTCTGGATATACTGCTTGGAAAAGTTAACTTCATTTACAGAAGCACTACCAAAGGTTTTGCAAACTAAAAGCACTGCCCGAGATTCATGTATACTCAAAGAGCAAGAAGAGGACCTTAGAGCACTTAATCCAACTCCCTCATATTCAGGTGAGGCAAAATGCAATACCGGAATTAAGAAATCTGCCCAATCCAGGTCCTCTAAAATCTGTAACTTCAGCAGGAGTCTTTCCATTGCATTACACATCTTATGTTAGACTCCCCAGCTCTAAAACTGATTTCTTTATTACTTTTACAAGACTGAGCTGATGTGTTGCAGAAATGATGGCAGTAACTCCCAACCCCACACTAATCTTCCTCTTTCCACACTTCCCTACGTTTCGCCTTACCCAGCCTCCACTCCATTACAGATGTGCAGGATGAAAAAAATACCTGACTGCCTGAATTTCTGGCCCTAATTAGGTGCGGAGCCCTCAGCCCCTGGTTACTGT
Organism: Noctilio leporinus; assembly: GCA_004026585.1. NCBI lineage: Eukaryota > Metazoa > Chordata > Mammalia > Chiroptera > Noctilionidae > Noctilio > Noctilio leporinus. Next base: position 64,328 of record PVIW01000316.1, read on the forward strand.
TTCTGTGGTACATCAATAGACGTTCTTTTTCAATCCTTCGCTCCCCTTTATTCAGTAATACCTACGAAGTGCCGACTTTGCGGGAAGCGCAGTGCACACTGCTCCTCCAAACCCCTGGGACACCGAAGCTAGGGAGCCGGGGACCGGGTAGGAGAGTGGCAGGCAGCAGAGAGTTAGGGTCGCTGAGGGAGTGAGGGTCCCAGGCGACTCACCTTTACGGAGCTCCCGCTCCCACACGGTGACGATAGGGCGCGAGTGCTTGCGGTGGTGGATGAGCCACAGGGACAAGGTCTGCACGCTCTGCTGCGAGTTGCTCAACTCCGACAGCTTCTTCTCCAGCGCCGCCTCAGAGAAGGCGGACATCCCTCCGACACCTCGCTCACGCCGTCCCACGCCGTGGAACCGAGGGGAGGAGAGTTTCGCCGCACCAGCTGCGGCCTCGCCCCCTCACCCCACCCTTCCCCACGCCCTCGCCACCGCCAGCCTCTACACCGAGCCCCGCTGCAAACCAGCAAGATGGCGCCGGGCCGGCAGTGACGTCACGGCGCACTCGCGGAAGGGGAGGGGCCTCCGAGGGCGGAGGCGGGGCGAACCCAGAGCCGGGAGGTGGGTCCTCGGGGGTGAGCCTAAGCTGGTCGGCGGGGCAGGATTTGCCTAGTCTGGAGCCTTCCGTGTAGGGGACTTTTCAGCGCCAAGAAAGGAGTGATGAAAAATCTCTGCATAGGCGTATAAATTGGTACAGGCACTTTTTAATAAAGATTTTATTCATTATTTTCAGAGAGGAAGGAAGGAAGGGAGAGAAGCATCAATGTATGGTTGCCTTTCACCTGCCTCCAGCTGGACCTGGTTGGAGACCTGGCTTGCAACCTGGTTATGTGCCCTGGCTGGGAATCGAACCAGCTACCTTTGGGTACAGGCATTTTAAAGATTACGTGGCGTGATATATGTATTTTAAAGATTTTATTTATTTATTTTTAGAGAAAGGGTGAGGAAGGAACAGAAACATCAATGTGTGGGTGCCTCACACTGTGACCCCAACTGAGGACGTGGCCTGCAACCCAGGTACGTGTCCCAACTGGGAATCAAACCAGTGTCCTTTGATTTGCAGGCTGGCGCTCAACCCCCTGAGCAACACTTGCCAGGGCTGTTATATTTTAAAATACACTTTCCTGCGACCCTGCAATTTCAATAACTGCTGTCAATGCTAGGGAAACACCAGCATGTTTGTACGTAGTTCTATATATGCTAGTTCTGTCCAGCTCAGTAATAGGAGTTGGGGGTGTTCAGAGCAAGTAAATGGCTGAATGAATTGTGGTACTCCACATTACAGTGTTACCCAGTAAACTGGGGTTTACTCACGTGGTGCCTTGGTCCAACAGATGCTAAGGAAAACAGGTCTTCACTTACAATATTTCAATCTGAGAGGGAGGTGTGAGCACATCAGCTTAGAGCCCTGTTCTCCCAGGAATCCTAGCACTTCACTTATTCCCCAAGAGACCATAAGCGAAAAAGTTGCCCATAAGTTCCCATTCCTGATCTGTCAGCTTTCTTCTTCAAAATCTGTGGTACAACGTCATCAGCCTCCATTTAACAGTTGAGGGAAGCATGTCCTGTTTTGCGCTGGATCATGGTGAAGTCCAGGTACTGAAAGAGTCCTCTCTCCACAGGTCCCAAGTTACAAAAGCCCACATAGAGTCCAGGTCTGCAAGGAGGAGTCCTTGGTGGCTTCTGAGTCGAAGCCAGCCTGATTAAGGCAGCAGCCTGCCAGCTTTTTTACTCGCCCAAGCTGTGTGGGCCCCTTTCCTCCTTACAGAATACAAGGCTTTATCCCTATCTCCCAAACCGCCTGCTCCTTCAGCACAAATGGCTACTGCCTAATTTTAAACTGTGACCGCTACCTGTGAGGCAGTGGGCAAAGTGAGCAATCACGGCCACCTGCGAAATCTCGCACAGGTCCTCTAAACTCTTTCCTCACCACCCTGGGGTTAAAAACCCCTCCCATCTCCTTGGCTTGGAGGTTTGGCCATAGTGGTTTGCATAACTAAGAAACTAGTTACCAGCCATAGATATGCAAAGTACCTCTCTCGGGAACAATGGCTGTACTTCATCAGTCCCATTTCCCCCATCAGAGCCTGTGCCTGGGTTGCAGGCTATATCCCTGATTTGGAGACACACACGAGGCAACCACACATTAATGTTTCTCTCTCTCTTTTTCTCTCTCCCTTCCCCTCTCTAATAATAAAAGATAAATAGATCTTGCCAAAAAATGTAAATAAATCCAATGGTGGCTAGGGTTTTGTTTTTTTTTTAAAAGTTGCAGAAGGGAAGGTAGAGTATAACATTTGTTTTATAAAAGTATATTTTTAGCCCTGGCTGGTAGCACAGTGGATAAGGTGCCGGCCTGCGAACCCAAAGGTTGCAGGTTCGATTCCCCAGCCAGGGCACATAACCAGGTTGCAAACCAGGTCTCCAGTCAGGTCTGTGGCTGGAGACAGGTGAAATGCAACCATACATTGATGTCTCTTTCCCTCTCTGCCTCTTTCTAAAAATAATGAAAATAAAATCTTTTAAAAAAAAAAAGTATATTTTATAAAGTTTTATGAACTCTTAAGTATGTAAATGCATCACAAAGGGTCTAGACTATACACTACATCAATAGTGGTACCAGAGGATCAGAATTGGAGTCCTTAAGCTGTGTATATTTCCTTTTTTTTTTTTTTTTTACAAGAACATAGTCATGTATCACATAATTAAAAATTAATTTAAGAAATCTCATAATTAATTCAGACACTTGATATCATACTTGTCTTAAATATGATATTCACAGAGGAAACATACTGTCACATTCTAAATATTAATACAGGAAACTTCCAGAAAGACACATAAGAAACCACAGGAATTCCTAAACCATGTTTTGAAAAGCACTGTTCAAGAACTTTGCACCAAGTAGGCACCAAATATGTTTATTTATTTACTTGTTTACTTTTAATTATTTATTTTAATTTGAAGATGATTTTTTAAAAGATTTTATTTATTATTTCTAGAGAGAGGGTTAGTTAGGGAGGGAGGCAGAGATGGAGAGGAACATCAATGTATAGTTGCCTTTCACCTACCTCCAGCTACAGACCTGGCTGGAGACCTGGCTGGGAATCGAAACTGTGGCCTTTGGGTTCTCAGGCTGGAGCCTTATCCATTGTGCCACCAGCCAGGGTTCATCCCTATTTCTAATATCACTAGAACTTGAGGTTCAGAGATACCTCAAGTAACTTTCCCTTCTCTTGCTGTCAACCCAATATCTTTGTCTCCACAATCCTCTCTTTCCCCCTATTCACATTCTTTTGTTTATGTGATGTAGTTAGCCTAGTTTTCAACAATAACTTGGTCAGAGTTTAACCAGTCTTTTGAGACCAAAATATATCATCAACATTATTCCTTTCCATGACCCACAGGCACCAAAATTGCTACATATTGTCTCCCAAATTATCTCTTCATCTGAGACTCCAATTCTTCTCACTCCTTTCTTCTCTATTTCAATTCTACCTGAGCTTTATAAACCATGTTAAATTCCACCTTCCTTTCTTGCCCAACCAATTCAATAAATGTAAGAAGTTACTTCCTTTGACTTGAATGCCTTATTTAGTACTTACACTGCTAGCCTATGTAATTTATTATTTTATACATATATTCTCTCCCCAGCTAGGTTTTGCTCTCAGTGACTCAGCCAAAGCATCAAGTTTTCTGTCTTCTTGGTCCTCAGTCTAATTGGGCTACTCCTGCTCTGGACTCACACAGTATCTGTATATGACTATACCATGCTTTTCCACACTGGGCAATTAGATCTATATTTCTTGACTACTTATTGTTGTGTTTTCAAAATATTGACTGTAACTGTTTATGCCCTTAGATAATTATAACATTTTCATATCTTGTATACTCTGGTTATATTTCTTAATTTTGTCTTCCCAAATACAGGTCTCAGAGCCAGAATAATGCGCTTTTTTTCATAATGACTTTCCTGGAATGATTACCAAGTAACAACTTAAAGAAAAAGGTACATCGACCTCAAAACTAAGGACATCCAGAAATTCCTGAATGTTGAACTGCACAGAAGCCCAACAAACAAAAGATAGAAGAAAGAAATACTCATCCAGACAGGTAGGAGGGGCAGAGCCAGGACACAGAAGAAGTGGTTAGGTAAACAGATTGCCCTCGCAGGTGTCTGTTGTGAGAGTTGGCAGCACGGGTGGGAGAGCAGCAGGGGTCGGCAGGTGGCTGGCAAAAAGAGAAATCACAGTAGGGGCACCTACTGAATGCTCTTGGCACCAGACCAGATCATATGGCTCACTGTTCCAGTACCTGGGAGAAAAATGAAGCCATATTGCTTTCTCTGACTGTGAAAACCAGTAGGGTTTGGGGCAGAGGAACTATTGGAAAGAGTTTGTTTAGAGGCCCCCTTGTTCCTGAAACATCCACAGACCCACCCACTCTGGGAACCACAGAACTAGAGAGGAGCTAGGCCCATATGGGAAGTGGGAAAACTGCCTGAAAAAGGGGTGAGTGCCGAGCAAGTGGCATAGTTTCCTCTCTGACCCTCCCCACCATACAGTGCCACTACCTGGTGAAACGAGTTGCCCAGCACTGATGAATACCCAAGGCTCCACCCCTTGTAACTAGCAGGTGAGATAGTTCTACCTAAGAAACAGCACACCAGAACCTGTCAAGATGGGAAGACTGAAAAATATGACTCAAAAATGGGCACAAATCAAGGTCCCAGGGCCAAACTAAGCATCAAAGAAATAGCCAGCCTGACAGATAAAGACATTGCCAGTCTAACAGATGCACAGTTTAAAACACTGGTAATAAAGATGCTCATAGACTTGACAGATATGCTCGAGTATGGTAAACACAAGGGAAAAAGTGAAGGTTAGGCCAAGTGAAACAAAGGAAATTACTCACAAAACCAATGGTGAAGAGAAGGAAAATGAGGTTCAAATAAACAATTTAGAACATAAAGAAGAAATAAACAACCAGTACAGAAAGTGTAAACAAGAATTGAAAAAAAACAAGTAGAGGCCCTGGCTGGTGGCAGCAGTGAATAAGGCACCAGCCTGTGAACCCAAAGGTTGCTGGTTTGATTCCCAACCAGGGCACATAACCAGGTTGCAAGCCAGGTCTCCAGCCAGATCCATAGAAACATTGATGTTTCTCTCCCTCTCTGCCTCCCTCCCTTCCCCTCTCTCTGAAAAATAATAAAATCTTCAAAACAAAACAAACAAAAAAAGAGAGGCTTAGAAACCTCTGGGACAACTTTAAACATGCCAACATCTGAATCATAGGAATGCCAGAGGAGAAGAGGAGGGCAAGAAATTGAAAACTTGTGTGAAAAAATAATCAAGGAAAACTTTCCAAAGTTGGCAAAGGAATAGACATACAAATCCAGGAAGCACCGAGTCCCAAACAAGCTAGATCCTAATCGAACCACACCAAGACACATCATAATTAAAATGCCAAAGATTAAAGATAAAGAGAGAATCTTAAAAGCAGCAAGAGAAAAGAGGAGAGCTACTACAAAGGGGTTCCTATAAAACTATCAGCTGATTTCTTAAAAGAAACTGCAGGCAAGAAGGGCCTGGCAAGAAATATTCAAAGTGATAAAAAGCAAGGACCTTCAACCAAGATTGTGCTATCCAGCAAAGCTATCACTCAGAATGGAAGGGTAGATGAAGTTTTTCCCAAATAAGGTAAAGCTAAAAGAGTTCATCATCACCAAGCCCTTATTATATGAAATGTTAAAGAGACTTATTTGAGGAAAAGAAGATGATCAAAACTATGAACATTAAAATGACAACAAACTCACAACCATCAACAACAGAACCTAAAAAATGAAAAGGAAGGAAAACAAAAACAAACCAAGAAAACAACCAGAATAGGGCCAGAAACATAGATATGGGGATCATTGGGAGGGTTATCAGCTAGGAAAGGGAAGAGGGCAAAATGGGTAAATGGTGCAGGTATTAGGAAACATACTTGGTGGGGGAAGATAAGAATAATAGAGGAAAGGATGAAATCAGAGAATTTATATGTACCATACAACCCATGGACATGAACTAAGAGGGAGGTGGGACTGGGTGGAGAGGAGCAAAGGGAAAAGAATTTGGGACAACTGTAACAGCATAAACAATAAAATATACAAAAAAATGAAAGGCTATCACAAGAAGAGACTATAGATCAATATTGTTTATGAATATTGATGCAAAAATCCTTAACAGAATACTAGCAAACCAAATCCAGCATCATATTAAGAGGATTATACATCAAGACTAAGTGGGATATATTCCAAGAATGCAAGGGTGGTTCAAATACAAAAATTAATATAATACACCATATTGCTAGAATGAAGGAGAAACACATGATCATCTCAATTGGTGCAAAGCAAAAATCATTTAACAAAATCCAGCACCCTTTCATGATTAAAAAGAAATTCATCAATACAGGAATAGTAGGGAACTTTCTCAACATAAAAAGGACATTAAATGCACACACAAAAATCAGTTGTATTTCTATATACTAGTAATGAACAATTTGAAAATAAAAGTAGGAAAATAAGCTCATTTACCATAGCATAAAAAATAATAAAATACTTAGGAATAAAGTTAACCAAGAAGGTTTTAAGGTATACACTGAAAACTACAAAGCATTGTTGAAAAAAATCAAAGAAGACCTAAGTAAGTGGAAAGATAGATTAAAAGACTTCAGTCCGGGCTGTTGGCTCAGTGGATTGGCACCCGCCTGCAAACCCAAAGATTGCTGGTTCAATTCCAAGCCAGGATACATAACCAGGTTGCAAGCCAGGTCTCCAGCCAGGTCCATAACTGGAGGCAGGTGAAAGGCAACCATGCATTGTTTCTCTCCTTCTCTCCTTTTCCGTCTCTCTGAAAATAATAAATAAAATCTTTTAAAAAGAAGGGGGGGTATGAGGGTGGGGGGAAGACTTATATTGTTAATATAGTATACTACCCAAAGCAATCTTCAGATTCAATGCAACCCATAATGAAATCCTAATGGTCTTTTGTGCCGAAATGGAATAACCAATCCTAAAATTTATATATTATTGAAAGGGACACTGAATAACCAAAATCATCTTGAAAACAAAATAACAAAGTTGGAACTCATAGTTTCTGACTTCAGAACTTTGTACGAAGCTACAGTAATCACAACAGTGTGGCATGTTATTCAGCCATAGAAAAGAATGAAGTAGAAATATGTATGATAGAAATAAATGAACTTCAGAAACATGCCAAGTGAAAGAAGACAGGTACAAAATATCACATACTTTATTACTCTATTTATATAAAACATCCAGAATAGTAAATCCAGAGACAAATAGTAGATGCTAGGGGATGAGGGTGAGGGATGTGAGTATTTAATGGGGAGTCTCTTTTAGGGTAATTACAATGATTTGAAAATACATATGGAAGTGATGGTTGCAACACATTGTAGAAGTACTAAATACCTCTAAACTGCACACTATAAAATGGTTAATTCTATGTTATGTGCATTTTACCTTTGTACAAGAAAAACCTAAGTCTAATAAAAATAGTTAGGTTTATTTCATATTGTCCATATTTTAATTGACCCAAAACTACTATAAGGGCTCATGTTTATCAAACTTAGGATAAAAAATTATAAGTTAAAAAGTAAGTTCTAAGTTAAAATGTATGTAAGTAGCCCTGGCTGGTGGCACAGTGGGTAAGGCGCCAGCCTATGAACCCAAAGGTTGCTGGTTCGATTCCCAGTCAGAGCACATAACCAGGTTGCAAGCCAGGTCTCCAGCCAGGTCCATGGCTGGAGGCAGGTGAAAGGTAATCGTACATTGATGTCTCTCTCCCTCTCTGCCTCTCTCCCTTCCCCTCTCTCTGAAAATAATAAGATAAAATATTTTATTAAATATATATATATATATATATATATATATATATGTAAGTAAACCACTAACATACATATGTTTCAATAATGTTGTACTACTCAGGTTAAAGAAGCATAATGATGTTCATGCGCAGCCTATAAAAGATGTTACTTATGTATTTCCAGATTTAAATATTCTTGTAAATTGATGTATGTATGATATAGCTTATGAACTAAATTAAAGGCACTGAGATGTTTTTAATACTCCCAGGATAATTACAAATTAATCCTCTATTCTGATAGTGGTAAGAAATATAAGTTAGGGAAATCTGTTTAGTCTGATCACTAATAGGTATAAACTGCCACTGTCCTCACCACCATCTAATCAGATTCCTGATCTTACACCAGGAACATTTTTTTTTCAGAGATGGAGGAAGGAAGAGAGGCAGAGGGAGAGAAATATCAATGTATGGTTGTCTTTCACCTGCCTCAGCTATGGACCTGGTTTGTGCCCTGGCTGGGAATCGAACCAGTGACCTTTGGGTGTGCAGGCCAGCACCTATCCACTGAGCCACCAGCCAGGGCTTAACAAGGAACTTTTAAGGTTCTGCAGGAGATTGGAGAAAAACTTCAGTGAAAAGACCTCTTAACAAGTGCTGTTTTCAACTTACATTGCAGTAAAATTCCCATGTGTTGATCCTTGGATTTAAATCTGTCAATTAGAGATGCAAGTCATCTTCAATTCATTGTGTTATGGCTACTTCTTGAGCATAACAAACCACTGTAAAACAGCAACTTCTTTACCAATTACAGTCTTAACCTCGAATTCTTCTTCCTACCATCTAGAAAACAGTTTATTAAGATACCCAATAAGAATTATTTCTGTTGCCTGGCAGCGTCAAATCCAGAGCAAAACTCCATTTCCTTGAAACTTTCCCCAAACCACCTGACACAAACCCAAATGCTCAATGTCTTTGCTCACATCCCCTTCCTAGAGCTGCTGCATGATTCCCCCTGGTGTACAGTTTCCCTCATTGCAGTAAAGCCAACAACCCAATTTGTTCATTGGCAAATGTGTTTCTGGTGGTCTCAGGCTGGAGGATATTGACATGCCGAATACTTAATATGAGCCGGGTACTGGTGATATGGCAATGAAAATAAAACCCACAGAAGTCCCCACCGCTTGTACAACTTACACGGAGGTGAAAAATAAACCATGCATTCAAGTGCAATACATGTTGTGTTAGGTTAAGTATTGTGGAGAAAAGAAAAGAGGGAAGAAGTGGAGAGTAGCCAAGGAAAGTCTTACTGAGATGACATTTTAAGGTCGAAAGAAAGGGAAGCATGAGCCATGCATCTATTTAAGGTTGCTCCAAGCAGAGGAAACAGCAAGTGCAAAGGCCATAAGAAACAGCAAGGAAACCTCACGTGGCTGGAGTGGGGTGATCAGAGAACAGAGCAATAGCAACAGGAAAGTAAGATCGGGTAGGGGAGGGAAGAATAATCATATCGAACCTTGTAAATCACTACTAGAACTTTGGATTTTACTCTGAGATAGGGGGTTTTGGGAAAACGTTAACAGAAAAATGACTTGGTCTTGTTTACTTTTTAATTAACAAACAAACAATCCAAATGCTGGGTTGAGAAAAGACTGGGCAGGCGGGGCCAAAGGAGGAAGCAGGGAGACAAGGTACTTTTTAAAAGTCAGCAAGAAATGATGATTTGAACCTTGGAAACACAGGAAGTGAAAAGCAGGCAGATTCTGGATATATTTGGAAAGCAGAACATGCCAGATTTACTAGTAGGGAGATAAGGGCTAAAGAAACGTTAAGGAGGACATTAAGGTTTTCAGCGTTCTGCCTGAGCTCAAATTGGAAGGCTGAAGTTGCCACTCATTGAGACAGGGAAGGCAGTGGGAGGACAGGTTCTGGGGGATGGAAAACATAGGAATTCATATTAAATTTTCAATTACAAGTTGAGCTATTGGGTAATTGAATAGCCTACAATTTAGAGGAGATGCCTGGGCTGGAGTTATAACTTTCGGAGTTTGACTATAGATAATATTTAAAGTCTTGGGACTTAATGGGATCACTGAGCAGGGGAGTGCAGACTGGTAGAATAGATCAAAGACTGAGCTAAGGGCACTCCAATGTTTAGAAGTTGGGGGAATACGATGAAATAAGCTAAAAATATCCAAAGGAATAGCCATTGAGTTAGGAGGAAACCGGTAGTATGGCATCCTGGAACCCCAGAGAATGCATTTGAAGGAGGGAATGATCAGCGATGTCAAATGCTGCTAATAAATCAAGATGAGGACAGCAATTGTCTATTAGATTTCGCTCTATCTTCCATGGGCCTTTTCTTTTCAGGAGAAACTTCTGATTCTGTAATCATTTTTTAAAAATAAAATATCACTTTCTAATGTACTAGATAATTTACCTTTGCATCTTATTGTCTGCCTATTCTTACAAGCATGAAACTCTGCCAAGGCAGGGATTTTTGTCTATTTTGATAATTAACAAAATATTACATAGAATGATCTCTGATCACAGTAAAAGCTTTTTGTCGAATGAATGGTTTTCAAAGCCATGGCTATGTTGATCTGACATCTGTGAACATGCTCATTTGGCAGTGTTCCTCTAAAACTATTATAGAGTATGTTTTAGCCAAATCCTAGAATACTGCCGTGGTTCTCCTTTGGTCAAAGCCTGGCATTTTATGATGTAGCCCAGCCTATTTGGTAAAAAATATCACCCTGTTATTCGACAAGACAGCTCTGCATATCTTGAGATATGTGCTATGACTCTAATGGTTGAATCACATGTTTCAAAGGAGATGGAGAAATGAATATAAAATATCAACTGGGAAATCTTTTAAGATGGGTTACCCAAATTGCACTCCCACATTTTTCAGCTTTGGAGACTGACAGGCAGTTTAAACCTCTATTGAGGCACGAAATACCTCTAGGACTTTGTCAAACCAGTTAATTTTTCTGGGCTTTAGTTTCCTCATCTGCAATATGTAACTAATAATGCCTATATAGCAGGGTTGTCATGAGAATTGAGAGAATTATGTAGAGCAGTGATTTTCAACTTTTTCATCTCATGGCACATATAAACCAATTACTGAAAGTCTGTGGAACACCAAAAAAAACCCCATTATAGCACTATCTCTCCTTTTTTAAATTTTATTTTACTGTTGCATTACCTTAATCCCACTTCCACCCCCTTTCCCCTTTCCCCCTTCCCTTCCGCTCCCTCAGTCAACCCCACATGATATCCATGTCCATGGGTCATCCATGCTAGTTCCTTGACTAAACTGTTCCCCTTCTTTGCCTCCTTCTCCCTCCTCCCCTTCCCTCTCCCCTCTGCACACTGAAGGTCTACCTTCCTTGTATTCATGTCTCTGGTTCTGTTTTGCTTGTTCATTACCCTCCTGTACTGGGTAAGATCATATGGTATTTGCCTTTCACTGACTGGCTTATTTCACTAAGCATAATACTCTCCAGTTCCATCCAAGTTGTTGCAAAAGGTAGGAGCTTCTTTTTTCTTTCTGCTGTGTAGTATTACACTGTGTAAAAGTACCAAAGGTTTTTGATTTATTCATCCACTGATGGGCACTTAGGCTGTTTCCAGCACTTGGCTATTGTAAATAGTGATGCTATAAACATAGGGGTACATAGGTTCTTCTGAATTGATGCTTCAGGGTTCTTCAGGTATAATCCTAGAAGTGGAATTGCTGGGCCATAAGGCAGTTCCATTTTGAGGAAACTCCATACCATTTTCCACAGTGGTTGCACCAGCCTGCATTCCCACCAACAGTGCACCAGGGTTCCCTTTTCCCCACATCCTCGCCAACACTTGTTGTTTGTTGATTTGTTGATGATTGCCATTCTGACTGGTGTGAGGTGGTATCTTATTGTGGTTTTAATTTGCATTTCTCTAATGGCTAGTGATGTTGAGCATTCTTTCATGTGTTTTTGGGCCCTTTGTATGTCTTCCTCAAAGAGCTGTCTGTTCAGGTCCTTTGTTCATTTTTTAATTGGGCTGTCTGTCTCCCTGGTGTTGAGTCCCATTAGTTCTTTATATATTTTGGAGATCAAACCCTTGTCTGAGGTATCATTGGCAAATACGTTTTCTCATACAGTTAGTTCCCTTTGAATTTTGCTGGTGTTTTTTTTAGCTGAATAGAAACTTTTCAGTTTGATATAGTCCCATTTGTTTACTTGTTCTTTTATTTCCTTTGCCCTTGGAGAAGTATCAATGAAAATATTTCTTTGTAGGATATCTAAAATTTTACTTCCTATATTTTCCTTTAGGACTTTTATGGTATCACAGACTGTGTTTAAGTTTTTTATCCATCTTCAGTTTGTTCTGGTGTATGGTGTAAGTTGGTGGTCTATTTTTATTTTTATTTTTCATGTCCCTGTCCAGTTCTCCCAACACCAATTGTTGAAGAGAATATTTTCACCATTTTATGTTCCTTCCCCCTTTGTTAAATATTAATTGATCGTAGAGTCCTGGATTTATTTATGGGTTCTCTATTCTGTTCCATTGATCTATATGTCTATTCTTATGCCAGTACCAGATTGTTTTGATTACAGTGGCCTTGTAGTATTGTTTGGTATCTGGTATTGTGATTCCTCCTACTTTGTTCTTCTTTCTCAAGATTGCTGTGGCTATTCGTGGGAGTTTTTGGCTCCAGATAAATTGGGATTGCATTGAATCTGTAGATTGCTTTGGGTAGTATGGACATTTTAATGATGTTAATTTTTCCCATCCATAAACATGGTATATGCTTCCATTTATTTGTATCTTCCTTAAGTTTTCTTCAATGTTCTGTAGTTTTCTGAGTACAGGTCTTTTACCTCCTTGGTCAAGTTTATTCCTAAGTACTTTATTTTTCTCGTTGCTATGTCAAATTGGATTTGTGTTCTAGCTTGTATCTCTGATGTTTCATTATTGTTATACAAAAATGCCTTTGACTTCTGAATATTGATGATATCCAGCTATCTTGCTAAATTTGCTTATTAGGCCGAGTAGGTTTTTGGTGGAGTCTATCATGTTTTGTATGTACACTATATCTGCAAATAATGACAGTTTTACTTTCTCCTTTCTGATTTCCATACATTTAATTCCTTTTTCTTGTCTGATCACTATAGCTATGGCTAGAACTTCCAAAATGATGTTGAACATAAGTAGAGAGGGTAGACAGCCTTGTCTTGTTCCAGATCTTAGGGGGAAAGCTTTTAGTTTTTGCCCATTGAGTATAATGTTGGCTTCAGGTTTCTCATATACAGCCTTTATTATGTTGAGGTATGCTCCTTCTATTCCCATTTTGCTGAGCATTATATATTTTATCATAAATTCTTGCTTTACTTTATCAAATGCTTTTTCAGCATCTATTGATATGATACATGGTTTTTGTCTTTTAGTTTATTTATGCATTTATTACATTTATGATTTGCAAATGTTGTACCATCCTTGCATCCCTGGGATGAATCCCACTTGATCATGGTGTATAATCTTTTTAATGTATTGCTGGATCTGGTTGGCCAATATTTTGTTGAAAATATTAGTATCTATGTTTGTCAATGATATTGGCCTGTAGTTTTCTTTCTTGGTTGTGTCTTGACCTGGTTTTGGGATTAGAATCATATTGGCCTCATAGATAGAGTTTGGGAGTCTTCCCTCTTCTTGGATTTTTTGGAATAGGTTGAGAAGGATAGGAGTTAGTTCTTCTCTAAATGTTTGGTAAAATTCACCTGTGTAGCCATCTAGTCCAGGGCTTCTGTGCATTGGGAGTTTTTTGATTACTGCTTCAATTTCATTAGTTGTGATCAGTCTGTTCAAGCTTTCTGCTTCTTCTGGATTCAGTTTTGGTAGATTATACATTTCCAGAAATTTGTCCATTTCACCCCAGTTGTCAAATTTCTTGTCATATAGTTGTTTGTAGTAATTTCTTACAATCCTTTGTATTTCTGAGGTATTGGTTGTGATATCTTCTTTGTCATTTCTGATTTTGTTTATTCGGGTCCTTTCTCTTCTTTTCTTGATGAGTCTGGTTAAAGGCTTGTCAATTTTGTTTATTTTTTCCAGGAAACAGCTCCTGGATTTATTGATTCTTTAAATTGTAGTTTTAGTCTCTAAGTCATTTAATTCTGCTCTGATCTTGATGATTTCCTTCCTTTTACTTGCTCTGGGCTTTGTTTGTTGTTGCTCCTTTAGTTCTTGCAGCTTTGTGGTTAGGTTGTTTGTATAAGCTTCTTCTAACCTTTTTAGGTAGGCCTGTATTGCTATGAATTCCCTCTGAGGACTGCCTTTGCTGTCCCATGGGCTTTGGGCTGTTGTGTATTTATTTTCATTTGTTTCCAGAAACTTTTTGACTTCTTCTTTGATCTCATTGTTTACCCATTCATTACTTAATAGCATGTTATTTAGTCTCCATGAATAAGAATGCTTTTGTTTTTTTCTTTTGAGGTTGGTTTCTAGTTTCAAGCCATTGTGATCTGAGAAGATGCTTGGTTTAATTTCAATTTTTTGTATTTGTGGAGGCTTGTCTTGTGTCCTCCCATGTGGTCTGTCTTTGAGAAAGTTTCATGTGCATTTGAAAAGAATGTGTATTTTGCTTCTTTGGGGTGAAAAGTTCCATATATATCAGTTAAGTCCATTTCATCTAGAGTGTTGTTCAATGCCACAATATCCTTGGTGTTTTTTGGCTTGGAAGATCTGTCCATTGTTGATAAAGGGGTATTAAAGTCCCCTGCTATTAGTGTGTTGCTGTCCATATTCCTCTTGAAGTCCTCCAAGATTTTTCTTATATATTTGGGTGCTCCTGTGTTGGGTGCATATATATTTACAAGGGTTATATCTTCACAATAGATTGGTCTCTTAAGTATTATGAAATGTACTTCTTTGTCTCTTTTTAAGGTCTTCATTATAAAATCTATTTTGTCTGAAATAAGTATTGCTACCCCAGCCTTTTTTTCATGTCCATTTGCTTGATATATATGTTTCCATCCCTTCACTTTCAGTCTGTGTTGATCTTTTGTTCTGAGGTGGGTCTCTTGTAGATAGCATATATGTGGGTCATATTTTCTTATCCATTCAGCTACCCTATGTCTTTTTATTGTTGCATTTAATCCATTTACATGTAAGGTTATTACTGATAAATATTTATTGCCATTTTCCCTCTTTGTACCATTGTTCCTCTCTGTCTCTGCTTCTTCATCTTTTTTAAAGCAGACCCTTTAGCATCCCTTGCAATACTGGTTTGGTGGAGATGTATTCTTCGGTCTGGGAAACTCCTTATTTCACCTTCCATTTGAATGAGAGCCTTGCTGGGTGGAGTATTCTTGGTTGCAGGCCTTTGTTTTCCATTACTTGGAATATATTTTGCCATTTTCTTCTATCTTGTATTGTTTCTATTGAGTAATCATATGATAACCTTATTGGAGCTCCCCTATATGTTATTTGCTGTTTCTCTCTTGATGCTTCTAGGATTCTCTCCTTGTCTTTGAAATTTGCCATTTTAATTATGATGTGTCTTGGAGTGGGTCTGTTTGAATTCATCTTCATTGGGACCCTCTGTGCTTTCCAAACTTGAGTAATGTTTTCACTCATCAAATTAGGGAAGTTTTCTTTATTACTTTTTCAAACAGGTTTTCTTTCCACCCCTTGTTTCTCTTCTCCTTTTGGTATCCCTACGATATGGATTATTGCATTTCATGTTGTCCTTCAGCTCTCTTAAAACCTCTTCATTCTTTTCCAGTCTTTTTTCATTCTGTTGCACTGTCTTGGAATATTTTTCTATGTTGTCCCCCAGCTCACTGATCCGATTCTCTACTTCCTCTAGCCTGCTGTTGATTCCTTCTACTGTGTTCTTCAATTCAGAAATTGTATTCTTCATTTCCTCCTGGCTGTTATTGATTGTTTCTATGTCCTTTTTAATGTTGGTGTAGTTCTCAGTAAGTTACTTGTAGCTTCCCTAGAGTTCTTCGTAGTTCCCCTGGAGTTGTTTGTAGTTTTCTTTGAGCTCGCTGAGCTCATTGAGCTTCTCTATCATCATTATTTTGAATTCCATATCTGATAGTTTGCTTGCTTTTATCGATCTTTCTGGGGATTCCTTCTTCTTTTTGGTGATGGAATGTTTCTTTTTTTTTTTTTTTTTTAAGATTTTATTTCATTATTTTTAGAAAGAGGGGAGGGGAGAGAGGCAGAGAGGGAGAGAGACACATCAATGTATGGTTGCTTTTCACCTGCCTCCAGCCACAGACCTAACTGGAGACCTGGCTTGCAACCTGGTTATGTGCCCTGGCTGGGGAATCGAACCTGCGACCTTTGGGTTTGCAGGCCGGCACCTTACCCACTGTGCTACCAGCCAGGGCCAGGAATGTTTCTTTTTCTTCCCATTTTTGTTTCTCTTCTTGTTTGCTTTCACTTTTTAGATTGGGATTTTTTAAGTTCTTTTGTGGTGTGACCTTCTGTCATGTAGAGGTGCACTATCTTTACTTCCTGGATTCACTTCTGGTCATTTACGTCAGATCATACTGCAGACTGGGCCTAGTCAGACTATTGTAGCCAACCAGAGACTACTGTTTTTGTCTATGCCCTTCAAATTTTAATCCAATTGAGCTATGTTCAGCTATCAGGTGTAGGTACTGTTGGGCAGGACCAATTAGCTGTTGTAAACCAATCAAACCTGTGATGAGTGGTAACCTTAGGCACCACTGGGGAGGGCCAGTTAATTCAGTTGTAAACCAATCAGATTGTGATCAGCCACCAGGCTCAGGTGCCACTGGCGAGATTGATTCAGCTGTAATCCAATGAATCTGCAATCAGCTGCCAGGCTCAGGAACTACTGGGTATGGCATATTGCTTCCAGTAGGCGGGGCTATGAGGACCCCTCATATGGAAACCAGTGGGTGCAGCGCAGTTTGCCTGAGGTGTGGGTGATGAGTCAGCATTGGGGGCCCCATGGCTGCTTCCCTACTGTTTCCTCCAAGCCACCACTGCAAACTCTCCCCAAGTGTCTCCAGTCCTCTCTCCCTCCCTCCACTGGAGCCCAGGGTAAGTGGATGCTAGTGTATTCTCGTTTATGGTCACCTTGGTAATTCTGTTTCCAGTGCTCTTTTAGGCTAGTAAACATTGTGGCTTTTTACCCTTCTCAGCTATATGCTGTTTTACTCTCTTCTGTGTTGCTGTAGGCTGGGAAACCCAGCTGGGGGACCAGAACCCACCCTTCTCAGGTGAAGCCCCTGGCTCAGCTCCTTCATCTGTTGCTTCTGGTGGGGGCCCAGCCTGCCTTCTCACATTTCCATAATTCCTACCAGTCACATTGTGATGAAGAATCCTCTTCTGTTCTGTCTGTGGTTATAAGGCTTCTTTCTAGCTGGCATTCTGTTGTTTACTCCAGATGTTTTTTTCCCAGTTAAGTTATAATTCCAGATGGGCCCTGGGAGGA
This sequence comes from Noctilio leporinus, assembly GCA_004026585.1. NCBI lineage: Eukaryota > Metazoa > Chordata > Mammalia > Chiroptera > Noctilionidae > Noctilio > Noctilio leporinus. The sequence goes on from PVIW01000316.1 coordinate 81,695, forward strand.
GATTGGTGTAGCTCCACTTACTCCTCCACCATCTTGGTCCCCCTCTCCAAAAAATACGTATTTGGCCAAAGTGACAAAATTAGGTATAATTTTGATTGATTTACAAAAAAGGCAGAATTACCTACCATTTTTGCTCCAAAGTGACTTAAAAAAAATCAAGTGCCTATACTCGTACATAAAGATTTTGGTACCAAGAATTAACCAGTCAGATGCAACCTTATTATGCAATGTGACCAAAAAGATGCAACTCTATTATATGACCTATATATTAATTGTTCAAGGCAGGGTGTTTACACAAGATGATGCCTATTGTGTTGGCTGTTGCCTTTTTTAATTTGACAATCTAAGGGAAAAGAAATCAGTGCCCTTGACTAATAGTCAGGTATTATATGTTCTAAAATTCTTGCAGCACACCAGTTGAAAACTGCTGGTGTAGAGGTCTACAATAGACCTTAATAAATGCTATTATTCTTTATAACTCCTCATTTGCCAAATGTTTTTGCTTAAGATATAATGGAAGTAAAAAGCTTATTGCAACACCATACAATAAAATAGAATCAATAAAATTTTTGTTCTTATTGGCTGGTTTATTTCACTCAGCATAATGTTGTCAAGACTCAGCTATATTGTACAGTTATATTTTTAAATTGAATTTTTCTCATGAGTGAGTTATCCTGCAATTCATAATCTTTTAGATGATGAAAAGCAATTTGAATCTTTCCCCATAACCATTCAATTCATGTCTTTTGTGCATTCCTCCTAGTCAAGAACAGAAATACATTTACATTTTTTCAAATATTTGTGTCCGTTAGCAGCATTTTGGTTATCCTCATATAGAAGTTGCAGAGATATGTTAAATAAAACTGGTTCTTTAAGTTGACACTAAAAATATCTATCCCTGGCTGGTGGCTCAGTGGATAGGCACCTGTCTGTGAACCCAAAGGTTGCTGGTTTGATTACCAGTGAGGGCACATAACCAGGTTGCAAGCCAGATCTGTAGCTGGAGGCAGGTGAAAGGCAACCATTGATGTTTCTCTCCCTTTCTTCCTCCCTCCCTGCCCTTCTCTCTAAATATAATGAATAAACTCAAAAAATAAAACCTAATAGTTGAATATAAGTGCCATTATTTCTAAATTACAGTCATCCTCTCAACTTGTCAAATTGAAAATTTCATTAAGATTCCACAAGGCGGCACACTGGTTCTACTAGGTCTGGTTTACTGCACTGATTTAAACACATTCTAGATATTTCCAGTTGACATCCCCAAATATAAAAAAAAAACTTTCAAAGTCAACACAAGAAATCTGTGAGGTATTTTCCCCCCCAGAAACAGATTTCCAAATTTTGTAAATCAGTTTTTAAAAATCTTATCATTAGTTTTAAAAGAATAATAGAATTCTACATTTAAATCAAATAATTTTATTATGTAATTCTTTTCCAAATGCAAATATTTGTTATTAGCTTTAAAAATGACAGTGGGAATTTAAAATGGTGCAGATTCTGTAGAAAATGGTATGGCAGTTTCTCAAAATATTAAACGGGACTCTGGCTGGTATGGCTCAGTGGATTGATAGCTGGACTGCAAACCAAAGGGTCCCGTCTGATTCCCAGTCAGGGCACATGCCTGGGTTGCAGGCCAGGTCCCCAGTGGGAGTGCATGAGAGGCAACCACACATTGATGATGTTTTCCCTTTCTTCCCCTTTTCTCTCTCTCCAAAAGTAAATAAAATCTTTTAAAATAATATTAAATGTGTAACTATGATTCAGCAATTCTACTTCTGGGTATATACCCTAAAGAACTGAAGCAGAGATATAAACAGGTATTTGCACACCCATGTTCATAGCAGCATTATTCACAATAGCCAAAAAGTGAAAGAAATCTTTCATAGTCAATAGATGAATGGGTAAATAGAATGTGCTATAATACAAAGCAATATTTTTCAGCCTGAAATAGGAAGAAGATTCTGACACATGCTACAACATGGATGAAACTTACAGGCATTATACTAAGTGAATAAGCCAGACTCAAAAGGAAAAATACTGCATGATTTCACTTATATGATGGATGTATCTAGAATATATAGACAGAATTATTTTTGTCATAGTTTTATAAAGTTTACCCTGACCTCAATGAACATAATGAATGTCCTTTTTCTCTAATCCCAGACTATTTCTATAAACTAGAGATTTGTGTTAAGTTTTGATAAACAATGCAAACAATGCTTTGTTTTGGAAGATGGAGGGGAGGATTTTGGTATGGTGATTATTTTGTAGTGAAAATTAATCCATAAGATTCAATTTGCTTTTATTTTTTGAATCTATTCAATAGTATTGTATGTGATACCCCCAAAAGTATTTACAAAATATTGTGTATTTATTTTTACACGTTTAAACGTCAGTCACCTTCAAAGTACTCACCATTTGACGCAATACACCTATTGAGATGTTTTCCACTGCTCAAAAGTTTCTGAACTTGTTGCTTTTGATGCCTTTTGTTGCTTCTATCCTTTATTGTTTTACCTATTCACACCAGCAAAATGTTTCCCTTTGAGGACTCTTTATCCAGGGAAACAACAAAAATGTTGCTGACGTGAGATCAGGTGAATAGGGAGGATGGGACATGGGGGTCATGCTGATTTTGGTCAAAAACTGCCGAACGGTGTGGGCAGGTGCTGTGGGCAGGTGCGCTCATAAACCACCCATCATGAAACGGGCAAATACGTTGCAAGTCTTCTAAAAGAAACTCACTGAAGCCTCTCATGCTGCCAGTTGGTACATGAATACAGATGGGTTCCAAAACACAAGCCTAATGGAGGAAGCTTGAACTACAATAGGGCCCGCCCTCCAGAACATTTGGGGGGGGGGGGGGGCGGAGGATGTTACACCTCATATGCCTTTTTCACTGAAGATGTTTTTCATGCCTTTTCTTTTTCTACCAGTGTGAGCCCCCTGCCACCCTCCCTCCATTCCACAAGGATCAGCTTTTGCTCCATGATTTAATCTGCAATTTTCTCTAATCTCCATTCTTCCTCACATGGAAACCATGGGAGCTAACTACTTAAATCTTCCACATATCCACTAATGCAGGGGTGTCAAACTCATTGTCCCTGGGGGCCACGTCAGCTTCATGGGTGCCTTAAAGGGCTGAATGTAGTTTCAGGACTGTATAAATGTAACTACTCAACAGTTAAGCCAGCTGGGTAGAAACAAGGTGCTGGGCCAGGTAAAACAAGGTGGAGGGCCGGATTCAGCCAGTGGGCCTTGTGTTTGCCACCCGTGCACTCATGGGTTCAAACTGGAGTAGGAACTGTTGTTCCTATTCATCCTATTTTGTGGGCTGATCCAGCACCTCTTCCTTCTTGAGAATCTCTGTGAAAGGATTAAGTACAAAAGTCTGTGTTCCCCAAACTTGAGAAACATTTCCAAGTATTCTAGAACTTCCTTCTGTTGTACTGATCTGGCAGTGGCACTAGAGTGAGTCCGTGGACTTCTACACCAGAGTACATTCCCCCAGAGAAGATGCCTCATCGCATCCTTCAGACATTCCCATACCCATCCCTTGCACTTGGTTTGGGGAACAAAATGCTGGTCCAATCATGTCTCAGTAGGCCCTAGGTGGATTATAGGGTCTTGTCCAATTATTTCTGATTCTCTCTTGTTTGTTGGGTATTAATGCTTCTCCTTCAGCCTAAGGCTCTTGTTATAAAATTAGGGATAGTGTGCAACAAACTGTGGATAAAGAATTTAAAATTGAACAAAGCCACCCAGTACAATAATATAAATGAATTATAAGTACACTATAATCTGGATTATATTGAGTATCTGTTATCTCAAATTCATAGGAATGGAAAGTAGAATGGTGGCTACCAGGGACTATGGGAGGAGGAAGTAAGTTATTTAATGGGTTTCAGTTCTGCAAAGTGAAAAGACTTTGGAGATCCATTGTACAACATGAATGTACTTAAAACTACTGAACTGTATACTTAAAAATGGGTAAGGTGGTTAAAAAAAAAGACAGACATCTAATATCAAGCTGACATGGGATTTTATTTTGTAGAAAAACATCTAAAGAATGCCACAGACAGCCCTACTATGTCTAACGTACTATGTATAAACATGAAAATTGCTCATAATGACAACACTGAAGCACTGAAAGATACCAAAGTACTTCCTGAATCCAGAAGTCAAATTATACTAAGTATGGTTTTAATGTCCTTATCTCAAAGTTTTAATATGTTGATATTGGGAAAACCAGATAACCATCCAATCGTAACTGAATAACACACAACTTGGTGTTATCTAGGTCTTCTAGGATTACATAAACTTATTCATACTCATTGGGTATCTCCATACAAATATTTTAAAATTCAAATTTCTTTCAATTCTTTCAAGCAATTATAGTGCTTGGATTCATTAAATATATTTAGATGTTTCCATTATACAAAGTTAAATGTACAACTGATTCAGTAAAAGTGCTCACTGTGGTTCTGTGGGAACATTAATACTGTGATAAAAGTGTTATGAATGTACTCTACACTTCACTAATATTGCCTTTTTAAATCTAAATTTTCCTTCTATTTTATAACCACTTTTGTGATTTCATTGTAAGAAAGTTATGCATTCTTAATTTTTACCTATTTTTTTCCTACCTTTTTCTTAGTTTAATTTCAGTACAAGCTTTATTGATTGGTATCTTAGGCTTCATGTGTATTCTTACTCCTAAACACCAGCAGTTCTGCGGATGCCTAAAATCCAGCATGGGAATTACTACATAAGTTCTAGAAAAGAAACATTAAAGATATTTTTCTTGAAATATACAGAACATGTCACACCAAATCTCTTGTTCATATAATAAACTGGTAAAATGCACATATAGTTTATATTCCAAAAATAGAATAACTTAAATATTAAAACGTACCTTTATGTTACCACCAAAACTGACCTTATAAGCATAACAAATGGCAATATTCAATACAAAAACCACAAAAACACTAACCTTAAATACTGCATATCACAGCATATACTCTTCTCTCCCTATGACCTATTCAAACTATAGACAGCAGTTTTTTAAACTACCATTTATACCCTAATTAGAAATTTATTCGAAATACAATTTTGTGTTCAAATATGGAAATAAGCAACATAATCCCAAATCCCAAAAGCATGCCAGCATTCTGTAAAAGGAAGTATCCCCAGCGGCTACATCCATGGTCGCTAGCATCATTGTGTAGCATCTCAGGTACCTTAGAGAAGAAAAAAAAAAAAGCAACCTTTAAGGTTTCAAAACTATAGATTAGTTTTTATAAGCCTCTGCAGGACAGTATATTCGTATTATATATAATTGGAAAAATTGATTTAATTCTTTAATACATACTGATTTTAGCTAGTAATGTCACATAGCATTTCCTAGCAGTTTAATTAACTGATTATTTATGATCTGCTTAGTAAGTCAAAGTACATTGATGGCAAAGAGATGTGACTACTTTGACCATTAATAAGGCTCTTTTAAGTGTTCAGAGTACACAGAGCATGCCAATAATATGTGTCTTGTTCTAGGTTTCCTACAAATCTATACAACTCAAAGCATGACTGCTAAGATTCTACTCTCAAAAAGGCATACAGAAAGTGTAGGTATTTCTCTGTATTCTCATACATGTTAGACAGGATAAAGATAAGCTTGTGATCAACAATCCAAAAAAATAAACTTGAAAACTTACCATATCAACCAGAGCAACATACATGAATAAGCCAGCAGTAAGTGCAAATATCCACATAGAAACATTTTCAGCATAATGACCAATGAAAATTCCTGTTGCCATTCCAAGATACGCCAACATGGCTGACAAAGCATTATACAGAACAGCCTGCTTAACAGTCATGCCTGCCTTTAGTAACACAGCAAAGTCACCTTTAACAGAAAACAAAACAAAGGATAAAGCAATTGAAAATTATTTTTAAAACACATACCTAAGATATAACACAGATATAAGAAATTCTCCAATTTTTTTAAGAGGAAGAGAAAAGCAATAGTATAAATCATCCTAACAGCTCTATAAACTATGGTTTTTTGTTTGTTTTTAATCCAGTTTTCCTTAAGGCCCCCACTTTGTTAATGAGTGATAAATAACCACAAGCCTATTATGTTCTTGCACTGTCTTCAAAAAGCTCTCATTGGCCACAAAGAGGAGGAGAGTGGAGAACATACAATAAATGATTAGAAAATGGTAAAGGCAACTTATAATTAAGAGCTAGTCTAACGTTCTAGTTATAAGAGATGAATATGACCTAAGTTAAGATGGGAATAGTTAAGGCTTTGTGGCATGTTGAAGGATCCAGAAAAGAGAACATAAACCAGATGTTGATTGTAAGAACTGAGTAGGCAGATAAGAAGCCTTCTGAATGGCAGGCACATGCCAAGAAACAAAAGCGAAAATAGTGCCATGGTTGTATATCTATAAGAAAAAAACAAAAACAACAAAAACCAAGGACATGAACTGAGACCCAGAACAACTTGGGGAAGTTTTTATTCAGTGCCAATGCAATTCTCTGTTAATGGAAGATGATTCATTTGATTCTTGTGGTCTATCATATTGTGCATACGAAGATAATGATCACTGAGGTGAGATAACATTGGTATAAGACAATCTTTAGTAGGGGAAGAGAACGAGAAAGGTACTTCTTTTGCAACCCCACATAGGCAACTGTGTAATTGTACTTATGGGGTCAGAATTCTGGCTGGAAACAAATTTACATTCATTAAAAAAAGAAAGTAACTAGGTTAGCAGACTTATAAGAAGGCATAAATATTATGAGGAAGCTTGCTGGAACTATCATTAGCAAAAGCTAGTGGCACTCAGATAATTCAGCCACCTGGAAAATACCATTTATGTGGTTCTCTTACCTAATTCATGAGGCAGCTCGTGACAAAACACAGCAACAGAAGTACTTAAACCACTTGATAAACCCTCAGTGAAAGCAGCACCTGTGTAAAAATCAATCAGAAAAAGACTGACTACATTTTGTGGTTTGGTTTTTTATATCTTACCAGCATACAAAATGAGGGTAAAGAAATAAATTATATTCTGGTTGTGAATATGCACAGCTTTGCCATGTGCAGCCTCTATCTTCTTTGTAAGTGACCTCAGATTACATTCAATTAGGTTTAATTTCCCAATGGAGCACAAGCTGATGATTAAGAAGGGAAGGTTCTACTATATGCCTTCACAGTGATTAGATGATCTTATACAAACCTGAGAAGTAACTGCTACCACATAAAACACTCATTTAAAAATGTAAAATAAAATGATTTTAAAGGTTTAAGAAGAAAACAACTCAGCAGCCAAGAGTATAAATTGTTTAATTGGCCTTAAAGAAATTCACTGTTCTCAGGCTTGTTTCACGTCTCACAAAGAGTCTAAGACAAATAGATCCTCTCCTTTTAAAAAGCCAACATATTACACAACTTATAAACCATGACTTAGCATTTGAATATTCTCCTGTGTTGTTTATGCTGTGCATGGGAGTAGAGGAGGAAAAGCACCAGGCTCCCAGTGGGCAGCCAAGGCCTGGGCTTGTCTTAGCTGAGCTACAAAATAGCACTGTCACTGTGGGCAACTGGCTACTTTGCCAGGCCTCAGCTGCCTAATCTATCATTATTTCCAAGGTCCTTTTCAACACTAAGTTACTAAAATCTGTAAGTATTCTATTATCTCCTAAATGCAGTATAACAATTGAATAGCAAAACCTCTAGTTCTTCTTTGGATTGTCAACTGAACTTATCAGATATGCAATGATTCCTTTAGAGCATAAAAGACAAAGAAATGATCGAAGAGATACTTTTACCTTAATAAATACTGTTTATTTTGCAGATAAGAGAATTTAAATGTATACGGGGGAACAAAACTCACACATGCTCCAAACATACTGGAGCCTGATCTTAAGACCTTGCAAATCAAAACAACTTTTGGTAGTTACAATTTAGGTAATGGGCTAGGAACAGTCCCTTTCACTTCACTGAGTATTTCATTGTCAAAGCAGCCAAAGAAGAAGCAAGATTTTGATAATCAACCAATAAAGGGCAAATATGTAAATGTATACCAATTGCTAAGCCATCACTGAAATTGTGCAGGCCATCACCCATGATCACCATCCATGCCAACGTGGCGATGCCAGCATCTTTCAGCTCCTCCCGGGAGTAGCGCTGACTGTGACTGTGGGGGTGGTGGTTTTGGTGGTGGTGGTGATGGAGAATATGATGGTAGTCATGATGGTGGTGAATGAGATCATCTGACTGGCCCAGTGTATCATGGAAATGCGAATGGCATTTATTCTTGCACCCTCTGGGTACATATTCATTATAGGCTTCTTGTGGATGGGCGTGAGCTATCATGACCTCCTCTTCTTCCAAAATTGCTGGCTGCTGAGAATCAAAGTGGGAGGGCTCTTGTGAGTCTGCTCGTAAATAGCCTTCAGGTCCTAGGTACAAACAAAAAGGACATTGGGAAAGTCAGAAGGCTTTGTTAATAAGTGTAGACATATTTCAAACATTCCCACTGACAAAGTCAAAAAAGATATTAAAGTAAAGCAACTCTCTCACATAGGCCTGAAGAACTAAACTTTATAGAGTATTATTGATGAAAAAACAGGTTTTAATTTTAGAAATTAAAATCGTTTCACATATAAAAATGGATTTTAAACACTAACCTTAAATAACTTCCCCCTTAAAAAAAACAAAGAAAAACACAAACTACCCTTTAGACCGTTCCATAATTTCTTCTGCTGCCTTACATTTTTATTTTTATTTTTAAACCACTGAATTATACATTTAATAAGATTTTGTTTATTTTTAGAGAGGAGGGAGGGAAGGAGGAAGAGAGACAGAAAAACATCTATGTGCAAGATATATGAATTCTTTGTATTATTCTTGAAATTCTGTACGTCTGAAAGCACTTCAAAATAAAAAATTTAAGGTCACTGGTTCGATTCCCAGCCAGGGCACATAACCAGGTTGCAAGCTGGGTCTCCAGCCAGGTCCTTAGCTGGAGGCAGGTGAAAGGCAACCAAATATTGATGCCTCTCTCCCTTTCTTCCTCCCTCCCTGCCCTTCTCTCTAAAAATAAATTAAAAATCTTAAAAAAAAAAAAAAAAGTAAATATACATCAAAATAACCTACTCAAGTAAAAAGGCAAGTAAAAAGAAAGAGTATGAGTTAAAAAAAAGAAAGGCACATGGTTTCATCTTTTCCATACAGTGCAAGCAGAGCACTGAACTCCTTGAAGCCCTCATGTTCATAAGGACTTACGGTCGTCTGCGTCTACTTTCTCTTCATTTGTTGAAAGTTGAGATTCGTACTTGGACAACTGCTTCTTAATCTCCATGTCATCATCGTTTTCAGGTTTTTTCTGATTCTAAAATAGCAAGGGAAAGCAATACTTTAAAATAACTGTTTGCTTACACATACAGCTTTAAATAAACACTTAAGCAAAACACACAGGAAAAGACTGCCAGTAACTAACCTCCAGAGGAATAAAAGGCCCCCGGCGCAGGGCCTGTACTTAACTGGCACAGCACCTGGCGGAGTGTCCTAGACATAGTAACTGTTTAAAATGTGAAGAATCAATGTCTTAGTAATAGGATATGTGGAAAAATCACCTTCACCTTTCTGAATGTCCCTGAGGTCATAAAACTCTAAGTGTGGTCTTACATAAGCTATACATCTGCCCCTTAGGAGCTAGTCAGACATGCACAATCTCAGGTCACACCCAGACCTAATGAACTGTAAGGGGATTTTAACTAGATCCCAGGTGACTCACATACACATTAAAATTGAGCTCTAGGAAAGAAAATATATAAATAAAATAAAATAATGAAATTGAGCTCTGCCTCAGGTTATCTATCAATTTAGAACTAGCTAGAGGAATTTTCTTCAGGCATTTAGTGATCTAACCCAATTGCCTGATTTTCTCCATCTCTTCTTTGTATGCTAAGAACCCATACTTTCTATACTTTTTGTATCCTAAAACTAAAAGCAGAAAAGTGGGTGTTTGTGCTGCCTGTCACTACCAGACCAGTAAGTAAGGCAAGGAGTAAATCTTTATGGATGCTTTATTCAGCTGGCCAGTGATCTGATAAGATGGTGGGTTATGTATTCTCAGAAACTGCCTTAACATCTCTTCTCAAGCTGACCTTTTCATAAGGAGAAGAAAGGGTAGGTAAGGGGTTTGGAAAAAAGGTTAATCAGATAAGAAGTTCCCAGTACTTCTTTATCTGTTGATCAACAACTTAAATACCATCTCCATTGCTTGCAGGCCCCCTGGGGAACAAAAGTTGAATTGCCTGTGTCCTCCTGGAGTCACATGGTCATGCAATCCAGTTTCTGGAATGACAGCTTTATGCCTATCCATTAAGGCTGTTGAACCCTTTGAGTTCCCTTATCAAAACCGTAACACTGAAAAATATGTTATCACAACTTAAAGGTTTTTTTTTTTTTTGTAATAAAACACTAACAAGCTTTCTCTTTTTAAACAACCCCTATTAATTAGCCTTGAATTTATAGTTTTTAAAGCAACATAGTTGAGATATTGTTCCTATCTTTGAGCCCAAGCCTAAAGGTGACTGAACATTGATGTCTGCGTATTATCTACCTATATATAAGGTAACATTAAAAATATTTTACAGCCCTGGCTGGTAGCACAGTGGATAAGGTGCCGGCCTGTGAACCCAAAGGTCGCAGGTTCGATTCCCCAGCCAGGGCACATAACAAGGTTGCAAACCAGGTCTCCAGTCAGGTCTGTGGCTGGAGGTAGGTGAAAAGCAACCATACATTGATGTCTCTTTCCCTCTCTCTCTTCCCCTCTTTCTAAAAATAATGAAATAAAGTATATTAAATATATATATATTTTAAAACACCACACAAAAATTATAATCCTTATTTGTAGTACCTCTGAATATGACTTAACCACTACCATATAACTAAGATTTCTTCTAGTTCTAATTGCATAAAATATCTGTACATTCTTAGGTTAGTGGACAAAAAAGGGGCTTTATAATAAATCTGACAAGTGTAGTGGCCAAAAGTAACCTCACAGGGTGATCTGATCATTAATTTCAAAGTGGGCAGGTTGTGGTGGGTATTAAAGAATAAGGAGAAAGGTGACTCTCAAACTGAACTAGACCACCTTAGGGAATAACTAAGAGCTGAACCAGACTACAAACAAGTCAGGAGGTTTCTGAGTTAACAGAATTAACAGTGAGGACAGAACTGAGCAAGTCATGGGCTCCTGATGCCCCCGAGAAGAAAGGGAGAAGTTATACATCAGTAAGCATGACCAAGACGGCACAGTATGCCAATCGACCAAGAGCCAGTTAGGGAGATTTAAAATGACCTATCAGCTTTAGCCACCTCACGCTAAGAATGTGGCTCTGAAGTACCCAGCCAATGAGGAAACAGGAAGGCACCCCACATTAGGGCTTAGAAATTCCCATTTTCCTGATCAGAGCCTGCACGCCTGCTGCTGCAGAATCATGAATAAATGCCTTGCTTTCCCGCTCAAGTCCTGTGTCCTGGTTTTATTGTGAGCGTTTCTCACAGGGAGAGTCACACCCTAGGCCTTCACTTCTCTAGTAAAAGGTTACAACTTTCCTAAGCAAGTCCTGTCCACTGTTCTTGTGCATTTCTGTTAACATCCCTTTGAAGTGCCTCTTTTTCAGACTCCTTGGAATGGGAACCAGAACCACCTCAAGAGAGCACAGAATCAGCCCTGGCCAGGGCGCTTGGCTGGGTAGAGGGTCCTCCCAATACAGAGTCCCAATATCCCAAGGTTGTGGGTTTGATCTCCAGTGAAGGCACATAAAAAAGAAACTGTTGAATGCACAAATAAGTGGAATAACAGATCAGTATTTCTCCCTCTAAAGATCAATACAAAATTTTTTTTAAAAGAGCACATAATCTTGTCAAATATCCTGTAATCCAATCATGGAGATTTCCCTGCTTGCTTTCTCTCACTTCACTAATCTTCATTACCCTTCCTCAATTCTAAAGGCAAAAAAGAAATTGCAAACTGTCATTTTAAGGAGCATTGTTCTCAGTCTCTTGAGATCTCGCTTCCAGTCATGTCATGTTTGGCTCAAATATATTCTAATAAACTCATAAAAATTTTCCACAGTTTTGGATGTTCTTATGTCAATAGGTTGTAAGAATGTTCTCAAATAGAACAAGAAAATAAAAACCTGTGAATATAAACAAATTCAGGGTATTTAAAGTCCTTTGACTTAATGCTTTATTCCTTGTTGGGCAGCAATTCTGTTTAGAACTTACAGATTTTAATGAAGTCTTTTATTATTTAAGTTAGGGGCCTATAATGTTCCTTATGCTAAATGCTATAATACAAGCAATACAATTTAAACAAGGGTCTCTTCTCATGGAGTTTATCACCAGCAGGGAGGGAGTTTTTACACAGATAATAATTATATACAATTCTTTCACTGCAATTTTTGATACATTTACAAAGAAAAACCAGAGTGTTATGAGACTGTAACAATAAAACCACAAGTCCCAGGACAGGCTTCCTTGAGAAAGTGGTATTTATACCAGGACTAAAGAGGAACAGGGGTTGGCTAGGGAAAGGTGAGAGGTAGCATTTCAGGCAGAAAGAGGAGCATGTAGGAGGGTCAGAAAGGAGCAGTCCCATTTTGAATAGAAAGAAGGACAAGGTGGTGGGGGCCTAGTAGGCCAGAGACAGGGTGGCCAGAGATAAGCTGGGAAGCTGGAGAAAACCAGACAATGCAAACCTGTTAAGAGTTGTGACTTTGATAGGAGACTCAAATGTTGGAAAATTTTAGTTCCTGGTAACAGCTAGTAAGTAAGCTTGGTAATCAACGTATGTAAAAAGCTCTTGCCCTGGCTGGTAGTACAGTGGATAAGGTGCTGGTTCGATTCCCAGCCAGGGCACATTAACATGGTTGCAAGGCAGGTCTCCAGCCAGGTTCATGGCTGGAGGCAGGTGAAAGGCAACCATACATTGATATTCCTCTTCCTCTCTGCCTCTCTCCCTGACCCTCTCTCTAAAAATGATAAATAAATCTAAAAAAAAAAAGCAAGCTCTTGTTCCAGGAACTTGGAGGGAATGAACCACCTTGACACTAAGTCAAGCAGTTCCACCTTTGTGCCACAGGACTGCAAGCAATGAAGATGGTACTGGAGCCACCGTACTCCAGGGGGAGAGCTCCACCTAGAACAGAAGACCTCTACCCGGGACCCAAAGAAAGAATGCTGTAGCTTTTATCTCATTATTAACTTTTCTTCTGAATTCCAAACCTACCTCCTTCTTCTCCTTATGAAAAGGGCCTGTTTATAATGGAATGTAAGACAGTCTGTTAGGATGCACGCCCTCTGTCTTCTCAGATCACTACCTGAATAAAGCGCCCATAAAGATTCAATCCCTTCCTCAGCTTACTGGGTCTGCTGGAAGACAGGCAGCAGGAACACCGGCTTTTCCGGGTTCAGTTTTGTCCTAAAAAACGAGAAATCACTAATGGAAAGATTTTAAGTGGTGGCATCAAACCTCATCAGATTTTCATTTAAACAAATTACTCTGCCTGAAGCCAAAATAATGTCAGTTAGAAGGCAACAACTGTCACCTAGGTGGGAGATAAGGATTGTGTGGGCTAGAATAGCAAGAAAGATGGAGAGAAACGGAAACTCTAGATATATAGGGATGCAGGATGGATGTCTCAAGGAAAAATCCTAGGTAAAATGTCCTGTTATTGGTCTGAAGAGCTCTCAACACTGACCGAGTAATAAATCATTATGTTTCTTTTTGAGGAACCAAAGGAGATTAAAAATTTAGAAGTAAAACTAAGATCGTGATGCCCTTGAAAAAATGATACTCAATGTGTTCTAAAAAGAGGACAAAGAGTGCAAAATTTCTGTGGGACATTTTAATCTAGAAATTACAAGTCCCTTCTAAGACAGTCTTTTTGATAGGAGAACTCAAGGGTTAAAGGTTTTAGCCTTAGTTGATAGGTTTAAGTGACTAATGCATGTGGAAAGCTGTTATTCCAGGAACTGGAATGTATGACTTCATGGTGGGAAATACCAAGTGATTTTCAACCTTTGTGCCCCAGGAGGTCTGCAAAGAATGGAGGTGGTACGTGTGTTCCAGGGAGGGACCACCAGTGATACAGATAAAGAATTGTTGATCAACAGATAAAGGAGTACAGGAACTTCTTATCTGCTTAACCTTTTTTCCAAACTCCTTACCTACCCTTTCTTCCTGTTTTAAAAAGGTCAGCTTGAGATGAGATGTTAAGATGGTTTCTGAAGGTATGTAACCCCCCATCTTCTCAGATTGCTGGCCTGAGTAAAGCACCCATTAAAGGTTCAATCCTTGGCTCTACTTACTGGTTCTGATACTGCAGCATGAACACTGAACTTTGCGGTTTCATTTTGACTGAATTGTCTGGTCACATCATATGAGAGGCAGATAACCATAGGTAACTCAAAGTTACTTTTACTAGAAATAAAGAGCCTACTATTTGGCTTCATACCATTTTCTAGAGGCAATTTGCAAAAGTCACATAGTCTTTCAAGTAAAATAGAATATCCAGCTACTGGGTAAATAATTTGAAGTTAACATACACATAACTACCAATGTTGACGGTGTGTTCACGATACATTTTTCTTAAACTGCTTTACTGAGGTATGATTAACATGTAAAAAGCATTATATATTTAAAGCATACAACTCATTGAACCCATGAAACCAATGCCACCCTGAAGGCCATAATCCTAATGATTCTAATCTTCAGGGATCCACCTGTGCCTTGCTTGGTTATTTGTATGTGTTTATTTTCACCTTCTCACCCTCTCATGAGTTTAGTGGAATTTGAAGACAGAAAGCTGCAGGGTAATAAAGATATAGAATTGGCCCTGGCTAGTGTGGTTCACTGGATTGACCACCAGTTTGATTCCCAGTCAGGGCACTTGCCTGGGTTGTGGGCCAGGTCCCCAGTTGGGGGCTTGCAAGAGGCAACTACACATTGATATTTCTCTCCCTCTCTTCCCCTCTCTCTAAAAATAAATAAAGTCTTTAAAAAAAAAAAAAAAAAGATACATAATTGCTCTCCATTAATGCCTCTAAGAGCATAAAGTATCTCAAGAATATTCAATCCCTTCTTGGAAGATCATGTATGCTAGACAAATTTACTAACGGTCTAAATAGAATGCTACTTTATTTTTAATTTTTTTATTTAAAAAAATATTTATTATTTTTAGAGAGAGGGGAAGGGAGAAACGCAGAGAGGGGGAAAAACATCAATGTATGGCTGCCTCTCGCCTGCCTCCAGCCACAAAACTGGCTGGAGACCTGGCTTGCAACCGTGTTATGTACCCTGGCTGGGAAATCGAACCAGCAACCCCTGGGGTTGCAGGCTGGTGCCCTATCCACTGTGCCACCAGCCAGGGCACTACTTTATTTTTTAAAAAGATTTTTATTTGAATATTTTTAGAAAGAGGGAAAGAGAGGGAGAAAGAGAGGGAGAGAAACATCAATGCATGGTTACCTCTCACATGCCCCCAACTGGGGGCCTGGCCTGAAACCCAGGCATATGTCCAGACCGGGGATCAAACCCGTGATGCCCTGGTTCACAGGCTGGCACTCAATCCACTGCGCCACACCAGCCAGGGCTAGAATGCTACTTTAACTAAATGGCTCATGCCTCGTACTCAGTATACTTTTTCTTACCTTTTTCTTCTTGTCTTTAAATTGCTTGATCAATGTGAGTACATGTTCAACGAGAAACATGAAATATAAACCTCCCAGAGCTGTTAGACCCTTCCATGTGGAATCAAAATAGGAACTTCCTTCTATGTTTTGAGAAGACAGATGACTGAATAGTGGCCCCCTCTTCATTTCCATTGCTGTTTCTTCATGGCTGTGACTATGGTGGTGACTGGCATGAGACTAAAGGCAAAACAACATGTATTTTAATAAATTTATTAGTTTCACACATGTCAGAGAAACTAAGGTCAAATATGAAATCATTCAGAATTAGGCAACCAATGGGATGCTTTGGAATGTTTAGAATATTAAAAATAAATTGGCCAATACACAGCCAGCTATCTAGAGCTTAACGCATATAATTATTATGGCACTGAATAGATTGGATCTATTTAGTGTAAAGATAGATAGGTTCCCCAATAGTCCTAAAACATAGGTAGTGAGTATTTTTAACGTTTGACAAGTTATCATGGTCACAATAACAGGAAATGGCCAGATTTAACAGGCCTACAGTGTTAACTGCTTGCATTCCTAGCTGAAAAGCTCACAGCACTGTCAGCAGTGAGCTTGCAGGAAGGCCAATCTGCTTAACAAGCCTGGGCAGGTACCACCTCGGGCAGAGCCCCCGTGGCCTGCCGCTGAGTGCTGTAGGGCTGCTGCTACTGCGAGTTAGGAAATCGGCTGTGGCACATACACACAAGTGAGGCTGGGGTGGCCGTGTCAGGGGGTCAAGTAGTTTGTCACAGCAAAATAGTTCCCTCACTACTGGTTACAGAATGATGAAATATGTAGCACTTCAGGAATAATACTGCCCCCAACCTCCCCCTTACCTGCAAATCTCTAAGGGAAATTAAGAAAATGAGATTCAAATTATTTGCTGCCTGCACACGTTTCCCAAATATTTAATGGAAAAGTAAACTCACTTTACCAAACTTGCTTTATTTAAGGAGTCACTTGTGTCACAAAGTGTCAATCTCTAAACACACACATAAATTCAACTCTGAAGATAAACCCTTAAGTTTCTTGGGTATACAGTCACATTTTTTTAAATTTATTTTTTAAAAGATTTTTAATTTATTGTTTCCAGAGAGAGAGGAAGGGAGAGAGGCAGAGGGAGAGAAACATCAATGTGTGGTTGCCTTTCACCTGCTTCCAGCTATGGACCTGGCTGGAGACCTGGCTTGCCCTGTCTGGGGAATTGAACCAGTGGCCTTTGGGTTCACAGGCCAGTGCCTTATCCACTGTGCTACCAGTCAGGCAGAGTCACATTTTTTATTTCTGTAACAATTACACTAACATGTAAGCATAAAATTCACACTGTTGCAGTCTGTCACAGTACCAATATATGAGTAGATTCTGTCTCCTTTTACTAACTGGGTTCCAAAGAGTTAAATTAGTCTGTATTTATTAATTCCCTTTAAAAAGAAAAGCATCCCTGGCTCAGTAGATGAGCATCAGCCTGCGAACCAGGGGATTATGGTTCAATTCCCGGTCAGGGCACATGCCTGGCTTGTGGGCCAGAAGCAACCACACATTGATGTTTCTCACTCTCTCCTTCCCTTCTCTTCTCTCTAAAAAAATGAATAAATAAAATCTTTGAAAAATAAATAAAATGAAAAAAATGTATTAAGATCAAGCACAAAAAAGACTTTATCAAATATATTTTAAAACTAACTCATCTAAACCAAACTTCTAACCTTTGTACATACTGATACAAAAAATTCTAGTATAAACTGAAAAAATGTATATTTTCAGTGCTGAATAATACATTATACTAGTAAGACAAATTACCATACTTACATGTGGAAGGAGGTGTAAAAAAGCATCACCACTCAATGTCCCAACAGCCAGTGCCACAAGAAAACTCAGGAGAAACTTGAAAAATACCCGATTCATGAGAGGCACCAAGATAACACCCAGCAAAGACAGGAAACTGATGATGGAAATGGCTATGAAGCCACCAAGCCAGGCTGCCAAACAACAGAAAGCAAAGGAAAAGCACACATTAGATATTAAAGAAAAGATTTTGGGGTAGCATAAGGCCATTTTATACAAGTGGGAAAATCTTAAAGAAATACAAATTCAGTGGAATAAGATTGTGATAACAGAGCAATAATCAACATATACACTCAAAAGAACAATTTGATCTTGGCAGATAAAGAGCATAAACCTAGAGGAAAATTCTTCAGATGGTAGTGAAAGGAGGGGGAAAATGTTAAACAAGGATGAGCTCAAGGTCATTTGGGAACTGGACTCTCAGACTCCTATTATGCCTAAGTTATAAAAAGATAAGAGGAAAAAGCTTTGTACAAAGGAGGAAAAGAGAAAATAAGAAAAACTCAGAATTCATTTTCTTTAGTGAACAAAGCAATTATTTTTCTTTTAAACTTACTTATTTAAAAAATTTTATTTACTTTTAGAGAGAGGGGGGAAGGGAAGGAGAAAGGGAGAGAAACATCGATATGCAAGATAGATCGACTGGTTGCCTCTCACAAGTCTCCAACTGGGGACCTGGACTGTAACCCAGGCATGTGCTCTGACCTTTGAAGGAATCAAGCTAATGACCTTCCTGTTAACAGGAAGGCACTCAATCCACTGAGCCGTAACAGCCAGGGCAGCAATTATTTCTTCATCATAGTCTTTTTTTTTTTTTTAAGATTTAAAAATTATTTTTAGAGAGGGGGAAGGGAGAGAGGCAGAGAGAGAGAGAGAGAGAGAGAGTGAAACATTGATGTAATGGTTGCCTTTCACCTGCCTCCAGCTACAGACCAGGTTGGAGATCTGGCTTGCAACCTGGTTATGTGCCCTGGCTGAGAATCCAACCAGCAACCTTTGGGTTTGCAGGTGGGCACCTTTCCACTGAGCCACCAGCCAGGGCAGTTTAAAAAAAAAAAAAAAAACCTCACCCAAGGACATTTTTTCCATTGCTTTTCAGAGACAGGAAGGGAAAGGAACATTGATGTGATGGAGAAGCATGCCTCTCCTATGTGTCTGCCCGGACAAGGGATTGAACCCGAAACCTTTTGGTTATAGGGCAATGTTTCAACCAACAGAGCCATACCTGCGGGGGAGTCTTCTTCATAAGAGTTTTTGAGCATTGAAACTTTACACTGTAGAATTTACCCTAATTTTATTAATTAATAATAATGAACTAGAATTAGGCTCTTAAGCAACGAAAATTAACTCTGACCTTCCTTCCCAGTGTGACTCTATACAAAAAGTACAAATTTTGGGTAACCCTGACATCTCCTCTGGGATGACTGCAGACAAGTTACAATCTCTGGTTCAGTTTAGTTTTAAAGAAAAGGCTAACACAGACAAGTTACAATCTAAGTTTTCTTTTTTAAGGATAATGCCAATACACTTGATTTCTTCACATTCAAGACAGGACAATTAAGATGTTGTATTTGAAATGATGCTGAAAAATGAATAGGTTCTGTAAATATAAAGAAAACTACAGCATACATGTATCTGTTGGAAATTATTTTTGCATTAAACCCCCCCCACAATTCTACCTATTTGTAAAGAATAGGTCTTTGGAGGGCTTTCAGCTTTCTTTTCACTTGTGGTGTGACTCAGACACGATCTAGCATCAATCTGATTGATGATGGCTGGGCAGAGATAGTTGAACTCTCCCACAGTCAGCGGCACCTGGACGCCTATGCCATGAGATGTAAGTAGCTTGGAAGCGTTGAAGCACTAAAGAAAACAAAGCAGTGAAAATCATCAAAAGGCATTTCATTTCCATGAGAGCCTCCAAAAACATTGTTTGATGACACAACACCTTTTCCTTACTGAAGCCAGTTCTTAATTTCTTTTTGTAAGTTAACACTAATTCAAATCCACTTTTAAGTACTTTGGAACTTGTCTCAAACAGCCTGGAGGTGTTATGTCACAATAGTGGTACTCCACCTCCCTGCCATTTTGGTAGAAATAGTCCCATCACTGGTCAGCTAGGGAGAAAGCCTCAAGTGCAATAAGCCTGAAAATAAATGAACATTCACAAGCCTATTAACTCATTGTGTAAACCTATTAAAGAAATGAGCTTTAATTTCGAGAAGGGATTCATCAGAGATTGGGACACATGTTGTTTTAATACCAACGCTATGCTGCCTAGCCTAAACAAGCCCAAAACATGTCACTCAGCAATGACCATACTTGGAAAACTGAGCTCAGTCCTGACTACATACTTGGCAAAAATGCTCTACAGGAGAATATTAAAGTATGTACATTACTCTTGAGCAGGGCAAGGTTGGTAATAAAACAGACTTGTACCGGCAGGCAGCTGTTTCAACAATTTAATTAGGTGACTAGTTTGAAGAGAATCTTTTGAGTAACCTAAGCCTCTCTATTCCCCCAGAATTGGTGGTAGCACTTGTTTCTTATCTTTTGTAAAGTTATTTTAAACTCCACCAATTCTTGGTTAATACTACTCAGAACAAACTTTACTACCAGTGTGTCACTAAGGGTATGATCACTAGTAGAATTATCCCAGAATTAGTAGTCACATGGTTTCAATGAAGTACTTAAGTTTTGCTTATTAATATATACCAACTAATTCCTTGTTCTTGATATCTTTCAGACAATGCAAACCATGTACCGTCCATCTAGAAGTCTAGTCTAGGAAAAAACATATGAACTCAGAACTTCACTGCCCAGACATTCACTAGTCCAGTATGTCATTCTTCATAGAAGTTCCAGTTTCAATCACTCAAGTCATTATGATCCCTCAACCAAGTAATCCAGTCCTTGCATTCTTCAGCCCCTTCAACCACACCCTTCCCTAAAAGGTGGGTTCTAACTCTTGCATTTTCAACCTTCTGTTTTCTATTTTTTATTAATAGCTTTCACCTTTAAAGGCTTTCTCCAAAAATTACTTTGATAACTGCTTTCTAAACTTACTTGAAATTCTATATTAGAAAATATTACTAGCAGGCAGTGCTATTCTTATTATCTCCGAAGGTTTCTTTTTTTTTTTTTTTTAATCGGAAATGATTACAACATGGTAGGGACAGTTTGGGCCAAATGGTTTGCTGAGAAAGTAGAAATTCCCTTTTCAATACATCACCATTTATTTTTATCTTGAACTCTTTGAAACTAGATAGAATGGCAATAACAGAACAGACAATAAAGTATATTGATTGAAATAAGAACAGCCTTTATCTTACCTCCTGAGTATTTTCATTTGTGTTTATGGCATACATAAAATCTTTTCTGGGCTCACTCACAGATTCATTTGTTTTCCTCCTGGGCCGCCCGCTCACCCGACTCTTTTCTGTGATACTGGGTGGAGTAGAACTGGTCACATCTTTGGGGAGAAGTTTTCCAGGTTTTGGAGTTTCTATTGTCTCTAGAAAGTGAGTTCCTTCAGAGACAGCATTATATACAGTTGAGGTCACTTCACTAGCACCAACACCCTCCTTCATTAAAACATTCCTTCTACTATTGGCATGTTCTGATCGGCGAGATCCTTTCCCCTGGTTGTTTCTAGGATCTTTACCAGAGCTATCAGAGTCATGGTCTGGGCACAGAACTTTTCGATTATTTTTACCGGTAGCAGCATGATTATGGTGAGAGTGATGCTCGTGGTCAGAGTGATGCTCGTGGTCAGAGTGATGCTCGTGGTCTGAGTGATGCTCGTGGACAGAGTGATGCTCGTGGTCAGAGTGATGCTCATGGTCATGGTGTATATGAACTCTTTTAATTTTATCTATGCCTATATTCTGCAGCAACTTTCTGAACCCTTCAACTGACAAGGAGTTATTTTCTCCATAGCGATGGAAAAGCTGCTGTAGATGATGTCGCTGTGTGGTAACTGCCAAATCAACATTAACGCCAGATTCCCATTTTGGAATAATTTTCTCAGTGGTCTGAGGGAAAGCAGTTGCTGGTTCTACTTCATGAAGGGGATTTGTGACTGACAGAGTGAAGGTCAGGATGAGGATCACAGTTAAACTCCTTGCCATTGCACCTTCCTAGAGGAGATAGAAAAAGAAATTTTGGCTTCATTTCTAGAACAATTTGAATCAAGAAATCTCATGCTGAACACTGATGTCTAATCAAATGATTAAGGTTTACAGAGCACCATTTAAGTGTGACCAATGCAGTGTAGGGTATTGTAAAATGTAGAAATTAGAGTCCTAGGCTCTACCCTTGCACAGCTAAAACATGTGAAACAACTTGAGAACTGCTGAGTGTTAACAGTCTGTAATTAGCACGATAAAAGCAACAGTAATTCAGACACTGGAGAGATCCATGTGGCCAGAGCCATATTGGCAACTTCATGTTGTGTTGAGAACAATGATTTAAAACAAAACAAAACTTACCTCTATCAGCATCACCATTTCATGAAACAATATTTTAACATCAAAAGGAGTGGACTATGGCAATCTCAGAATAACTCACATTTAAAATTTTTCTTAAAACTATATATAAATCAATTTAAAGCTTCTTTTCCCCACTACCCCTCTTCAAAGTTACCCATTTTGCCAGTTTATGTGTATGCCTCAGGACATTGTCTATGCATACTTAAGTAGATGTGTACTTAAACCACAAGTAGGATCTTTTTCCCTACTCAAAAATGACATCTTTCTATGTCAGTACATAATGGTTAATTCACACTTTTGAATGACTATGTAATAACAGTTTCTTAAGTAAGTCAAACTTTACTAAAATACCAAAAAAAAAAAACCCAAAACCATTCTTATGTTGCTATAAACCAGGGAAAATTTTACCACTATCACTCATTCAGACAATGGTGTTTGGAATTAGGAAAAGCAGGATTGAGCATGGAAAAGCAGAATTCAGTTAAGCTGAAGAAGGTTTGGTCCAGATACACAGACTGATATCTCAGGACCCAGATGTTCAGTCCTCACCAAACTCACCTGCCTCCAGTGAAAAAGTAACAGAGCTGGTGTTTCTGGAGCGAGAGCAAGGGCATGGGGCAACCTAGCTCTACCACTTTCAGCTGTTCTTCCTTGCACCAGGAAAAGCTGGCAATGCCAATTTACAGGGTACTGAGGAAACTACACGACTAGTATATGTAGAAGTGCTCCAAACAATGTCAGCACCGTGGCACAGCTGCTGATCATACTGGGAGAAGTGAACACAGAAGGAGGTAAGGCTACTGAAAGAACAATCCTTGGCATCTGAAGTTTTAATAGGCAAGCGGGAACCATTAAGAAATCACTTGCAGGGGAGACAGGTAAGGGTCTCATGGGCCGGACAAGCACGGACGGAATGCTCAGGGGCGGCTCCGTGCCTTTCTCCAGGGAGGATGCTCAAAGCCGTCGCTGATTTGCTGGCGGACCTCCTTCCCTGCCAGTCCTCGGTGTTGTTGGGAAACAAAGCCTCAAGAAAGGGCCTGAAGAAAAAGGCGAGTGAAGAAAAGGGGAAAGAGGGCACACCAATGCTTTTAAGGGCTATTTATTTTTAAACACTTTACCTTCAGATAAGAGATGAATAAAGCCGTTTCTTCAGAAAGTCCTCTTTTGAAGTCTGCAGCCCATCTGCGCACCCCAAACTGGGAAGCCTAGCCTCCACGGCCCATGGGGCTCCCCTCTCTGCAGCCCCCGTCCGGACCTGCGGGACTCGCCCCTCCGAGGCCTCGCAGTCCCACAGCCCGGCCCCACGCGCCGGTTCAGTTCCCGCAGAGGATCCGAAGGACTCAGAACCAGCCCGTGCTTTTCTCTTTCGAAAACTCTACCAGCCAAGGAGAAGTGGCGATCTCATCCGCCGCGATCCCACCCGTCCGGTACCGCCACCCGGCCACCAAGAATCCGCGCCCTCGCCTCTCCGGACCAGGACAATTGCTAGTTACTGCCGCGCGCAGCGCGTGGCCGGGGAACCACCGCCTCTGCCGGCCGGGACTGCCGCACATGCGCAGTGCGGCTCAGACCCCGTGTCCGCCAGGGGATCCGCGTGGCCGCCTGTTCGCCCGCGCCGCGGGGCTGGAAGGAGCAGGAGGGGGCGAAGGCGTGGTCCGAGGGGCCTATGAGCTTTGAGACCGATGGGATACCCTTTCTTCGAGGCCTCCGCACCCCAGCGCCTCGGAGACCCAAGACCTTGCCAAGGCTCCCACTTGGGCCAATCCCATCCGCTCCTGGGAGCTTGGGGGAGCGGGACAGCCTAAGGGCCCTGCCGCTGCCCCCACAGTTCAGCCGCGGGTCTTTCCGGCTGTTTCCGGAACGTCCACAGCCACTCCGCTAGGGATTTGGGCTTTGGAACCGCGGCCGTATTCTTCCTCCGGGACTCGGTCGGGACACGGGGGCTGGCAAAGGCGGCTCGGAGCTGAAGACCCCCAGAGCCAGGCCGGGGGGCGGGTCCCGGGGGGCGAGGCCGATCCCGCCCCCCGCCCCAGGCTGCCTCCGAAACTTGGCGAGGAATCGGACAGCCCGGGAGGCGGGCTCAGGAGCAGTTCCGCTCGGAGGGCGGAAGTGGGCGCCCCAGTCTCCGCCGCTGCCCAGCCAGCAACATGGTGGCAACTGTGCTAGAGACGGTTCACGTGTTCTGCTGCCCAAACCGGGTGCGGGGAGTTCTGAGCTGGAATTCCGGGCCCGGAGGACTTCTGGCCTTCGGCACGTCCTGTTCCGTAGTCCTCTATGACCCTTGGGTAAGAGAGGTGGCCCTACCCGGACCCCGGGGTGGGGGGGCGGGGGCTGAATCTGCTAGGTGCTCTCAGGATGGGCTGTAGAATCGGTGTGGGGCTGGAGACCCTGGTGTGCGGTGTTGTCCGGGAGGGTATACAGGCCAGGATTCGCCTGCTGGAAGGCCAGACTCACGTTCGACACCACATCCCACCAGTGACCTGTTAACTCCACGTAGATGCCGGAATGATGATAACCTTTTCTGAAGCCTTCTGTGGCAACTGTATGTAGTACCATTAAAGATTTAGTCTGGGTTTTGAAAGAGTTGCGATTTTTAGGTATGGATCCAATCCATCAGCACAGATGCTATTTCATTTTTATATTTCCCGCAGTGTTATTTTATAAACTTTTGTTGCATTGCATTGACTTAAAATATATATATATATATATATATATATATATATCACTAGGAGCTTGTAGTTTAGCTTTGGTATTGGACATTTTAAAGAAAGTACCATTGGGATAAAGGTAGTAGGGGATGGGGATGTCCTAAGCACTAGTTTTGAGGCAGGACTTAACCCATTTCCTGAACTTCATCCAGTCAGTTGATTACTTGCATGGTTCTTTCCCTACCAGACTTCTCAGATGGCTAGTTTTTACATGCTTCCCAGAATTCCTCTGGCCCCCATTCCTAGTCATTAATTTTGGACAGTAGTGTTAGTGCTGCTTGTCAAAAAGAGTCTCGGTATAGAAAATAAAGTGCAAGAAATTAAAATGCGGTCAGGAGCTAGCTTTATATATTTCTTGTACTGCTTTATTAGTTTGATTTTTAAAATTCCATTGTCAATGGGTGGGTTGGAAGGGGGACAGCAGGGAGCAAAAAGGGGATAGATATAATATAACAACAATAAAATTTAAAAAAAAAATTCCATTGTCGGCCCTGGCTGGTGACACAGTGGATAAAGTGCTGGCCTGCAAACCCAAAGATCACTTGTACGATTCCCCAGCCCGGGCACATAACCAGGTTGCAAGCCGGGTCTCCAGCCAGGTTGGTGGATGGAGGCAGGTGAAAGGCAACTATATATCGATGCTTCTCTCCCTTTCTTCCTCCCCGCCTGCCCTTCTTTCTAAAAATAATAAAATCTTTAAAAAAATTTTCCATTGTCCTCACACCCTTTGCAGATTCAAGTTTACATAGGAAATAATTGTATTAGCATACTGTATCTAGAGTTTGCTTGCCTCTGTCCAGTTTTTGTTTCTTGTAGTGGTGCACTCTTTAACTAGCAAGAGAAAGCACATAAAATCAAGGGTAAACTTTATAGGGGCCATCAAACAAGGACTGACTCAGCTGTAGGAATCTATCTTTCTGCAGTATTTAATGGATTTAGTGATAATCTGGTGGCCATATTAGGAGATTTTAACCTATCAAAAAAGAGATATATTGAGCCTGGAAAGTACTTGTTTTGTTAAGCATTTGCTAGTTGTGCATTTAATTGAATGTGGGAATAAGAGCATGGAGATGCTAAGATTAAGTTTTGGGATGGTGTTCATTAAGCAAATTTTTGAGGACCCTCTATGGGCCAGCCCTGGACTGGGTGGTAATGACATGAAGATAATAGGTAATAAGTAAGTCCTGCCCATTAAAGAATTCTATTCTAGTGAGAGAGAAAATGAACTACTGTAAATTGTTTCTTGGCCTCAAATAACTCATGTATGAGATATGTTACTTTATGCACACTTACTTCTGTGTACCTTTTTCTTAGTCATGAGAATTCTAGTTGGCATATTAGTGGATATTAAGTCTGTGCAGTTGGCAGTAAATAGAGAAAGGGTCTATAAAGAGGAGAGCACTGGTATCACCACATTAATGTCTTCTGCAGTGGGTGAAGTAAGGAGAGCCTAAATGTGGAGTGATGTTGGTGAAAGCAACAGTCTGAAGAAATCTGATGTCTGAGGACCTTAGTAGTTGTGGTGTGATGGTGACCTTGTGTCATTAGGGTTCAAGAACCCAACACCTGATTGGCCATGACATGCAAAGTGAGCCATGAATTTGTATCATTAATCACAAGTTCCTCTATTGAAAGGTGTGTGTGTGTGTGTGTGTGTGTGCGTGTGAGAGAGTGAACAAAACCCTCAAATTGGTACAAACATGATAGAATTAAGACCAAGACCTGTAGGAGTATGAGGAAGAAGGGCTTCCTTATCTAGCCTTGAGTGTCAAGACAGGCTTCTGGGTAAGGACAGGGGTAGGAGGAGTGGGGGTGGTGAGCAGCTGTTGGGCAGATGAAGACCTGACAGCTCAGTGTGATGAGAGCACATGATTGTGTAATGGTGGAAAAAATGAATTAGAGTGAACAGATAGTTTAAGCCATGGTTACAAGTTAATAAGGAAGGTGATTCTCCTTAAAATAATCTTGAACATTTTAGTATCAAAACCACTGAAATCTGATTTTTATTAATTTTTTAATTCCTCTGTAGGACAGATACTAATTTACTGACTGGTGTTTTCTTTGTTAAAGAAAAGAATTGTTATTACCAACCTGAACGGTCACACTGCTCGAGTCAATTGCATACAGTGGATTTGTAAACAGGATAGCTGTAAGTATTAATATGATTATTAAAACTAATCTCAATTTTTTTTTTTTTTGTTTTTTTTTTTGTTTTTTTTTTTTGTTTTCATAGTCATTACTTCTTTTTTAATTTTTTTTTTTTAATTTTATTGTTGTTGTATTACATCCATCCCCTTTTTGCTCCCCTCTGTCCCCCCACCCACCCACTCAATTATTTTTGATGAAGTACGATTACTCATTTTTCTTTCATCAATTCTATTACTTTACCATTGGAAAATAGATGAAAAATGGCATGCCCAGTGAAATATCTGACCTGTGTACTTTTACTATATGGTAATTGAAGCATGAATAACACAGCAGTGCTCAGGATGAGAGTAGAGGCAGGCCCCACCTGGGCAAGATCCCCACCATTGCTCGAAGCTTCCCTGAAGCCTATAAGCAGGATCCATGTTGGGCCCTGGCTGGGATTCCAAAGATTTGGCTTGTGGGGCTGTTTCTGCCACAGAGTAGTTACTGTTTTTTAGGCAGGACATCGTAGTTTTTGTTTACTGCAGTTTGCACCTTCGTAACATCTGAAAAGTGAAGGCTTGGACTGGATCAGGGGACCCGTAGAGGTTTGCGACACCTGGGAGGCGAAAATGATTTTCAGAATAATACCAAGATATTATTCACATTTTCATTTTCTTCCTTACTCTATTACAGTTATACAGAGGCATTTACCAGCAGATTTGTGATGTGCGGTATTGCAATAGGTTAAATACAGAAACATGAAAATCCAGCTCTAGTCTAATAAAGTTAGATGTCAGAGAGATTTTTTGAAACATAAAACAGTGCCTCATTAATTTTTGTTTTGAAAAGTAAAGGGTTTTCCCTCATTCTGGGGGACCCCCAACCTGCAGAGATCCCCTGGTGCCCCAGATGAAATGAACCTTCCCAGGGAGCTCATGCTAGGGGAGAGAAGGCTGACCAGTGTCTGACTGATAAAGGCCTCGATGGCCCACCCTCAAAAGTTTTTATTGATGACACAATATTGAGGTTGCACCTACACACCATAAATCATTACCATAGAAGAGTATTCAAAAGAAAGGGAGTTGTTGAGTTTAGATAACAATAGAAGGAATGTGACCATCTGCTTCAGGCTATGGTCTGTTAGACAAGGTGACTCCAAGAACTCCAGGTGGCCCATAGAATGTTAGGGAGGGTGAGGTTACATGCGGGTTTAGGTTTAACATCTGCGGGCAGGTACATTACACAAGTCAAGGAAGTTTAGGTCACAGAGCAGGCTTCAAAGGATGTATGGAATGTTCTCAAGGCCAGATTCATATCCGAGGCCCCCTTGGAACATCAGGGTCTGTATGCACCCAGCTTTATAAGGTTTTACAGCTTGGCCTGGCCTGCATGGGGCTTCATGCCCCAACACCTTCCCAGGGAGACCCCGACACCTCATCATAAAATGTTATTATTAGTTTAAATTTTGTTTATTATTCTATTATAGTTGTTTCATTTTTCCCCCTTTGCTCACCCCTGCCATCCCCTCTTCAACAGTCAGTCCCCACCTCGTTGTCCATGTCCATGGGTCCTTCAAACTAGCTTCTCAATCATAAAATGTTTTTTTGTTAATATGTAGTAGAGTTTATTATTTTTAAGTTAACTGGTAAGCACATAGTTTCCAAATTTCTCAGTTTAAATTTCTAATGTGTTTAATGTTGGTGCATATAAACAAAAGCTTTATGGAGTCCTCCAAAAATTTTTTTAAAAGAGAGAGAGGAAGGGAGGGAGGCAGAGAGGGAGAGGTATGGTTGCCTTTCACTTGTCTTCAGCTAAAGACCTGGCTGGAGACCTGGCTTGCAACCTGGTTATGTGCCCTGGCTGGGGATCGAACCTGCAACCTTTGGGTTCACAGGCCAGCGCCTTATCCACTGTGCCACCAGCCAGGGCCTCAAAAATAATTTTAAAGAGCGTAGAGGAGTCTTGATGCCCAAACAGTTTGAAATTTGCTGGACTAGGTCATCTGCAGATCTCTTATTTCTAAGATTCTGTGACTCCAGAGTTTTAATTAACATACTGCTTTTTTAGAAAGTACTACCAAAATCCTGTGGCATTTCCTCAAGTGTCTTAAATATACCTACTATAGTTTTCTTAGGGACTTTGAATTTTTATTTTTTATTCCATAAACATTCTTTAATATATTCTATTGATTATGCTATTAGAGTTGTCCCAATATTTTCCCCTTTGTTCCCCTCCACCTGGTACCTCCTATTCTCTCTAGCAATCACCCCCCACTTTAGTTCACGTCCAGGGGTTGTGCAGAGAAGTTCTTTGGCTACTCCATCTCCTATACTATTCTTAACAACCCCCTGTCTATTCTGTACCTACCAATTTGTACTTCTTAATTCCTGCACCTTTTCCCCATTCTCTCTCTTCTCCCTTCTCACTGATAAGCTTCCAAATGATCTCCATATTTCTGTTCTGCATGTTTAGTTTATTTTTTAGATCAGTTGTTGGTAGTTGTGAATTTATTGCCATTTAATGTTTATAGTTGTGATCTTTTTCTTAAGTTCTTATAATAATGGTTTGGTGATAATGAACTCCTTGTCTTACCTTATCTGAGAAGCACTTTTTCTGCTCTTCCATTCTAAATGATGGCTTCACTGGCTAGAGTAATCTAGGTTGTAGGTCCTTGCTTTTCATCATTTTGAATACTTCTTGACAGTGCCTTGCCTGCAGAGTTTCTTTTGAGAAATCAGCTGACAGTCTTATTAGAACTCCTTTGTAGTAACTCTGTTTTCTCTTGCTGTTAGGATTCTTTATCTTTAAACTTTGGCACTTTAATTGTGATGTGTCTTGGTGTGGCCCTTTTGTGTCTAACTTGTTTGGGACTTCCTGTGCTTCCTAGACTTGTATGTCTATTTCCTTCAATAAATTAAGGAACTTTTCTTTTATTATCTTTTCAGATAAGTTTTCAATGCCTTGCTCTTTCTCTTTTCCTTCTGGTGCTCCTGTGATTCAAATGTTGGTATGTTTGAAGTTGTTCCCGAGGCTCCTTAGCCTATCCTTGTTCTTTTGGATTCTTTTTTCTTCTTGCTGTTCTCATTGAATGTTTTTTTCTTCCTTACATTCCAAATTTGTTACTTGATTCTTGGCTTCAGCCACTCCATTGTTGGTTCCTTGTAAGTTTTCTTTTATTTAACTTAGTGTAACCTTCATTTCTGCCTGGGTCTTTTTATGTTGTTGAAGTACCCAATGAGTTCCTTGAGCATCCTAATGACCAGTGTTTTGAACTCTGCATCTGATACTGCTTATCTCCATTTTGTTTAGTTCTTTTTCTGGGGTTTTGTTCTGTTCTTTCATGTGGGCCATATTTCTTCATCTCCTCATTTTGTCAGCCTCCCTGTGTTTATTTCTATGCATTATGTAGAGCTGCTCTGACCCCCTGCCTTAGTAGTGTGGCCTATTTTATAGGAAAACGCACCAGTAAGTTGGATGGGGCAGGGTCTTAGGTAATTGCCAGGGCAGGGCAATCCATGTCTCTGACATGGGGTCAACCACTCTGTGACTCTGCGTGGTGGGGGGGCTCAGAAAGGGGTCAGTGCTGCTGCCTGGCCTCTGGAGTTTTGTCTGGGAGGAAGCTGTCTCCTGATACGCATCCTGATGCCATACACTTCAGGTTCTTCCCATATGCTACTGGTTACCTTTCAGCTGCTGTACCAGTGCTGGAGCCAAGAGGGAGCGAGTCTGTCCGCATAAAATCTTTTTTTTTTAATTTTTTTTTTAAAGATTTTATTTCATTATTTTTTAGAAAGGGGAAGGGAGAGAGGCAGAGAGGGAGAGAGACATCAATGTATGGTTGCGTTTCACCTGCCTCCAGCCACAGACCTGACTGGAGACCTGGTTTGCAACCTGTCCGCATAAATTCTAAGTAGTCTGTTGTGGGCCTTTTAAGAGAAGATGCTTGAGAATCCCGGTTTTCTCCTGCTGCCCCAGCTCCTGTTGGATTATGTAGTCAGAAGTTAGGGGACTTAACTTCCTGGCACTGGAACCCTGTGCTGGCAAGTCTGGGTGGGACTGGGGACTGGGATCTCTTGTTCTAGAGGTCATCCTCCTGATTTTAATCCACCACGTGTGGGTGTGGACAGCCCATTCTCCATCTCCACTCTTCCTACCTGTTTGGAAAAACGTGACTTCTTTAATTCTTTGGTTGTCGGACTCCTATGTAGCTCGATTTTCAGATTATTCTGGGTGATACTTGTTTTGTAATTTTTGCTGTGGTTGGTGAGGAGGTGAGGTGTGTTCACCCGTGCCTCCATCTTGATTGCCAGTCCCCATAAACATTTATTAAGGACATCCAAGCCAGGCAGAAATGCAGAATTTCTTGAAATAGTGAGACTGCTATGATTTGATCTGTGACATTAAAAGAAGTTGAATAAGATACTTACTTTTGTTGGTAATGCAGGATTAGCCACATAAGTCAGTAGAAACCATTAAATAGAAAGAGTGGCTATTAGTGCAGATATTAAAACACAATTGGAATTTTATTAATTGCCACCAAATGACATCACAGACTACGTAAATATCAGTAATAATCAGTATAGGGATTCATTATAATGTATTAATTTGGGCTTGTATATTTTATCCCCTTAAAAGTAGGGTTATATAATGTGAATTACTTATACATCACTGAGTTTTAACTATTAGGATTGATTTCCTTTAAGAATAGGGCTTTCCCCCCAGATAACTTAGCTATTCTTTCTCACCCAGGTATCAGGTACGTTATAGTAGTTCTCAAAATCTCATAGTTAGGTAAATGACTTAATTCCTCTGATGCATAAAGAAATTAAATCTCAAGATCACAGCTGGCTGACAGCAGGATTAGGACAAGAACCTGGGACTTCCAAGTCCTTACTTAATGCTCTTTAGACAGTCACAAGCTGCTTCTGGCAAATGTCTAGCACATAGTTGAGAAGAAACAAACAAATGGCAAATCCAGATCAAAGTTTTATATTATTTTCCCCCTTTTAAAAATGTAGATTGAGAGTCATTCTGTAAAATAACTGACTTGGACTCATTATCACACAGACAGAAGGGATTGGGAAATGACTCTTTTAAAGGAGACTGAAAAAGATGACAACTAATTATACAATATGTGATCCTTCTATCTTGAATTTAATAAGAGCTGTAGGGGCCCTGCTTGGTAGCACAGTGGATAAGGCGCCGGCCTGTGAACCCAAAGGTCGCTGGTTCAGATCTCAGCCAGGGCACATAACCAGGTTGCAAGCCAGGGCTCCAGCCATGTCCATGGCTAGAAGCAGGTAAAAGGCAACCATACATTGATGTTTCTCTCCCTCTCTGTCTCTCTCCCTTCCCCTCTCTCTGGAAATAATAAATAAAATCTTAAAAAAAAAGTTCTTATTAAAAGGAAACTATTTAAAAAAAAAGCTGTAAAAGACATTACTGGGATAATTTGGAGAAATTTTATGTATATTATATAATGATAGTGTATCACTGTTAAATATTTGTAGAAAAAAATGTTTCAGTTTTTAGGCGATCCATAGCCAAGTGTTGGAGGATCAGAAGTCCTGATGTCTGCAACTTCTTTTTTCTTTTTTTTTTTTTAAGTTTAATTTTATTGTTGTTTTATGCAACTTATTTTTAAGTAGTTATCAACAAAAAGGGGCCTGTGTACTATATATAGGGTGGAGCAAAAGTAGATTTACAGTTGTTTGTATAGAAAAATAGTACAATAATTAATAAATAATGGAAAAATGTTTTGTGTACTCTTAACCATGAACCTACTTTTGCCCTACCTTGTATGTATGCAGTATAGAGAAAGTAAGCTATTTAGTAAACATAGCAAAATGTTAACAGTTGGTGAATGTAGGTATATGAGTTTTCTTATATCTTTTCTGTAGTTTTGAATTTTTTCAAAATAGCTGGTAAAAAGAATATTTACTGAGATATAATTTTTTACAGCTCCAGCTACTGAATTAGTTTCTGGAGGATCTGATGGTCAAGTGATTCACTGGGAAATAGAGAATAATCAGGTGGGTAGACATGTTTATTGTTACAAGAAATGATTGTTACATCTACTTTTAATTTTTTTCCTTTCTATTGTGTTCTTCCTTTATGAAGTTGCCTTATTCTTGCATTTCAGTAATTCAGATCCTTTATTTTCTGTATGTCACAGGCCCTATACTCTTCCCTCTAAAATTTGCTCCCATAATTCATACGCTGTTAGTCATTTTTGTGAACTTCCCATTATTTTGAAATAATTTTCAAGCCGCTCTTATACGGGCTGTTTGATTTGTTTTCAGTGACAGGAAAAATCAATACTGCTGTGTTCTTAGGATAGCTGTTGCCACATAGATACAGGTTTACATAATGGAGTGATACTATAACATTCATTGCTAGGTATGGATAGACCTCTATTGATGGACAGTTAGGTTGTTCCTAGTTGTAAGAAAAGCTCAAAAGTGAAAAGTTAGCTCACTTTGTATTTGTATATCTGCCATACTGAAGATGGAGATGAGGCAAAATCCTATTCATGAAACATGCATAGTTTGAAGGCGAAGTATACTTGAATAAAGTATAACATGAGGTAGGTGCTCTAACTTGCCATCCCAAAACCATACTGCAGTGAGTTCAGAAGAGATTTTTAAGATGTGGCCTTTGAATTGGTTCTTAAAGTGAGATGATTTCCTTGGGAGGTGTTAAAGGGGTGAGAATTCTTGGTGGGGAAAATAGCATGAATAAAAGCTCAGGTGAGAAAGCAGATCACCTGCTCAGGAGTATCTGGTTTTAACCAAAGCTTAAAATGTCTTTCCAAAGTGTGTTTAGAGAACTACTCATCTCTTAACAAGTTCCATGAAAAAGAATCTGACCAATGAAGCTTGGGAAACACTGCATATCCTGTATGTCTCTTAAGAGAATCTCCTTGCACCTGAGTGCAGTGAGGGCTCTGAAAAGTTCTGTTTATGAGTGACCCTGCTTATCTTTGTTTAACTTATATTTCCCAAAATTGTTTCAAGCCTAAACTTTTGTTTTTCCTTTTAAATCTCTTAGCAGCCCTTGTAACTGAGGAATACAGTTTGGAAATGTGTCTAGAAACTATATTGTGTGCTATAATACAAGAGAAGCGAAATAGGAGATAATCCTAAAGGAATTTGAACACTTGCTGTAAGAGTTTGTTCTTTATTAGCAGGCATTTGGAAATCATTGATGAATTCTAAGGAAAGTATGAATATCAAAAGATTAATTTGACAGCCATGTGACAAATTAAAATTGGGAAAAATGTGAAGGAGGGGATGTGGAATGTATTTCTGAAGGAAAAATGATTTTGGTATTGATTACGTAGTTATCAAAGGAGTAGGGAGCGAGTAATCAATGGTGGGGTTGTGTCTCAGGGCCCTTGAGAGAGGTGCTTCTACAAAGGAAAATAGGCAAGTAGGAGGGAAGCGTGGATTCCACTTTTAGACATGTCATTTAAATGACTGGCCAGGCACCAGACTTTCCTCTGTGGGCCTGGAGGTGGGGGGTTTGGAGCCAGGTGGACTTGAATGAGAGCAAAAAGATGCGTAGCAAACTTCTGTTTAGAATGATTTTG
This sequence comes from Noctilio leporinus, assembly GCA_004026585.1. Lineage (NCBI taxonomy): Eukaryota > Metazoa > Chordata > Mammalia > Chiroptera > Noctilionidae > Noctilio > Noctilio leporinus. Next base: position 116,228 of record PVIW01000316.1, read on the forward strand.
GCAAGAGAATCCAGAGAGAGCAACTTTAGCACTCATTTTTGAAACTTTTTTTTTTAATTTTTTCCCATTTTTAAAAAAATATTTCATTATTTTTAGGAAGAGGGGAAGGGAGAGAGGCAGAGAGGGAGAGAAACATCAATATATGGTTGCCTTTCACCTGCCTCCAGCCACAGACCTGACTGGAGACCTAGTTTGCAACCTGGTAATGTGCCCTGGCTGGGGAATCGAACCTGCGACCTTTGGGTTTGCAGGCCGGCGCCTTATCCACTGTGCTACCAGCCAGGGCTCATTTTTTAAACCTTGATGTGAGACTTAACAAGACATTTTCTCAGTGCTTCCCCAATTTCCCTGTCAGTAGAGAGAGGTGCAGGCTATGCAAGTATCTTATGGTGGACAGCAGGCAGCTTGAGAGGTGCCCAAGGAGAGAATGTGGAGCCAAACACTGGGAAGGAGGAGCAAAGGCCTAAGGAGAGTTGAGGGAATAGAGGATTTAGGGGAAGGGGCCACACACATTGTAACCTTAGGGGCTTAAAGGTTCTTCTCCATATGCATTTCTATGTACACAGGTGCTCAACACACCTTGATTTCGGTAACAGGAAACAATTCTAAGCTGGTATAATGAAACGTTCAAGTTCTTGAACAGTGAGCATTGCTTTTCAAATAGCCAGTAAACTTGAGAGATGTGTTTTGTTCATGTTTCTTAAATTCTTTGATGGTTGAAATACAATACTGCTGAAAGATGTGGTGTATTTTCAGTAGACTTAATTTTTTAAGGTGTAATGCTATAGAATCATCTAAAAAACTTTAAATTAGAAAAATATAAAGAAAAAACTGCAAAATCTTAACAGATGAACATTGTCTCAGATCTCTAGTATTGTGTGTACAATTATACCGTGTTTGAGTTAATTCTTTTTCTTTTTGATTTCTTTTTAAAGCATGGTAATGGATTTATGGTGGGCTCTGCTCCGTGGGCCTCTCGCATAGTGTACCCATGCCAGAGTAAATTGCGACCTCGAACCATTGCCCAGCCTCCTGTCTGTGGGCTGTGAGCACTGAAGGGGGTTGTACAGTGTGAAAAAAAAGAGAAAAAATAATTTTTTTCAAAGAAGCCAAAGGTTAATGATGAAAGGAAGTTAGTGTATAGAGCCTTATACATAACTATTAATACTTTCTGGAGTGGCGGAGTTCTGCCTAAGTAATTGGGAGAACAGCTAAGGAGACACTTAAGGGACATCTCTATTTCAGAAGATAATTTATGGAAGATAACCTCTTAAAGAAAGTGATGGAATCTTACATAGTTTGAAATGTTAATAAATATACCTAAAAATAGCAGAAATGATGCCACAGTGAAGAATTCTGCATGGCAAGCAGGTGAACTTCATACACACAGATGGATGATTACCAGTTCTGTTTGCCATTTTTCCATTTTGCAGCCATGCTTGATTCAGGCAAGTATCATGAGGGGCTGCTAAAAATAATTGCAAGTAGTTTGATGGAGAACAGAATATTTATTCAACCCTAAAGTGCGATCTCTTGTATTATCAACCCCCAAAATTAACTTCACAGTGAAAAAACCTGGAAGATACTGCCTTTACTAAGATATCATGGTTAACTTCACTAAAAGTGGGACAAATTGACATCATATGATGTTTTACACTTAGGTAGTAATGATGTCAAATGTGTACTGTGAATCTGTTCATGATAAGATATCAGACTAATCCAAAAAGAAACATTCCACAAAGCTGGCCTGTGTTCTTCAAAAACCTCAATGTCATGGATGTCTTTACATGGTAATAATACATTTATTCTATTTTATTATTTTTATTGGCTAAAGCGTATGCCTATAATAATTAAATCAGTCCCCTAATAATTTTTGGTTGATTTTTTTTTAACTATTATAAAGAATGTGATTGACGCCTATATCCTCCACCAAAATAAAAGAAAAAGTGTGTGATGGATATCCTTCTGCATTTATCTTTTATTATTTGTTAAACTATTGCTTTTAGCCACTCTGAGTAGATTCTTAGTTGTGAGATTGCTGTGTCAAGGGTATGCATATTTTATGTGTCATTAACATGGTTAGACAGGCTTCTCCAAAGTTGACATTCTCTTCAACTAAAAGGACCTGTTTCTGGGTCACACATTTTAACACCATTAATCCTATGATTCCTCTTAAGTAAATATGAAACCAATAATTCCTTTTAAATCATAACACTTTTGTCATTTTTTCCTCAATCAGCTTTTAAAAGCCATCCCTCTCTATGGCCATGAGGGACCTGTTTATGCAGTACATGCTGTTTACCAGAGGAGGGCATCAGATGTTGCGTTACGTACACTGATAGTTTCTGCAGCTTCGGATTCCACTGTTCTCGTCTGGTCTAAAGAGGGTTCAAAAGGTGTGTTTTTTTAGAGGCATTCTAATCCCAACCAATGAAACAGTAATTATCAAACAGATGACAGCTAGAGCAGCAGACATACAGTTTTTTAGTTTTTCAAGCCGCTTTAAAAACACTGCAATTCTAACCTAAATGTTGGTGTTTTTTGTACTTTTTAAAAAATCCTTATACCAAATGATTTGTTAATGTAAATTTCCTCTAAGCCTTTTTATGTAATTTTATTCTCACTGACCTTGTTAAACATTGACCATTTAATTTGAATTCACATGGTCATTGAGGGCTCAGGATTGACTTCTGTCATCTCCCTGCTACTAATGTGATAATGCTGCCTGACCTCTTTAGGTGGATAAGCTCAGAGTTAGTCATTTGTGGTGTTTTTTGTTATTTTTTTAGTAACATGCCTTCAGACCTTGAACTTTGGAAATGGATTCACTCTGGCTGTCTGCTTATCTTTTTTGCCTAACACTGATGGTGAGTATCCTATTAAGTTCATATTAATAAAAGAGCAAGATATGTTTTTATATCCCCTCATGACCAGAATCTAAAAGAAAAATATTGCGTCTCAATTTTGCATATCAATTTTTTTCATGCAACAGGTTCAAACCTAGCTAGTATACTTCTGTTTTCAATGTTCAAATGATCTGAGCATAGACCATAAGATTAAGGGAAGCTATTAGGAGTTTTGGTAATTGTTTAAAATTTACTCCTCAGTAAAAAGGAAAAACAAATGACTTAATGTGTAATCAAGATTGATACTACTTTTTATCACATATGAGTATATTGCTGATGTATGTAGGTCTAATTGAGGAAAATTATTTGACTCTTCTGGGATAAGTTGAAAAGGCACTGAAGATGGACTACGTGAGCATTTCTTTTAGAAGAGCCCCCTTACACTCTGCATGATGACATCTTTGCTTAAGGCCACTTACAATCTCCAGAAAATTTTCCCTTTTGCTATGAAACCCATCTGTTCCTCTTTGATTATCCTTCACAGAGATGATGGCCAGTGTGAGTCAGTCTCTCGCTTGGCCTCCCCAGTAACCTGGAGGTGGAGAGAGGTAGGGTCTGGAAGCCACCAGCCTCTTGCCGTTTGGGGCAGGAGCTGTCACTTCATGGTTTCATGTGATGCTTCCACTTTGTGTGAAGGCTTCTTTGGAAGAGAAACTCAGACATTTTAGTTTCATAACAATTTTATTTCTTTCCATTTACATTAAGGCCAAGTGACTGGGGTTTATTGTTTTTGTTCTTAGTACATTTAAGGTTGAAAATCTTTGGAAAATCCACTTGGTCACAAGGTATTTCCATAGAAAAAAGAGTTCCTATTTTATTTTGCTGTTTTGCTCTAAAGTCATTAGGGCTATTCTTTAGTAATGTAAATTAGCTTTTCGTGCTATGAAGAAAACCAATTTTACCATTGCAATTTTCATAGCTTTTTAACTGCATATTTTATGTAGTCTGAATTGCTTCAGGAATTTTGTTTTACTATTGAATTCTTAAACCAACTCTAAGGTACTCAGAGTAACAAACATACCATTATCCTTTTGTGCAGTTACCATGATGCCAGGCTCACAGTAGCTCTTCCATTTCATTATTCATTTCAGCTAATTTTTTCTATTAGTCTTGTGGCCGACAGTGAAAATGACCCCAGCTTGCTCTTGAGCTTCTCTTTCACTGTTGCTTCTATCATAAAGTACATCTAACGGAGAAAAATACCCTCAATCAGTAGTCATTCATTGCCAAGTAATCACTTAATAGAACATTTTTAGAGTGTTTACTTGAAATAGAACATTTTTAGAATGTTTACTTGATTCCTATAGATATTTATTGAGCACTTTGAATTTATTTGTTCAGTGATGTGAGAAATAGAAGTCAAGGTTCTTATTTAGAGATTGGAATCCAGCATAGGTGATAATCATAGCATATGATGGAATATTTAACAGTGAAAGCCTCTTTTCTCCCCCAGTACCAATATTAGCGTGTGGGGATGATGACTGCAAAATCCACTTATTTGTTCAACAAAATGACCAGGTAATGGGTGATGTTTATTAAGGGATTAGCATTAGCTTCTGCTTAATTACATTTCTTAATACACACTATTTTGAGATTATAGAATTTTAGTAATGTTTTCATCTGAACCAAAATAAATTGAGGAATATTTTTTTTTACAATTTTTGGTTAGATCGTTTCCCATTCTCTGAAACAGCAAGCAACTGCTGTCAGGTCCAGAGTTGTTGCGGGGAAACAGGTCCTTAGGTCGGGGAAGGAGAGAAGGAAGATACTGTGGTGGTGTTTTTCCTTTAAAATTTTAAATGAAGTGTATTATATCTACACTCCCTGTTAATAGAGTTTATTTGTCCTTCCGAGCCTTTTGTATACTTTGAGCAGCTGAACTAGGGGAGGGAATTTCTAGAAAGGGGATTGGTTAACTCTAGGCTCACTTGTTTAATAATGGAGATACTTGCTTCTTTGCATTCTGTAAGACAGTTTAAAATGGTTGTGAATGTCCAACCACCTAATTTTTATCTACATCATAGCATAGGTTATTTGAGGTCTACAGGTAATTACCTACTCATTGCTGAATTAAATGATTATGAGATTTTTCATTTGAGACCTCTGTTTAATGTTTAATCTGATAGTGTTCTCAGTTTAAAAAAACAAAAAGATTCAATAGAACTGGCTGAAACCAAATGAAATCAATGACATACATGAAAATAATAACTAAATTTTTATACCAAGCCTGATGATTTTTATCTTACTAGTTTCAGAAAGTGCTGCTTCTCTGTGGACATGAGGATTGGATAAGAGGAGTGGAATGGGCAACCTTTGGTCAGTATGAAATTTTGCTGAAGTACATGTGATGAGGACAAGTATGCATAATTTGCAAGAAAACAGCCTCCTATATTTTAATTTTAAACTTTCTTTTTTTTGTAATTATTTTTCTGTTGTCCAAGTTAGCAAAGAGGATACTTATCCCTTCTATTAACTATTAATTGGGGTGGTAGAAGATAAAACAAGTTGATGTTCAAAGCAGGATATGAGCTGACCATCCACATGCAGACATTCTTAAAAATTTCTTTGTAGACTTTAGTATACTATATAGGAATACCACATGTTACAGTCATTAGCATTGTGTACATGTTTGCCTTTGTTACTAAAACTAAGTGTAGGTTGAATGAAGGATAAGGAAGCAAAGTCTAATTTATTATTTTTTCTAGGAAATCTAGAAATATGTATATTGTAGAGAAGGAGCTTTTAAATTTTATTATTGTTGTATTAGAATTGTTGCATTTTACCCTCATTGCTCTCTCCTGCCCACCCTCCCCATCCCCTCTCTTGCAGTCAATCCCCACCTCATTGTCCATTTCCATGGGTCCTTCACACTAGCTCCTCAACTAAACCCTTCCCTCGTGTCTCCCCCCCCCCCCCCCCCGCCTCCCCTAGTCAAGCTCATTTTGCTCCCCCTCCCCCCCATGTTTCTGGTTCCGTTCTGTTCATCTGTTTGTTTTGTTTGTTAGCCTCCTTTATTAAGTGAGATCATATGGTATTTGTCTTTTGCTTCCTGGCTTATTTCACTAAGCATGGTACTCTCCAGTTCCATCTATGCTATTGTAAATGGTAGGAGTGCCTTCATTCTTTTTGCTGCGTAGTACTCCATTGTGTAAATGTACCACAGTTTTTTGATCCAATCATCCACTGAAGGGCACTTAGGCTGTTTCCAGTACTTGGCTATTGTAAATAGCGCTGCTATGAACATAGGGGTGCATAGGTTCTTCTGAATTGGTGTTTCAGGGTTCTTCAGGTATAATCCTAGTAGTGGAATCACTGGGTCATAAGGCAATTCTATTTTTAGTTTTTTGAGGAATTCCATACTGTTTTACATAGTGGCTGCGCCAGTCTGCATTCCCACCAGCAGTGCACCAGGATTCCCTTTTCCCCACATCCTCACCAGCACTTGTTGTTTGTTGATTTCTTGATGGCCATTCTGACAGATGTGAGGTGGTATTTCATTGTGGTTTTAATGTGCATCTCTCTGATAGCTGGTGATGTTGAGCATTCTTTCATATGCCTATGGGCCCTTTGTATGTCCTCCTCAGAGAAGTGTCTGTTCAGGTTCTTTGCCCCATTTATCTGCTTCCCTTGTGTTAAGTCATGTAAGTTCTTTATATATTTTGGAGATCAAACCCTTGGGAAGAAAATCTTACACCTTAATTTAAGAATATAGTGTTATAAAAATAATAAATTGTGTTTTTTAATCAGGTAAAGATCTTTTCCTAGCAAGCTGTTCACAAGATTGCCTGATACGAGTATGGAGACTGTACATAAAATCGACATCAGTAGAAACTCAGGATGATGATAATATAAGACTGAAGGAAAGTACTTTTACTGTAGAAAATGAAGGTGAGTAATAATGAAAATATTTGGTATAAACACAGTTAGGTCTTCTAGCTGATTAATTTATGTTTCACTTATACCCAAGAGAAGATTGGATTTTCAGAAGTATCAGAGCCTTCCATGTGAAACTTAATACTATACATTTTTCTATTTTTGTGTTTTTGGAATGATGAGTTGTTTTTCACATAAGAAACATTTTTCTTCTAAGCCATTTTAAAAATTGGCTGGGAAAAATATATATATTTTAATCCTCACTTGAGGATACGTTTATTGATTTTGAGAGAGAGAGAGAGAAAGAAAGAAAGAAAGAGAAGGAGAGAAAGATAGAACATTGACGTGAGAGAGAAACATCGATTGGTTGCCTGTATGTATTCCCACCAGGGATGGAATCTGGCCAGGGCAACTGAAGATGTTTTTAAGGTTTTCTCAATAAATTGATTTATATAATGTTACTAAGTTTGTAATTTTAACATAGGAAGATCTAAAGAAATAATGTTAATTACTCATACCTTTGTTGGAAAATATTTTACAAGAGAAGCTAAATCCCTGCATTTGAGTTGTATATAAGTTTGATTTTCTTATTGTCTGGTTTCAGAACAAAACCCCTGTGTGGGATCTTGATTCTGTTGAAATAATTGTATTTGAAACTATGTTTAAAATGTTTTTCTGTTTGTTTTTGAAAAAGGTATTTTTTGGATCTGTATCTAAATGTAAAGTTAGTTCTCAATGAGCATTGTTCTCCCAAGAATTTTCTTCATTGTTGTTATTATTATTGATTATAAAACCTGTAAGAGTTGAGATTTTGGTAACAGTTTTATGGGGGAAACCAGTAACTAGCATATTATGAGTAGCTATTCCCAAACAACGTGTTTTGTGATAGTTTTATTAACTATTTTGTTTGAAAGGTCACGATACTGATTTTACCTTATTTACCTCTGCATTTATCTTTATTTTTAACTATTCTAGGTTATTATATTGTGATAACGAGTGAGCATAGGTAGGAAGTTGGCGTGTTTGTTTTTGCTTTTAAATTGTAGTGTAACTAACTATCCCAGAAAATATTAAAAATAGAGCATATTCCTGGATGTTAAGAAGAACAAAGGGAATAGAGAAGCCAAAGAACTTGTATGCATGACTCATGGACATGAACTAAGGGGACAATTGCTGAAGGAAATGGGGTACTGGGGGGGGGGAAGGGGGGAAAATTGGGATAACTAATAGCAAAATAAATAAAATATTTTAATAAAAAATAGAGCATATTCCTTAATATTTATTTATGACTGCGAGAGACAAAGATAGAGAAAAATTTATCTATCTTTAGACCTTTTCTCCTATAATTTTGAACAGTGAGTGGAGTTAATGAAATTTGGAATGCATGTTCTTTTTGTTGAATAATAAATTATGATTTGCTCTATTTTCTTTTTTTCTGGATATAAATGTACAACCGAATGTTTATAAAAATGTTTCTTTTGGAAGAGCTTTGAAGAAAGAATATTTCTTCATTGCTTTTGTTACAGGTATTGAAACAGCATTTGCAGTTACCCTGGAGACTGTTCTGGCTGGTCACGAAAACTGGGTAAATGCCGTTCATTGGCAGCCTTCCTTTTACAAAGGTAGGAAGGAAAACATGCTTAGATCCCTCATTTCAGTTAAGTCTCACAGACAGAATTTTAAGCTGACCAAATAAAGAGGCTGTTTTTGAGTGTGGTTTGAAGTCTCAGATTTACCAAGTGTGATACTGTAGCCTTCTCCTGCTGAACGCTCAGTTCCACGGAAAATTGCACCCATTGTATTGGGCCCTACATGCGGCGCCTGCAAGACGAGTTGGCTGTGGGTGCTGGGCACACAATGCAATATACAATCGTGTATAATGGAAATGTGCACTTGAAACCTACGTGATCTTCTTAACTAGTGCCCCCCCAATAAATTGAATAAACAGGCAAACAAACCAAAAAAATGAAAATTGTACTCCTGAATAGGAAAAGGATGATTCCTGTCATGATGGTGAAACCACTTCATCCTGTTAATTTTTTCTGAAAAGTTTTGGACTTGTCTTTATGGGATTTAAGAGAAATTGACTTTTCAGGTAAACTTCATTGGATTCTTTTAGCAATAAGAAGTTGGTAACAGTGACCCACATAATTTATGAAAAAATATCTTTTGCCTTTAACCTCTATTTATGGAGTGAATATGTGTGCTCAAACTGGGGTGCTGGGGTGTAAAGCTGAGTAAGATACAGCCTCATATTTTTCCCATAGCCCTTTCCTCAAGACAAAAATTGAGAATAATAAACTATTGTTTAGGTAACCACTATTCAGCTTTTATTATGCCTTATTTACTGCAGTTAAAAAAAAATTAAGCCCTGGCTGGTGGCTTAGTGGATAGGTGCCGGCCTGCGAACCCAGGGGTTGCTGGTTCGATTCCCAGTCAGGTCACAGAACCAGGTTGCAAGCCAGGTCTCTAGCCAGATTCGTAGCTGGAGGCAGGTGAAAGGCAACCATACATTGGTATTTGTCTCCCTTTCTTCTTCCCTCCCTCTCCTTCGCTCTAAAAAAATAATGAATAAAATCTTTCAAAAAAATTAGATACAGACATTGTGTGTTTTTTTTCTTTTTTCTGAACCCTTGCCCATCTATCCTTCCCTAGAAGCAACCACAGTACTGAATTCAGGGCATTAACATTCCCATGCCCATATGTTTTTGTATTTTTAACTGCATGTTTATGTAGTCATAAATAAGAGCTTTACAGCTACTAAAATATCAATGCATACTTATCCTCTTATAATTTGTCTCATTTTTTTTTTTAACGGTTGCCTTTCATCTGCCTCCAGCCCCAGACCTGGTTGGAGACCTGGCTTTGCAACCTGGTTATGTGCCCTGGCGGGGGAATTGAACCATTGACCTTCGGGTTCGAAGGCCAGAACCTTATCCACTGTGCTACCAGCCAGCTAACTTGTCTTTTTAGCTTAAGTGCTAAATATTGGGAGTTGTATCCATGTTGGTCCATGTAGCTCTAGTTTATGTTTATTGTAAAGTTCAACATTCCACTATCTAAATATACCATAACTTGTTTACCTCTTCTTTTGATGGGAGATACTTGTGTTTTCAGCATTTTGCTGTTGTGTTACTGAAGTGAGCAGTTTTGCAGTATCCGTGGGGTTTTTTCCTGGTAATCTACAAACATGATGCCTATTGAAAACCTAAAGAAACTAGTTTATTTTTTTTTTAGATGGTGTTCTACAACAGCCAATGAGATTGTTGTCTGCCTCAATGGATAAAACCATGATTCTCTGGGCTCCAGATGAAGAGTCAGGAGTTTGGCTTGAACAGGTAAGAATGAGGATGTTTAAAGAACAGAAAACTGGATTTAAAACTGAATATTTAATGCCTAGAGCTGCCAGTGTTCACTCTTATATATATTAAGTAAGTGAGAACATCATCTCTGGAATCAATGGTTTCTATTTTGAGAACTGTAGACTACTGATTGTGAACTGGTTTTTGTCTATTGCATAGGTTCGAGTGGGTGAAGTAGGTGGAAATACTCTGGGATTTTATGATTGCCAGTTCAATGAAGATGGTTCGATGATTATCGCTCATGCTTTCCATGGAGCATTGCACCTTTGGAAACAGAATGCAGCCAACCCAGTAAGAAAAGCACTTTTAAATAAAGCATTTCTGATCAAGTAGAGTGACTCCTGAATAAAAGTTAGGTTAACAGTGCTGTTTTACTGAGAACACTCTACAGAAACATAGTAGAGATGTTTAAGTTCAAATGACATCCCTTCTTACTGTAAACATTATACTGTCGTTTAGTAGGTAACAAGCTCACGTTTTTCTAAGAATAAAAATATTCATGTCTCCAGAATTTTTAAATTTGCATATACGTAAATTTTCTGCATAAGTGAATTTTAAGTTCTATAAAATTTAAGTTCTCCCTGTAAGCTATATAAAAAGTTTTATGAAAGTTTTTCCTGAAATGTGTAACTTCCCTATCTTAAAGAAGGTAACGTAGTTTGATGTTTTCTTGTTGACTAGGTAGGCACTCCATAGATAATTACTGAATGAATGATGGACAAAATGGCATTCTGAGAACCTATTACTCTGTGATGGGATATATTGATGCTCTCGGGGACTGTTAATATGTACAATTCTATGTGGCCCTCCAAATATTGAACTCATTTAGTCTTAAAAATTTTAGCCTCTTTTCAAAGAAGAGTAATCGTCCTCTAATCATGCTTATCATGCACAACATTATTTGATCTCTTACTTTGCAGTTTCCTTCTTATCTGCTACTTGGCGAAATTAAATGGGAACATAGTGGCTGGAAGTCCTGGGTTCACATTCTGCCTCAGGATGCGCTTACGAACTGTGTGTCCTTAAGGACAGTACCTAAACTCTGCCATTTATAAAATGTGGATAGTAAGAGCACCTACTCATAAGATTTAAAAAAAAAAGAAAAAGATGTTATGTATTTATTTTTAGAGAACAGGGAAGGGAGAGAAGCATCATGTTGTGTGGTTGCCTCTTGCATGCCCCACACTGGGGACCCAGCCTGCAACTCAGGCATGTGCCCTGACTGGGAATTGAACCTGCCTGCAGCCCTTTGGTTCAAAGGATAGTGCTCAATTTACTGAGCCATGTCAGCCAGAGCTCATAAGGCTTTTGTGTTGGTTAAATGAGCTAATTATTTGTACAGTATAAAAAACGACCTAGCATTTACTAGATATCATGGAAATGCATAGTAATAAATGAACAAAGGACACAGCACATGTTTAAATGTTTAAGTTCTAAAATATGCTTGACTTGAAAACAAATTCTGTAATTTTAATATCCCATTTTGTTTACTTAGCTTTTCACCTTGCTCAGGGGCTTCAGTCTTTCCCAGTATAAGACCTGAGGGCTGAAGGTATTATTTTAAGTGGTGGTGGTCTTTGATTACTTTGATGTGGCATGAGCACTTTCATTACAGAAAGAGTGGACTCCGGAGATTGTCATTTCAGGACACTTTGATGGTGTCCAAGACCTAATGTGGGATCCAGAAGGAGAATTTATCATCACTGTTGGTACTGACCAGACAACTCGACTTTTTGCACCATGGAATAAGAAAGACCAGTCACAGGTGAAAAATCATCCTACATGACTGATCCGTTTTGAAAAAATATCCATGAACCTGTGGAAGTGGGGCAACATGATTAGCCATTGGGGAAATACAAATGAAAACCACGATGAGATGTCACTACGTACCCCCTAGAAAGGCTGAAGTGAAAAATAAAGAACAAGTGGTGATAAGGATATAGAGCAGCTAGAACTTTTATACCTTCTAATGGGAAATAGGTGCTTTCTTTTTTTTTAAAGATTTTATTTATTATTTTTAGAGAGGGGAAGGGAGGAAGGCAGAGAGGGAGAGAAACATTAATGTTTGGTTGCCTTTCACCTGCCTCCAGCCACGGACCTGGCTGGAGACCTGGCTTGCATCCTAGTTATGTGCCCTGGCTGGGAATCGAACCAGCGACCTTTGGGTTCGCAGGCTGGCCCCTTTCCACTGAGCCACCAGCCAGGGCATTAGGTGTTTTCTTAACATCTTAAATGTACACATGCTCTTTACAGTTAAATAATTCAAATGTTATCATCAAAATGTATTTACTTCAGTTCCACACAAAAGTTCTGTTATGCCTTGTGACTTAATTAGGAAACACTACCAAGTCTGCAGTAGAAGTTAATTCTTAAGTCATATATTGTTAGATAATAAGTTGTTGAGGGTGGTTTTTGTTTAGGAAACTTTTCAATTTTGGCCCTGAGCTCAAAAGAACAATAAAACTTCACCACTGGTAAGCCATTGAACTGTGCTATGCAATAGAGAAAGCTAGTATACTCAGCTTCAATTTCTGACAGAAATTCATGGAACCCAAATGTGGGTCAGTTCCTGAGAGCTAATGGAATTTCCCACTGACACCATTGCTTCAGTAGCTTGTGGTAGATTTGAGTTAATGGAGTGGGGGACATGTGGAATAATATTATAGTTAGTTGAAAAACAAGGCAGATGATTAAGAGTGACTTTCTGTTACTCTTGGTGATTTGTTACCATTGTGGCTCAGATGTTTAGTTGTGATCTGTTAAAACAAATTGATACCTAGACATAACAGAAGTGTGAAATTTTTGTTCTTTGAAAGATACCATCAGGAAAATGAGAAGACAAGTGGGAGAAAATATTTACATATCTGAGAAGTATTTGTATCCAGAATACATATAAAGTTTTTCAAAACTCAGTAACAATTCAGTTTAAAAAAATAGGCAAAAGATTTAAACAGCGACTTCTTCAAGGAAGATGTGTGGTTAGAAAGTAACGTCAGGAGAAGATTCTCTATCATTAGTCATTAGGGAAATGGAAATTAAAGCTATAATGAAATACCATTGCATACCTATTGGGATGATTAAAGTTGAAATACTGACTAGACAAAGTGTTGATGAGGGAGGGGGTGGGCAACTAGACCTCTTCATATACTGCATTAAATGTATAACTGCTTTGGAAAATACTTTGGCAGCTTCTTAAATATTTTGTTAGACATCTCTCATATCATCCAGCCATTCTATCTATATGTACGATTTACCCAAGAGAAATAGAAGCTTATATCCCTGCAAAGACTTGTATACAAATGTTCCATGACTGCATTTTTAAGTAAAGGATAATAGCTTGAAACAACCCAAATGTCTTATCAGTAGGTGAAGGGATCAAATGATGGTATATTCATACAAGGATGAATAGTCAGCAATGAAAAGGATTGAATATTGGTCAACAACAACATGGATGAACCTGTCCCATGGTCATATCTCCAAGGCATATTACAGTGATTTTCAGCTGACCTCTTTTTCATTGGGTTGTCAAATTTAAAAAATGAAAACAGCCAGTAACAATAGCCACCTGGTACGAATGCATCGAAATTATACCTATTTTTTTCTTCTCAGATCAGCAAAATATGTATTTTTTGGTGTGCTGCAAAATTTTAGAAATTAGCTTATGTGTGCCATGTGATAAAAAATGGTTGAAAATCATTGGCATAATAAATGATTTTGCACCTGATATTTTATTTTTTGAAATGTATGATTGTTTATCCTATTTTAATGTCCAGGTGACTTGGCATGAAATTGCACGGCCTCAGATACATGGATATGACCTGAAATGTTTGGCAATGATTAATCGGTTTCAGTTTGTGTCTGGAGCAGATGAAAAAGTTCTTCGAGTATTTTCTGCACCTCGGAATTTTGTGGAAAATTTTTGTGCCATTACAGGTCAATCACTGAATGATGTGCTTTGTAATGTGAGTATGCTGCTAAATGTTTTAACTAAATCTAGTCACTTTATTTTAATTTTTAAGAATTTTGCTTAAGGCTGTAAATAGAGTATTTGAGTAGAAAGGAAGGTAAGTCATTTTACTGGTTTGACAAACTTGTGTGTGGACTGTGGCATGCAGTAATTTAAATATTAAATATTGACTATTTAAACTAGAAATTTTGTAACAAATTAGCCTAAGGCACTAAAAATTTTGGATGTTAAGGTATGAGTACTATATATCATCACTATGGTTTTGATGTTTAGTGTACAGTTTCATATGAGATATTTTTGAGTGATATAAATTGTAGGGTTTGAGCAGATTGTTGGCATTTCAAGTGGCACCCTGTAAAACATGTTAAAAATATTTGATTATTTAAATATGTTTAATGAAACTACAATGACTGCCTTTCTGGGGAGCATCTGTTAGCATGAGCATCATTAGGAACGTGCCTGTGAGACGGAAATCGAGCTCCAGGCTTCTATTTTTAGCTCACACTTTGCTGGCAGCCAACCCTGTGCATTTCCTAGTAGACCCTGCAACCCAGTGAGCTGTTGAGTTTTAATGAACTTAAGGATGAGAGGATGCCCAACTTTCTGGGTTGGGTAGAGGGTTGGGTGCTAAGCTGGATCCTCTCTGTTGGATTATTTAGCATTGCATGTGTTGGTTCAGGAGATGGAAGTGTGGGCAGATAGCCACACCAGGGTTATTTCTAAGCTGCTTCTTAGCATTTATGAGCATGACATTTTTGTAATGCCTGAGCTAATAGTAACTTTCAGTGTTTAACACATCATACTTTTTATTCCAGCAAGACCGTGAACTTCCAGAAGGAGCTACTGTCCCTGCTTTGGGATTATCAAATAAAGCTGTCTTTCAGGGTAAGGCTTTAGCCTCCAAAATTATTGAACCCAATGGGGTACATAAAACCTACTTACATACTTGTACAGCTTGTACTTAATATTCATTACAGCCAATATTTAAAAAAGTAACAATACACATCTGTCTTTATCACATATTTTGTGATAAGTACTCTGTGTACACGCAGGCCTTGAGGTGGGTGCAGCTCTCACAAAGCATGTCATGGAGCACTACAACCATGGGTGCTAATATGGGTAGCCTAAGGCATGCTCCATAATTTTCAAAGGTTGGGAAATGTTAGACCAGAGAAAAGGAAGGAGTCCTTATATCATTGAGTAGTACTCCTAGGAGCACATTTGTAAAACACTGGAGTAGATGAAATAGTTAGGCTTTGGAATCCTGTGGCTCTGACTTTAATTACACTACTTTTGTATGCCACTACTTTTTATCTGGTGGCCTTACTGTTAGAATGTGTAGAAGACATAAAGATAGTGACTCCATGATATTACGTGTTTCTTTTAAATTAGGAGATATAGCTTCTCAGCCTTCTGATGAGGAAGAGTTGTTGACCAGTACAGGTTTTGAGTACCACCAGGTGGCCTTTCAGCCCTCCGTACTTACTGGTAAGAAATTTTAAAAAGATGATTTAATAGGATCATTAAGCACTTATATTTATCACGCTGACCTAAATAAGTGCTCTACCAATTATATTTTTATTCGCTTGGAAATAGAAAAAGTAATTGCAGTGCGATAAATTTATTGTAGAGCCTCCCACTGAGGATCAGCTTCTGCAGAACACTTTATGGCCTGAAGTTCAAAAACTGTAAGTTAAAATTCTAGCAATTTGGTCTGTTTTATCATAACTTGTGACTCTCCTGCACAACTTGATTTTTTCCTTTGTTTTCCTCTTACCCATGTTTCCTGCCCTGCTCTAAAGATCTTCTAATAGCTTTCATCAGGGGAGAGAATCAGATTTTATGTAGGTTTTTATATTACTGTGTCTTATATTTACTAGGCTTGTTTATCAGTCTTAATTTTTTTAAAAGGTTTTATTTCATTATTTTTAGAAGGAGGGGAAGGGAGAGAGGCAGAGAGGGAGAGAGACATCAATGTATGGTTGCCTTTCACCTGCCTCCAGCTACAGACCTGACTGGAGACCTGGTTTGCAACCTTGTTATGTGCCCTGGCTGGGGAATTGAACCTGCGACCTTTGGGTTCTCAGGCCGGCACCTTATCCACTGTGCTACCAGCCAGGGCCTCAGTCCTAATTTTTAAAGTAGAGAAGCATAACTATATATATCCATTTATTTATTTAAAAGTTTTTTTTTAATATTTTATTTATTATTATTTAATTTTATTGTTGTTGTATTACATCCATCCCCTTTTTGCTCCCCTCTGTCCCCCTCCCCACCCACCCATTCCCCCTAAAGTCATTCCTACCTGTTGTCCATGCCCATGGTTCCTTTATACTAGGTTCTTGTCTAAACTGCTCCCCTTCCTTGCCTCTTCCTCCCCCCTGCCTATTTATTATTTTTAGAAGGAGGGGAAAGGAGAGAGGCAGAGAGGGAGAGAGATATCAATGTGTGGTTGCCTTTCACCTGCCTCCAGCTATTGACATGGCTGGAGACCTGGCTTGCAACTTGGTTATGTGCCCTGGCTGGGAATTGAACCAGCGACCTTTGGGTTTGCAGGCCGGCACCTTATGCACTGTGCCACCAGCCAGGGCTATATATCCTTTTAAAAGAGACTTTTTAAGTTTTGTTATTCTGTTTGTTTTTTCTTTCCTTTGTTGGTTTCCCATCAAAACCTATTCATTGATTATTTATTGTACTGGCTAGGGGATGAAAACTTGTATTTTAATTTCATGAATAAGTTGTATTACTTCTAGGATGCTGGCATTTTTCTCCAGTCTCTTTTGTTTTTCCCCCAAATGTTTGCCTAGTCAGAAATTTAATGTGATTAATGTTGTTCTTTTTTTGCATTTAAAAATTTTGCAGCATGAGGACATTTACTAATACAAGAGTCATGCATTTTCTTGTTTTAATTTTAGATATGGACATGGTTATGAATTATATTGTGTTGTTTGTAACAATTCAAAGACTCTGCTTGCCTCAGCTTGTAAGGTAGGGAATTTTACGTTTTTACTCTACTTGGTTACAGGTTGAGTCATTAGGCTCCTGCAAGTTTGGTGGCAATTTAGTCCAAGCACTATGTGAATGGCTGTTGGTGCTTGCTTTTTCTGAATCTTCTCAATCCCTATCTTTCTGTTTCATCAAGAGCTTGCAGTTGCATTTACATCTTTCAGTAGTTGCCTTGACTGGTGTGGCTCAGTAGGTCTAGGTCATCCTGCAAAGTAAAATGTTACTGTTTGATCCTCTGTCAGGGCACATGTCTGGGTTTCAGGCCAGGCCCTTGGTTGGGGGAGTTCAAGAGGCAAGTTTCTCTCCCTTTCTCCCTTCTTTCCCCTCTCTAAAAATAAATAAAATCTTTTAAAAAATCTATTTTCGGCGGCACATTTTTATTCCTAAGTACTCAATTTGAACTGATTTATGCCTATACTCAAATTAATTAATCAGGTATCTTAAAATCAGACCTGAGAATATGACACATTTTAAATAATTGGAATCCTGGAGACACAGGGGAATGAGAAGGTGAAACTCAGAGAGTACTCCATCTGGCTTTCTCAGGAACACTCTCGGTATGGACATCAGAGTGGACTTTTTCCACCCGTGCCTGGGTAAGGCAGGGTGCTGGTCTGCCCAGCTAGCCACCAGCATGAAACTTAAGTTCAGAATGGTATACTTCACATATTTGCCTGAGAGACTTATCTTGAACTTATTCAGTATTTAACCATGTGCTGTGGCATGAAGTAATATTTACAGAGGATTGTCTGAAGGGTCTGAGACCCACACAGTCCTCTAAATTTTCTGAAATTTGTCACCTTGTTATTAGCCAATGATGATAACTGCCCATCTAGACGGTCCACTGTTCCTGCTTTTGCTGTGACTTCTTGCCACTGGCCTATATTGAGAGGCGTCATGAGAGAGTTTGCTGAGCCCTCCTCCTCCACCCCATCTTGCTTGTGGTCCCTCTGTGGGGGTGGCACTTAGAGCACTCCTGTTACAGGGGTCTGTGGCAGGAGTAGCTGTGCTCCTGCTGAGCAGCTAATTTGTTTTTTGCTTTGGGCATTGTTTATCGTGTAATTGATTATTTTTTCAAGTTGGCTCGCTTATGGCAAGCATGCAAGCATGTGCAACTAATTTGTTTTTTTAATTTGTGTACTTTTTCTCTTTTATATCCTAATAAACAGTGAAAAAGAGGCATGATTGATAATGTGGCTTGGAAAGTTTTCATCTGAACACTGGTGTAAACTCACCTGTTCAGTAGAAGGACCTAGGGAAACTCCTAGTAGCTTTATTTTCTGGGCACCAGCCTCAAGGTAGTTGGGTTTCTTGAATGAAGGTGCCAGCCAACATTTTGTTTGACTGGTAAAGCAAATGACTAGATGCATTTTTATTTTAAAGCCATGTTTTAAACAGTTTGTTTAGGTGTTGTTAGTGTTCTATAAGTTGCATGTTGAAAGTGAACAGTTTGATAGGTTTTGACAGATGTTTATACCTGTGAAATCATTGTACAACCAAGGTAAGGTACATATTCCATCAGTCCCCACTATTTTATCTACCCCATGGTAATTCTTTTCTCCAGCCTTCTTTACCCTCTTCAGCCTCATCCATAGGAAACCACAATCTGCTTTTGGTCAGACTACTCTGCATTTTCTAAAATTTTATAAAGTTGGAATAATATAATATGTACTTTGACAGGGAGGGGGGTCTGGCTTTTTTTTTATCCAAGTTCATTCTTTTTTTGTTGCTCTTTCGTTGTTTTCTAGTTATCCCTTTTATAGATGTCACAATTTGTTGACCCATTCCCTTTTTAATGGACATTTGAATTGTTTATTAACAATATAATGCTATTATAATTTGTGTGGATACATGCTTTCATTTCTTTTGAGTAAATATCTAAGAGAGGAGTTGCTAGATGATTTGGTAGACATATATTTACATTTTTAAGAAACTGCTAAAGTATTTTCCAGTGTGGTTATACCATTTGACAAGCCCACCAGCAGTGCATTAGAGTTCTGGGTGCTCCATGCCTTGCCAACACTTGGTGTGGGCACTCTTTCCAGCCATTCTAATAGGTGTGTAATATTCTATTGTGGTTCTATTTGCATTTCCTTAATGTGCCAGTTTTCCATTTATATGTCTTTGATTAAATGTCTTCAGATATTTTGCTCATTTCTTTATTAGGTTATTTTATCACTGAACTTTTAGAAGTTCTTTATATATGCCGGATCAACTTATCAAATACATGCTATGTAGATAATTATTCTCAGTGGCTTGTCTTTTCAAAGAGCGGAAGTCATATGATTTGGTGAAGTCTAACTTACCAATTTTTTCCACAGTAGGTTGCGGGTTTTTTTGTTTGTTTGCTTTACTTATAAGAGTTTAGTACTATAAATTTCCGTCTTAAGCATTGTCTTTGAGGCATTATGCAAGTTTTCATTTTCACTTAATTAAAAATACTTTCTAATATTCCTTTGATTTCACCTTTGACCTATAGTTTATTTTGAAATGTATTATTTGGTTTCCATATTCTGAGTGTTTTCCAGTTATCTTTCTGTTACTGACTTCTAATTTAATCTTGCTGTGGTCAGAGAACAAATATGGTTTAGATCTTTTAAAATTGAATCTTGGTAAATTTCCATATTCACTTTGAAAAGAATGGATTCTATTTCTGCTGGGTGGAGTGTTCTGAGAATGCAAACCATGTCAGATTAGTTGATAGTATTGTTCAAGTCTGTCCTTTCAGTTTTATTGAGAGTGGCATTTTGAAGTCTCTTGACTGTAACGGTGGACTTGTCTTTTCATCCTTATAATTCACTCAGTTTGTACTTTATGTATTTTGAAGTCTGTCATTAAAACTTTTTTTAAAGATTTTATTATTTTCAGAGAGAAGGGCAGGGAGGGAGGAAGAAAGGGAGAGAAACATCAATGTATGGTTGCCTTTCACCTGCCTCCAGCTAAGGACCTGGCTTGCAACCTGGTTGTGTGTCCTGACTGGGAATTGAACCAGTAACCTTTGGGTTCTCAGGCGGGCATCTTATCCACTGTGCCACCAGCTAGGGCTAATCTCACATTTTAATAGGGGTTTTAATAGGCCATTTACCTTTAATGTCATAATTGATATGGTTGGATATAAATCTGTTATCTTGCTATTTTTTACTTGATCCATCTGTTTGTTCCAATTTAGTTTGAATTAATTACTTTTTATGATTTTACTTATTTCTTCTGTTTGGTTAGTAGATACACATTTTTGTTGTGTTATTTTATTGGTTGTTTTACATTTTATAGTACACATCTTTATCACAGTTTGCCTTCAAGTAATATTGCATTATTTTATGTACAGTTTAAGATCTTTAAAGTATGCTTTCATTTTTCCTTACTTTGGGGTATTATTGTACATTTTACTTACATATACATGAAGTCCTATAACATATTGCTGTTGTGTTGTTTTGACCAAGTATATTTTATAGAGATTTGAGTAATAAAAAAATTCCCATTAGATACCATTTTTCTTCTTCCTAAAGGACTTTCTTTTGCATTCTTTGTAATGTAATTCTGCTAGCCATGAATTTTCTCAGATTTTGTTAGCCTGAAAAACATCTATTTATTTATGAATGATATTTATGGTGGGTAAAAAACTGATACTTTTCCTTTTGTATATTAAAATGTTGCTCTGTTTTCTTTTGATGTGCATTGTTTCTCATGAGTCTGCTATAATTTGTCTTTGTTCCCCAGTAATGGACTTTTCCCCTTCACCTGCAATTTCATATTTATTGCTGGTTTTAAATAACCTGATTATTGTTGGTGTAGTTTTCTTCATGTTTCTTGTGCTTGGGTTTTATTGAACTTCTTGGATCTGTAGGTATTTTCATCAAATTTGGAAAAATTTTAGCCATTGTCTTTTTTACTATTTTAATTCTCATCCTTTTGGGGCACCGTAGTTACACCTGTATTTAACTACTTGAAGTTGTTGTAGAGTATGGTGATACATTATTTCCCCTGCTCTGATTCATTTAATCTCTCAAGGATCAGTGTTTTTTGTTTGCAGATATCTCAGTTTTGGAGTGCCATCATTTTTATGTACTTTGTCTGGAGTTTTAGGTTTTTCACACAAGAGAGTAAATTAATCCTTTTATTTCATATTGACTAGAAGTGAATGTCTTTTTTTTTTTTTTTTAGACTTTAGAGAGAGAGGAAGGTAAGGAGAAAGGGAGAGAAACATTGATGTGTGACAGATAGAGATACATGAATCTATTGCCTCTTGCACTCCTCTAACTGGAGACCTGGCCCACAACCCACGCATGTGCCCTGACTGGGAACTGAACCAGCACCCTTTTGGTTCATAGGCTAGTAGTCCACTCAGCCACACCAGCCAGGGTGAAGTGAATGTCTGAACTATTGTTTCATTTCCCTCCTGCAGGCAGCTAAGAAAGAGCATGCAGCCATCATTCTTTGGAACACTACATCTTGGAAACAGGTGCAGAATTTAGTTTTCCACAGTTTGACTGTCACACAGATGGCCTTCTCACCTAATGACAAGTTTTTACTGGCTGTTTCCAGAGATCGGACCTGGTCACTGTGGAAAAAGCAGGACACAATCTCACCTGAGTTAGGTAAAAATCGTTTCTGATTAGGGATATTATTAGTGAGACAGTTATACCCATTTTGTCCACTTTGAGCAGCTTTTGGGTGAAAAGAAACGAAAATGAGAACAGGTGAAGGGCAGAGTCTCACTGTTGTAAAATCTTTTAAAATTTTGTTGTAATTGAGGAAATCTTGACCTTCCTTGTAAGATTTAAATGCAGGTGGTTTTTGAGTTGACTTCTTTGTAATTGTGTCATCAAGATGACATGTGTTCAGACAGCTCAGTTAAAGAAACAAAAATATGTAGTAGAAAATGTAGATTTTGCAGATGGTTATAGGTTGCCACCATAGAACCAAATGGATGGCATTTTCCAGTCTAGAAATATGGGACAGGAATAATGAAGATAAAATTAAATTATGAAACTTAAAAGGACCATTATCTGGATCTTTTTTCCTACCCACTTCTGTCACTTTGATCATTGGGAAGGCTGTTTAGGCACCCCCTTCTGAATAATGTGACCCCTGGACAAGATGTTAAGACACCTATCTGCATTCTGGCTGAGCCTGGCATAAATTTAAAAACAAAGGAAAAAAGCTTTGTTTTATTTCCGCAATGGCCATTCCTGTTCCTCCCATTTCTTTGGATAAAATCTATAGTATTTGAAGTATCTCTGTGTTGTTTACTCTCTTAATTTTTCCACTGGTACAACTTGCATTTACTTTGATCTTGTAATGTTTCTAGTCCCTTATTTTATCTTTTAGAGAATACCAAGAACTATGATACGTACTTGGTAGTATGTGTTAGAAGAGACTTTCTCTTGCAATTAACTAGTGATTTTCTAATATGCAATCTTTACTCTTTAAAAAATATAAATGATCCTAGTAACATATCCATTAATTTGCTTTATCTGTATGGATTCTGGATTACTAGATACCTTCTTCCTTCTTTATAAACAATTCTATGTTTTAGGTTTAGTCCATATAAGGGCTAGAAGTTACCTTACATTTAAATCTTAAAAAGGAAAAGATGTTAAGTTTGGGGTTTTTATTTTTGAATGTTATTTAAGAGATCATTAATCTTTTTTCACAGCTTAATATGCAAATCTGGCTATTTCCTGAATAAGGTAAATTGCTTCAGGCTTCTTCCATAGGCATAAATTGAACCATTAGCTACATGCCTGGATGTCATTGGAGGGACTAATCAATATAAAACCATTTTCAACTAGAATAGTAACTGTGTTCCCTTGACCTCTGGTAAGGAGTCATTTGCCCAGCCTTGGCCTGTTGCAAAAGCCAGCGTATGTAAATTGAATATGGCAGTTAAACAAAGCCAAACTAGCTGTTTATGCTTTATGAGTAGTGCATATGTGCTTCTTTCAGACCCAATTTTCATTCTCTTCGCCTTCACCAACAAAGTCACTGCTGTGCACAGTAGAATTATTTGGTCTTGTGATTGGAGTCCTGACAGCAAGTTTTTCTTCACTGGAAGTCGGGACAAAAAAGTAAGTTTTTAAAATTTAATATTTTTAAAATGTAAAATAACATCATTACAGATATGTTTGGGTAGAAACCATATAATCCTAAGCTTCTGATACAACTTTTAAAAACTGATTTATGTATTTTTTCTGTGTTTTTCATATGCATACATAGAAAATGTATTTGCTTACTTGTGAAATGCTAAGTACACTTCTTTGAAATCTCAAATGTAAGAAGACCTTTTAAACACATGACCTAAATCAAATGGCCCCAGTGGGAGAAAAGTAGTAAATGGATCAACACTAAGAAGGTAGGAGAGCAGGAGCAGGGCAAGGAAAGATAAGGGGGAAAACAGTGTCTACTTTTCTTTTTCACACTTTTATGACACTTTTTCTGTAATGAACAATTATTACCTTTTCATTTAGTGGTGAAAGTGGGGTGTTTGTGTGTGTGTGAGAAAGAGAGATCCACGCTTTCCAAACACCAGGACAAGTTAGCTAGATGTAGTGGTTGACCACGCCGCCTTGCCCTTGTTTTCGGGGACCTGTTCTCCTGGCTTCTGGTCTTCCCTCTGTTTCTGTACTCTTTACTTTCTTTTACTGCAGACCAGAGGTGGTGAGGCAGCTGAACGTTTCCTTTACCCTCCCTGCCCTCTCCAGTCTTGGTCATGGTACAAATTACTGAAGCGGAGAACCAGCTTGGACATGTTACTTAGTGAGACACTGAAATGTCAGCCCTAAAATGCTTGTCCTCAGACCTTCACTTCTGTTCACTTGCCTGTTTTAATTCTTCCTTGGCATTTATTTGCCTAACGTCTGCTCGCTGCTGAGGAAGCAGGGCAGCTTCCGCCCTCCACAGTCACCCCCAGTAGAGGCTGGCCCAGCTGTGGCTCAGCTGTATCGGGGCTGGAGCAAACCAGGCATCATCTGCTGCACATGTTCAAAATGCTCCTCCACTTGCTTGGGCAGAGCCTTCTGCTTAGAATCTTGCCTTAGTCCAGCATTTTGAGATCATTTGTCTGCTTGACTTCCCTTCTCCCTCCATTTCTTTGTGACCAGTCATATCCCCTGCAGGCATGAGCTTCCAGGGAAGCATCTTGTCTCATAGGGCCTCCTCAAGGTTAGGGCCTGTGGACGGCTGAGCTGATGCCCTGGGCACTGGGTGGTGTAGAGGAGGAGCCAGGGACTTGATTGGTCCCCAAACATTTATGGTAACTTTTTGGGCAGGTGCATGAGCCCCTCAGTGAGGATATGATCAGTTTAATCTCGCTGTATGAAAACTGGTTTCCGAAGTGTAACGATACCCCCTGGTAGGGATAATCCACTTGGTGGCCACACTTAGGTAGTTGAGGTCTCAGAGACGTGAGTCTGCTACACAGGTGGCTTCTCTGTGATGCTTTAAGTGTCCTTAAGCCCTGGAACAAAGGTAAATGCTGGGTGTTTTTCAGTGCCAGAGCAGTTATTTTTCATTATCTATGTGATTGAAATTCATGCATTGCTGGAGGCCTCGCAAAGAGAAAGCTTTACTGAGTTTGATCTGTTTGTGTTAGGTGGTTGTCTGGGGCGAGTGCGACTCCAGTGATGACTCCATCGAGCACAGCATTGGGCCCTGCTCCTCCGTCCTGGACGTGGGAGGGTCCGTGACAGCCGTCAGCGTCTGCCCCGTGCTTAACCTTTCCCAACGGTTAGTCTGTGCGTGGGGCTTGCTGCCTCTGTTTTCTTTAAGAGGACCAGTCGGTTTGTAGCCCCCTCACACTTTCATTCATGGCTTCTCTTAGTTTCCGAGCTGCTACTTCTTTCATGGTGCTGTTTCTCATAAGAATTTTTAAACTGATGGAACTTGATAATATTCAAAGTGGTAAAGAGAGATGGGAGTGCAGCCCAAAGGTTCTTACTTCACCAGATTTGGGACTGTGGTGCTTTTTGTCAAGTACTTGTCTTCAGCAAAGTGAGGGCCCCTGCAGCCAGCCAGGGTAGTGTTGCCTCCTGGGTGTTGGCCGTGGAGCACAGAGGCAAACTGGGCACCCTCGATGGAGAGGAGGCTCCCTGAGGGTACCAGACAACAGTGTACCCTACTCTGGGCTGGTGGTTTTAACCTGGGGCCTTTGTTATGCACGGGGCAGGCGGGAACACTGAAGAACTACCTTAGTGTGGTGCTGGAGGTGACAGAAACTCGTGCTACATTAATAACTTCCTTCCTCCCTCCCTTAAAACAGGTACGTTGTCGCCATAGGCTTAGAGTGTGGAAAGATTTGTTTATACACCTGGAAAAAGACTGATCAAATTCCAGAAGTAAATGACTGGACTCACTGTGTGAAAACAAGTCGAAGGTATTTTCTTCCTATTTTTGCTTCCATCGGACTAGATTGGAATTATGAAATCTTGAGCAGCAAATTTTATGCCTCGTTTGCATGGAGGGCCACGTAAACCTGCATTACGGTGCCTACCACTAAGTGGTCCCCCTGTGTTCTGTGGTATAATCTCTTGAAATTGGTGTTCGTTGCCAACTGGCACTTGGTTTTTAAAAGTTTGCTTGACCAGATTGCTTGTTTGCATAATACTATCTTTACAGATAACACATTGAGAAAAGTGATTTTCATAACGATGTGTTTTAGAATTTGATAAAATTGATTCAAAATGTTGATGATTTTTGAAATATTATTGTGTCTGGGTATCATTTGAATGCTTCAGCTCAGGTCCCAGTGGAGCAAACGGTCATGTGCCCCTCAAAGCCCGGTGGCTGGCTGTCAAGCACGGTCATGTGCCGCCGCCTCACAGCCTGGGCATGGGCCTTTGCCACCTGGCCTGGCTTAGAGACCCGCTCGACAGAATGAGGATCATTTTTTCATCCTTTTTTTTTTTACACATTTTACTTTTTAAAACCATTTAAACTTTTAGAAAGGTCACCAACATCATTCTGTGTCAGATTTTCTTATGATTCTTCAATTTCCATATATCTGAACTATTCAGAATATAATTTCAAAAAGAATTCCAAACAGTAATAGGGTGAGGTGATTGGCTTGAAGGAGAGAAACTTGTGAGCACATTTCTTCCATGATGTTTCATCCCAGGGAACTTGCCTCCTTATCCACAAAGCATGTTAGTGCTCACTGTAGTTGTATTTGTTAAAATAAAACCTACCTTTGTGACTGCTGCCCTCCTGGCTACTCCCCTGCCTCTGACGCTGTGGTTAGCAGTTGAAATAGCTCGTGCTGTTGGCTTACTGAATGGAGGGATGTATTCCAGTGAAAGTCCATGTTCTAGGCATTTGAAGTTATCTTCCTTTCTGGCCTCCCTTCCCTTTTCTTCTTCCTTTCTCCTTGCCTGCCCACAGTGCTATTCTGCCTTTGCCTGGTACCCAGACCACTTCTGTAGCCCAAATGTGGGTGGGACGCTGGCAGGAAGGCCCTTAGAAAGCAAAGGCAGGTGACATGTATGGAATTTGAGGGTTTTATTTTTTTTATTTTTTATTTTTTAAAGATTTTATTTCATTATTTTTAGAAAGAGGGGAAGGGAGAGAGGCAGAGAGGGAGAGAGACATCAATGTATGGTTGCGTTTCACCTGCCTCCAGCCACAGACCTGACTGGAGACCTGGTTTGCAACCTGGTTATGTGCCCTGGCGGGGAATCGAACCTGCGACCTTTGGGTTCACAGGCTGGCGCCTTATCCACTGTGCTACCAGCCAGGGCCTAGAGGGTTTTATTTTAAGGTTTTGAAAAGTTATTATGTGATTTTGGATTTAGAAGAACTAATTCCTGGTTTTGAAAAGTTATTATGTGATTTTGGATTTAGAAGCACTAATTCCTGATTTAACCCATTACATTATTTGGATTACTGATGTTTCAGTTATCACATTTCAAGTACCTTTCAAATGAAATTTTTTGCTAGACAAAAAGATCATTGATAAGCAAAGACTTTCTTTTAGGTTTGTTCTCACCACTCCCTGTGTTCTAAGTGTCAGATGTAGTTAACATACTGGATTTAATAATATTATCAGAAAGAGAAGCCCTCCCTCCACCTCAATGTTTGTGTAGCCCAGTAAGTTGTGTCCTCAGAGTGAGCCACCTGGGCAGCAATATGCTAAATATACGCTTGGTTCAGTGATGTCACCACTTCAGATCATCCTCGGAACTTCTCTTAGGAACTGCATTCAGAACTAGCTTATTGGATGCAAGAAAACAAGTTGTAATAGCTTCTGTAGTTTCACTCATTTCGATTGCGTGTTTAAAAGCTCATCTCCAAAGCCCTGGCTGGTGGCACAGTGGATAAGGTGCTGGCCTGCAAACCCTAAGGTCACTGGTTCCATTCCCAGCCAGGGCACATAACCAGGTTGCAGGCCAGGTCTCCAGCCAGGTCCATAGCTGGAGGCAGGTGAAAGGCAACCATATGTTGGTGTCTCTCTCCCTCTTTGCCTCTCTCCCTTCCCCTCTCTTTAAAATGTTTAAAATATTTTAAAATCTTTAAAAAATAAAAAGTAAAATTGAAAAAAAGCTCACCTCCAAATGATGATTGTTTTCAGTAATTAAATTCCTCCTCACACAAAGATGAGCTATCTTGATAGTAGTCAAGTCATAGCCTGCATAATAGAATGTGGGAGCATTTCCTGTAGAAGCAGCGTGGGAACATTGAGGCACAGCAGCACTGTGGAAATGTGCGAACCTCCCAGCAGGGCTGCTTGCAAGGGCTCACAGTCACTTGGTTGCTGATTCTGGTGTGCTGATTTAAAAATGTGTTCCCTACTTCAGGGTTAAACTTTAGTCCTACCTTTGAACCTGAGTACAACTGGTAACAGGGCTTCTCCGTGTTTGAAAGTATAAACTGTATGCTTTGGCATTATTTTTAGTGTTTATTGCCTTAAAATCTTAAGTTTTCACTTTGTTCCTTTTTGGTTTGGAGGTCTAATGTGCTGGTTAAATTTACAGAGGTTATTAAATTTTCAGAGATTTATTAATTGTATTTGGGAGCATTGTAGGTCTGCCATAGGGATAGGATGGGCATTAACAGAAGCTTCTTGCTCAAGGTCATGCAGTTGAAGATCCCATTGGAGACGGAGATTCTACTTGGGAAGTTTATTAAGTCTTTCATTGTTTTTCTTTACCTAGCAGTAAACATTTAAGAGTCATCCATGTTTTAAGGATGTCAGAAGAATAAAATAATCTACAATATGTTGCAAAGTTGGAATTCTTAAAGAAATACATTTAGTAAAGTTACCTGAAAGTCTGATTTTAATAGCCATGTCATGCATTCCACTGGTCATTAAAACAAAATTTGGTGGTATCCTTGGTTAATAAATGATGTAATGATAGTTTTAAGCAAAAGTTGTTTTCAAGGTTAGAATAAAATTGCTAAAATATTAGAGGTGGTATTTTAAAACTTGTATACTTTGACTTTGTAGGTTTTGACTTTGATTTATGTTAACAATTTTAATAGTTAATGAGAAGGTGAGCACCCGGTAAAATATTTTGTAGTCATAGCGTACTTTCATCTCATGCTTTCTCTATCATTGTTTCAGCCAAAGCCATACACTTGCTATCAAAAAATTATGCTGGAAGAATTGTCATGGAAAAGCTGAACAGAAGGAAGTGCCAGGTACTGAGTGGTTACATTTTGCAAGTTGTGGCGAAGATCATACTGTGAAGATATACAAAGTAAACAGAGGTGCACTGTAATGGACTGGACAACTACAAGCATATGTATAACATTGGTGTCTTAAAATATTTATCATGTTAATAGATAACCTGTCTTTCATAACTTCATTGAGTTTCATTTGTAAGTTCTATAGGAGTAGTATTAATTTGGGTCACAGACCCTTTGAAATAGGATGAAAGCTTCAGACTCTTCATTCAGTATTATTGCATATGCGGACACCCCCAGAACCACACCCATACTTTTAGGAATTCAGGCCTGCCATCCACGTGTTACATATAAGAACCTCCATTCTTTCTTTAGGACCAAAGTTGCCTAATTGTGTGCTGCTTTGGGCCTTCTCTTTTCATATGATCCTCTTTGGGACATTTCATTTATTACCTCCTTCAGAGGTAGGACATATACCTCTCTACAAAGAGAGATTAAAGTCAGATTACTCAATTTTTATTTAAACAGACCACACAAAGTATAGTCATGACCCCTTCTTCCTAGTACACCCCAGCTATTCTAGGAGTTTGGCAGGCAGTTGGGACTTTGAACTGTGGTCAGCCAATTCTTTCATTCTTTAAAAATAACATGGATTCTTCTTTTAGGGTGTGACTTTGATAGATGAAAGGGCTGACATGTCCAATTGTGAATAATTGGATTTTGTGTGAGTCCCAAATAAGTCATGAGGCAAGGCTGTGTTCCAGGGAGAATGATGAGTAGGGGAAGCCAAGGGAAGAGGTGCTAGGATCAGAATGTTGGGCGTGCCAGCTGAAGCATGGGCAGTGGGCAAAGGAATTGGGAATTGGGTAGAGAGGTTAAGAAGGGGTGCTCGAGGCACTATGAAGACTGTTGTGAGGGAGGTGGTTTGTCCTGACCCTCTTGGAACATGGAGTCTGGCAACTTGGCAATTAAATGGCTACTGTACATAATGAATGTGCTGCGAGATTGGAAGAGAGGCCTTTTTTGGTGGGAGTTGATGCTGTTATTTAACATGACATTTTGCTTCCAAGAAAGTTAAGTGGTATTTTGTCTACATTTAGGTTTTTAGGCAAGTGATCTCCAGTATTTAGTTCACTAGAAATATCCTATGAGCTACACATGTAATTTAAAAGTTTCTAGTAGTCATATAATAAAAATTTTTTTAATCAGGTAAAATTTATTTTAATGATGTGTTTTAATACAGTATATCCAAAACAGTATCATCTTAACATATCAGTAAAAAAGGTTATTGATTCTATTTTGTAAATATAAAGTGCATATGTGAAGGGACCCCAAACATTCAGAATTTATTTATAAAAAGTTGTGTATTCTTACATGTTTAAACTCAGTCCCTTCAAAGTACTCTCCATTTGATGCAATACACCTATCAACATGTTTTTTCCACTGCTCAAAACAGTTTTTGAACATGTCAGTTTTGATGCCTTTTAGTGCTTCTGCTGTTTCTTGTTCCTCCTCTTCCACATGGGCAAACTTCCTTTGGAGGACTTTTTCAGCTGGAAACAACGTCTCTGGAGGCGGGATCAGGTGAATAGGGAGGGTAGGGCATGGGAGCACGTTTCTGGTTAAAATCTGCTGAATGCTCATTGTGCTGTGGGCAGGTGTGCTCATAATAACCCATCATGAAGTAGGCAAACGCATTGAATCTTCAAAAAAAAATTGAACTGAAGCCAAGCACAGCATTTCACAGTGCCAGCTGGTGCACTGATACAGGTGGGTTTCTACAACGTTCACCTGGTGGGGAAGCCTGCACTACGAGGGGCCCGCCCTCCGGAAGATAATTCTGGGTTTTTTGGGGTCCCCCCTCATGTTACAGTTAGAGTCCATCTCAATTCTGACTAGCCACAGTTAAGGCTCCCGGTAGCCACATGTGGCTAGCGGCCATCCGTATTTACAGTTCTAGATGAGTGAGTCTGGATAACGTCGTTGCTCAGGCATGCGTGCGTTTGTGTGCACCAAGGCAGTGAGCATCTGAGCTGCCCAACCTCAGAAGCCAGGATGCTCTGAACTACTGTTGCCTTGCTTATTGGCAAAAGAAGCAAAGTCTTTTAACCGCATTGGCACACAGGGATTTTTTCAGATCCCATGTACTCTGGATTTCAGAGCAGATTCAGTGGGTTGAGTCCTTTAGACTCTCTTCCAGCATAGACTCCAACCCCTGAAGTTTCCCTGAAAGCTGGCCGAGCCTTGGAGAGGTTGAGTTCATGGTTGGTTACGGTTTTGTTAGTTGAGTTTGTAGACAAACAGTTGTCCAGTTTTTCCTGAGGCATCTTCCTTGATATTCACATGGGTTCAGTATATATTCAGAGGTCTTGGGCAGCCTGCATTATAACTTATTAGTGCACATTTTAATTTTACACATGTAAGTCATAATTGCTGGAAGAGCACCCTTTGAATCATGTTATAGTCATTTGTAATATCTAAAGCAAAAAGGCAGCCTTGGACCTTTGCTCCATTGGAGCTGAGAAATATGTCAGAATCTGTAGCCTGCCTTTCCCATTGCCCCTGATAATCACATTTTACTGCTTGGTTCATAGCCCAAAGTTCAGATCGATGCCAAGTGCCAGCCTAAGCAGTTTCTGTCTTCTGAATACAACTTACTTTTTTTTTTCTTTTATAAGATTTTCTTAATTATTTTTAGAGCGGGAAAGGGAAGAAGGCAGAGAGGGAGAGAAACATCAATGTCTGGTTGCCGTTCACCTGCGTCCAGCCATGGACCTGGCTGGAGACCTGGCCTGCAACCTGGTTATGTGCCCTGACTGGGACAATCGAACCAGCAACCTTCAGGTTCGCAGGCCGGCACCTTTCCACTGAGCTGACGACAACTTGCCTAGAGCAGGAGCGGTGATTGGGCTGCTGTCCAAGTACATGTTTACCTTGGACAGCAAGGAGCCAAATCACTTGCCTTCCCTGTAGCCTCAGGGGAAGAAGCAGAGTCAGTTATTGATTCCAGTGGGAGACTGCAAGAATTTGAGGGAGGCTGCGAGTTTAGAAATGAAGTTCAAGGGCAGAATCACTCTTATAAATGAGAAATCCTAACTGTCATAGAAAATCCTGGGATGTCTGTAAGAGGAGTGCAAGTCCTCCTACCCCAACTTTTGTACAAGTTCTGCGTATTTCTCAAAGCAGTCTAGGTGAGGGTTGAAGCCTGGCCTTAAGGAGTCAGAAATGGGTTGAATCCTGGCTCACACTGGCGATAACTGAGCATAAGCTTTACCCCTCATCTCTGTAAAGGGAGATAATGGTGGTGGTTTAGTCGGCCAAACATGCAAAATGTTTGATATGTGCAAGATAGACATTTTCTCTCTCAAAAGGAATCAAGGTGGGCAGACCAGGAGGGGCAGGGAAATTTCTTGGTGTGACCAGGGGACCTGGGCTCTTTCCTTTGCTGCCTGCCATCGTCAGCGTGTGGCTTCCTCCCTGTCCAGAGGTTCTGCTTGGCCTGTTACCATGATCTTTGTATTCAAGCCAGGAGAAAGGGGCAAGGCATACGAAAAGGCTTGCCCCTAACCAAGAAAACCCCTTGGAAGTCCACATAGTTCTGCTTAGTATCTGTGGCCCAAATGTAATCTTCCGGCCATATTTCAAGGAGGGGAATGAAATAAATCTTACCTGCAGGTCGTCATGTGCTAGCTGAGAAATGATCAGGCCCAGATGGTGCAGAAGTGATGGAATTCAGCAACAAAGCGGGACTGATGGAGGACTGGCTCAGGGTGACATGGAGCTGTCAGACTGGGTGACAGGGTGGGTGCAGGGAGGCGGAGGCTCCAGCTTTGGGAGTCAGCGTGAAGCTCAGTTTAGGACGTCTAAGTGGGGATTCAGGCCCAGAGCTCAGGAAGGACAGCGTCCAAGGCTGGAGACGCTACTTGGGGAAGGGGTCACCCCAGGAGCTCTCAGTGTTCAGGAGAGGTCAGAGCCCTGGGTATAGTGACTTTTAAGGCGCACCTTCCTCCATCGCACCCATGGGTGAGAAGGTACAGAGGTGGGAGGAGAGCCAGAAGAAAGGGCCCTGGCAGCGCCTAAGGCTGAAGGGTGTGAGTATTGATCTTGCTGGTTAGGTGGTATGTGGTGTTATCTCACTGGGCTTAACATCCCTTTATAGTGGCCAAGTCTTAAAAGGTGCAGAATGGTAGAGGTTTTTCTTCTGACTTAAGCCTCCAGGCCTCATTTTCGTGGAGGTAGCTGGGGGCTGCAATTATGATGCATCAGATTTCCTGCCCAGTAGTTGGGATGGAGGGGGGATGTTTCAGAGGAGGCTAAATTTATTTTGGATAATGAGATTAATTTAGCACTTCCTGCTAGAGTTAAGTGAAAGCCTCTAACAATGAGAACCTACTGACCAAAATATTCTGGTACCTGACAAATCAGTTGAGGGCCTGCACAGCAGGAAGTAATGAGAGCAATAAAGCAGGTTTTTCTCCAGAAGCCTAGCAGAGTAAAAGCTCTGGCTGATAGTAACAACTTGAGAGCAGTAGGAAGATGGGAAACCCTGGGACACTCCCTCCCCTCCAGCAACAGGAAACCTTTCCTGTGAATAGAAACTAAAAGGGCAGCCTGGAATCAAAATGGTTGGGAACAAGGCTCCATTATATCTAAACTCATAATGTTCAAAACAACAAAACCCACCAGTACTAGGCAGACTACAGAGGAGGTGGGTGGACCCCGAGCAGAGCTCTTCCTGAGTTTGTTTTTCTGGGGGATCAGCTTCTCCCTGTGTTCATTCAGGGGAAGTATCTCTGGGTCAGGCCTTTGCCTTCTGGGTCCCTTCTGTGTTGACTCCTTCCTCCTGCTCTTTCCCCTGGTCCCTTTATGCCACCAGGATAGGGAAGGGGCCAGCAGTACAGTGTGGTGGGTCACATTGGAGAGTGCTCCCTCTACCAGCCAGCCATCTGTATGCTCAACCTTATCCTGGAATTCACCAGTCACTTGACAGCCACTCTGCTAGATGCTGTGGAGAACAAGAAAACAGATCTCATGCCCAGATGTTTAGGCTTTAGTAGGCTTGTCAAATGGGCTTTCATGGGTTGCCTGTCCCTGGTTTTGCTTTGGAAGAACACTATGTAAAGCAGCAATGAATATCTTATGTGCATTTAGCACTCTGTGAGCTCCGGTGTCCTGTGCTAAAGAACTGCTACTGTTTCATCTCACCTGGTCCAGCTGCTGGGCCTGGGCCTGGGAGCCCGAGCTGGTCTAAACTGAGGTCCCAGGTGACTAGCTTCTGCACCCAGAGTTTGCAGCTTTGTAAGGAAGCTGCTATTTAGCTCCTACTTACGGCCGTGTCTTATTACCTGAGAACCATGAAAACTACGTGCCTAGGGGCCAGATTGGGCAGACAGGAGAGACAGCCCCAATTTTTTACTTCAGATTCCTTCCCCTTGGTGAAACTTCATTCCTGGCCCAGCTCACTGAGTTCCATACTCAGGGCAATGTAACCCCTAGCAATGGGCTCTTTTTGGGGTACTTCCTGGGCCTTTCTGGTTAGAAGTAACCCCCTTCCTCTCTCCTGCAATACTGCCCTGCATCCTGAAGCAGGGGTAGGGCACTCAGCTCACATGCCCTGTGGCTGGATGTTTAATAGTTTATATCCTACATGGCTGTTGGTGCAGTATCTTTACATTCTTCTGAGCATACAGTGCTCTAGGCACTGTCATCAAAGGATATGACAGTGAAAAGGCAACATACAGAATGGAAGAAGACTGCAAATCATACTTCTAAAGAAAGGTTATTATACAGAATAAGAAGTCATACAACTCAACAACAACAAAAGAAAACAAAACTGAAAAAACAGGAAAAGGACTTGAACAGACATTTCTCCAAAAATGTACAAATGGCCAATAAGCACAGGAAAAGATGCTCAACATCACTAATCATTAGGGAAATGAAAATCAAAAACAATGAGATGCCACTTCACACCCAGTAAGATAGCTACTATCAAACAAAAATAGCAAGAGTTAAGAGAAATTGGTGTCCTTGTACATTGTTGGTGGGAATGTAAAATGGTGCAGCTATAGGAAACAGCATGGCAGTTCCACAAAAATTAAAAATAGGATTATTACATAATTAGCAATCCCATTTCTGGTCATACAGACAAAAGGATTGAGAGACTTGTACACCCATATTCATGGCAACATTAGTCATAATAGCCAAGAGGCCGAAGTAATCCCCCAAAAGTCCATCAATGGATGAATGGATCAACAAAACGCAGCACTTAATTTGTACATAAAATTGAATATTACTCAGCTGCAGAAGGAAAGAAATCCTGTCACATGCTGCAATATGGATGAACCCAGAAGACATTATGATAAGTGAAATAAGGCAGTTACAAAAAGGTAAATATAGCGTGATTCCACTTCTAAGAGGTACCTAGAGGGGCCAAATTCATAGAAAATAGAAAGATGGTTGTCAGAGGCCAGGGAGGGGAAAAATGGGGGTTATTTAATAGGTACAGGTTTTCAGTTTTGCAAGATGAAAGCTCTCTGGAGATTGGTTTCACAACGATGTGAGTGTACCTAACACTCTTGAACTCTGTGGACTTTAAAATGGCCAAGGTAGTAAATGTGATATGTCTATTTTACCACACACACACACAAAAGTTCTGACTTGGGCCATTCAGATTGTTCACTAGGCAAGCTGAGCTTGTCCTACAGTAGCACCCTGTGGATCTGGGATTTGTTACTTGGCCACACACCACCTCTAGGACAGGTTCCCCTTACATTCCCTGGAAAATGACCTAGGCCCTCACTCAGAGCACAGCTCATGGACCCTAGAGTTAGAAACACAGAACCTCAGGCCCCACCCTGATTTTAAAGAATCAGAATCTGCATTTTCAGAGACTTCCAGGTGATTCTCACAAGTTAATACTGGGAAAGCTTGACCTAGAGGAGAGCCTCCTTGGGAAGTAGGGCATTAAAATGTGGGGTTAGGAGCACACACAGTAGCAGGTAGCTGGGAGGAGCTAGCCCCCCACCGACTCCCAATTTAGAGATGCAGGAAACAGGCCCTGATAACCACAGACACACCAGAGAGGGTGCTGAAACACACCTGGTTGGGCTCTGGGGACTGACCGCCCAGGTAGTAGTTGGTTTGTTTTGTGTGCCATTGAGAAAGTTTCTTTGCCTCAGTTTCTCCCACCTGTCAGAGCCACCTCATATAATAGCTGCTTTGTTGTGGAGTTCTTGGCACAGATAAGAGTGTACATGTGATCAGTGCAGGGCTTGGTACTCAGGGACAAGTCCTTAACCTTAGCTTTTGTTGTTACCCAAAAGTCGTGTTTACAGGAGGAAGTGCAGTGGATTGAGGCCAAGATTCCTGCTGGAAGTATGGTCAGAAGTATCCAGAAGGGAGTGGGATGGTGGGTGGTGCTTGTGGAGACAGGGCCTGGAGACTGGGCAGTGAGCCAGAGAAGCTGGGACAGTTTGTGGGCAGAGGATACAGAGAGGCACAGGGGCGCTGGGGTTCCAGTTCTAGTACTGTAGTCCCCGAAGCACCCTTTTCCAGACCTGGTAGAGAGGTGGGGGCTTGGCCAGGAGTGGTAGGGCTGTTTACAGCCCTCCAAGGTTCTCACGATGGGCCACTGAGGTCAGAACCCTCCGGGCGCTCTTTGCACAGGCGGAGGCTGGGCCCAGGACCCCGCCACACGTGTTCCCATGTCACTCATTCCACTGCGCGCGCGGCCGGGCACAGGCCCACGGTGCCGGGCTGCAGCGCGAGCCGAGTTCCTTTTTTGACGTGGGCGCCCTTTCCACCTAAGTCTCACCAAGATGTGCTTCGAGAACCTCGGGTTCCCTTACCCGGCCCACATCTGAAGCCTTTACTTACACTTTTTCCTCCTTTGGTTCCACACCATGCACTTGGCCAGGACCGCCAGGACCTGGTCCCGTGTCACGCCACTCCCGCGGCGGGATCCGCACCGAGGATGGCACCTACCTGACCGTCCCCTACTTTATACCTGGGCCCCATTCGCGCACCCTCCCACCAGCCTCGCAGCCCAGCGCAGCACTTCCCGACCTTGGGCTCGGCTGCTCCTCCCTACTTGACGTGTTGGTGTCCGGGGACGGAGCCGCTCTGGCCCCCCGGCATCCTGGATGTAGGCGGGAAGGTGGAGCGAACACGCACTCTGGCCCGGGGTAGCCTCCTAGCTACCGGGCGCGGGCACTGCGCAGCGGGGAGACTTGATTAACCAACCTCGTGAATCCCCAATCTTTCCCCCTCCACCCTTGGTTGGCTCAGCCGCATTCTCAGAAACGCTGAACACACCGCTCCTCTGGGAGGCGCCCACCCGGGAAGTCTTTGCAAGCGCCCTGCCCCGCACCCTAGGGTCCCGCCACGGAGAGCGGAGAGCGGCGTGGGAAGCTCGGGCCCCGAGAGTCGGGGGTGAGGATGCCGAGCAGGAAAACGCAACTTGTTGCTTCTTCTACCAGTCTCGCCACGGAACCACAGAGAAAGGAGAATTTAGCATTCCGTGTCCCGGGGCATCCCCGGGGGTTCCTCTGCGAAGCTGTTCCAAGCGACACACGAACAGGACTCTCTCCCCGGACCCCTAGGTGGGAAAAGGGCAGGGAGGAAATGAAACTGTGAGTCAGCGCGCCGGGCCGGCCAGTTCCCAGACGTGCCGCCCCAGGGCCGCAGACCCGGCGTTGCGGGGCGGGGAGGGGAGGCGCGGGCCGGGCGTGGCGGGGCGGAGTGCTCGTGGGCCGGCTTTCCCTGGGGCTGGCCGCCGGCGGACAGCGCGGCAGGCAGGCCTGGGTCATGGCCGGCGGGGAGGCGCCGCCGGGGGCCGAACTGCTGGACTTTGCTGAGTTCCTGCACTCGAGCCCGCGGCCACTCGCCTACGGCTACGGTTCGCGCAGCCTCCGCGAGCTGCGGGCGCGAGAATTCGGCCGCCTGGCAGGTGAGAACGGTGGGGGCACCTGCACGGGGCTGGTGGGTGGTGTGGGGGGGGCGTGGCTTCTAAGGTGCAGTCTGCTCCAGGTGGGAGCCAAGTTACCTCAACTGGGGCGCATTTCGATGGAAAGACCTGGAGGGACATGCCCACCCGTCCGACGCGTGGATACGCCTCCCTGAGGTCCCATCTGCAGCCCCGAGACTTCTCACGTCTAAGTTCCTGAGACTTTCCAGTGGTGTAGGACCGACCTAGACCTTTATTGCTTGTCTCGGTCCTCCGCGAACAGAGCTTAATGTTCTGCCTTCGCGAGTGCCAACTGGAAACGGAGTTGCAAAAGGCAAGACTGTCTCGTGGCCCTGGCTGTCCTGTGGCTGGTCAGGGCTCAGTGGTGTGGGGCGGTCAGTGCGGGGTCCGGCCCGAGGCTGAGGCTGCCAGGGAGGCCCCGCCCCCAGGCCGCGTTCCAGTCCGTTGAGATGGCGCACAAGCAGCTTTTATTTTCGTAATCTCCTTTTTCTCATTTTGGAACAATGCCTCTGAACTCTAGCTCGCTGGGGGACTTGAAGAAATAGCAAACTGTAAAATTTGAGCGTGGAGTAAAAGGCCAGCGTGTCCCCTGGACAAGAGAATGGGGATCACATTGTGCCCCTGAGTTCCGGGAGGAGGATCAGTCTGGTTAAATTTGAAATCAAGGTCCATTTGGTCCTGTGCCTGTTCCCAGCCCATTACTTGCAAGGCAGGAGCGCCGCCCCGCCCCGCCCCGCCCACAGTAGGACTGACCCTTTAGCTAGAGACCTAGTGTGAGGCGCTTCCGTGAGCCTTGAGAAAAGCAGGCCAAAGAGAGGGAACGGTCCTCGGGTGAAGTGGCAGGTCATGGTGCTGGCCCCGGAGTTGAAGTGTAGTTATTGCCTTGATGAACAATTGGTGACTTCTCCTTGCTGGTGGCAGAACAGCAACCATGACTTACATTTCATTCATCACGTGTTGATTCCAGCTCTTTGGATCATTTCCTTATTCTTCATTTACTCTTTTTGAGGGGCTTTGATGAAGTAGGAACGTTCAAGGGGATGGGACCTCTGGCTGGTAGGCCCTACTCCCTCCCCATTCTTCACAATGGCACGGTCACCTGAGGAGACAGCTCTTGTCCCCCTGCTTCCACATTCTCTGTCTGAACTTTTTTTATTATAGAAATCTCCTACCCACAGAAATAGGCAGATACTATGAACACACATAGGTGCGGAAGGAGGGAGGTAGGCTTCCCATTCGTTTGAAGCAAATTCCAGAAGCTGTAATCATCAGCTCCATAATTACATTATACCTTTAATCCCCTAATCCCCTCCAGCTCTGATTCCTCACCCTGGCATTGGCTGACCCCTCAACACTCTCCCTGGGAAAGTAGAGCTGGGTTCTCTGGGCACCTCCTTGTTTCTCTTTTATCCTTTAAAGAATAGCACCTTTCCTCTGAAATATATAATTTAGATGTGATAGCAAGGATTTCAGGCTGATCCTCTTTAACATCTACTATTACAGATGCTCCTCCCCTTACCTTTGGATAAACCTATCATACATTGAAAATATCCTAAACGGAAAGTGCATTTAATACCCCTCCTGAACATCAGAGCTTAGCCCACCTACCATGGCTGTGCACAAAACACTTGTGTTACCCTAGAGCACAGTCATCTAACACAATGAATACACTGGAGCATCAGTTGTTTACCCTCATGACTGCATGGGAGCCGTGGCTTACTGCCTTAGCTGAGTATCACAGGAGAAGATCATTGTTAGTCCCTGAAAAATATCAAAAGTCAAAATTTGAAGTACGTTTTCTGCTGAATGTGTATCAGTTTTACACCATCATAAACTCAAAAACTGTAAGCTAAACCATCCTAAGTCGGGGACTATCTGTACTTGTGGTAGTGCTGTGTGCATTCTTATTTATTTATCCAGTTATCTCTTTTGTGCAAATTCCCAGCATTTTCTCTATAATATGGTTGAAGTAGGCTCTATTGAACGGAACTCACCCCTCCTGCTGCTAGGAGTCTTTGAACATATCCACTTTTTTTCTCCTCATAGGGCAGGGAAAAACAAAGCAAAACAAAAATAATGTTTTTACTTCCTCTTCCTTCTCCCTCCTCCACAGATTTTCTGCAGGTTTGAGGATTTGTCTGGTTAATTCTCAATTTGTCTGGTCTGGTGGTTCAAGTGGTCCTTGAAGCTTCAGGGTGCTAGTTGATGGACAGTCACTCTGAGTGAAACTGAGAATTAAAGGAGCATGGCCTGAAGAGACATGAAATTGCCTTTCTTAAAGACCTAATACGAATTGCTTTTGGGTGACTTGTGTACTTCTAATAGCATCTGAACCCTGTGGAATGTGTGCCAGATACTGGACTGCCATATACTAACTTATATAACTCTCATCCCAGTTGCAGATGAAGGAACAGGGACCCAGAATGGCTAGTGGTAGAGGATTCAGTTAAGGTTGGTTGACTTGGATTGTGCACTGTTAACCACTGCGCTGGCTGAGCCTCTCCTAAGATCTCTAGCTAATTTAGCATGGCTGCCTTCTTTGGTAGCATGAAGTACCAGACCAAAGGCTAATGCAGCATTCTCCCAAATGGTTTCCTGGCTGTGCAGAAGTCTGTGGGCAGAGTGCATGGTGCCTCCAGCAGCCCCTCAGGTTTCACACGTGCTCTGGGACCTCACAGAGCATCTTCCCCACAGTCTGAGTGGACAGAAGCCTCTCTTTTAGTTATGTACCTTTACATTTCTGAATCTTCAGTAAAAGAAAACATTATTTTAATACTAATTTCCAGGACTAGATAATGAATTTATATGGTAAGACATGTAATAAACTAGGACTAAGAGAAACTTTAATCAACCTGATGAAAGTCATCTATTAAGTAAACTAAACTAAACTGAAATAATACAGCTAACATCATACTAGATGTGGAAAGCCTGGAAGCTTTACCCCTAAGATCAGGGACAAGACTAGGACATCTGTCTGACCATTTTTATGGCATTAAAGGTTGTAGCCAGGACAGTAG
This sequence comes from Noctilio leporinus, assembly GCA_004026585.1. Classification (NCBI taxonomy): domain Eukaryota; kingdom Metazoa; phylum Chordata; class Mammalia; order Chiroptera; family Noctilionidae; genus Noctilio; species Noctilio leporinus. The sequence continues at coordinate 156,940 of PVIW01000316.1, forward strand.
GACAAGAAACTGAAATGAAAAGCACCCAGTTTGGAAGGGAAGAAGTAAAATATTTGTACTTGCTGGTAACATAATCTTTTTTTTTTTTTTTTTTTAATATGAAACTCCTTTTTTAAGATTTTATTATTTTTAGAGAGAAGGGAAGGGAGAGAGGTAGAGAGGGAGAGAGAGAGATAACAATGTATGATCACCTTTTTTCATCTGCCTTCAGCTACAGACCTGCCTGGAGACCTGGCTTGCAACCTGGTTATGTGCCCTGGTTGGGGAATTGAACCAGCGACATTTGGATTCTTATGCTGCTGCTTTATCCACTGTGCCACCAGCCAGGACCACATAATCTTGTATATAGAAAAATCTTAAGGAATCCACACAGAAAACTACTAGGATTAAAAAGCAAGTCAGGCCCTGGCTAGTGGATGATAAGGTGCTGGCCTGTCAACCCAAAGGTTGCTGATTCAGTTTCCAGCCAGGGCACATAACCAGGTTGCAAGCCAGGTCTCTAGCCAGGTCTGTAGCTGGAGGCAGGTGAAAGGCAACCAAATATTGATATCCTCTCTCCTTCTCTGCCTCTTTCCCTTCCCCTCTCTCTAAAAATAATAAATAAAATCTTAAAAAAAGAAAAAGCAAGTTCAGCAAGGTGTAGAATACAAAATCAATACACAAACATTATTTCATATTTTATACACTAGCAATGAACACTATGAAAATGAAATAAATGAAAGTATCAAAATAATAAAATACATAGGAATAAATTTATTTAAAAAGTATAAGACTTATACACTAAAAACTATAAAACATCTTTGGAAGAAATAAAAAGAGACCTAAGTAAATGAAAAGACATACTGTATTCATGAATTGGAAAACTTAATATTTGTAAAATGTCAATGCTCCCCAAATTGACTTATAGATGCAATGCAATTCCTATCACAATCTTGGGTACTTTTTTGCAGAAATTGACCCAAATAATCTTAAAATTCATATAGAAATGCAAGAGACCCAGAATAGTCAAGGCAATCTTAAAGAACAAAGTTGAAGGAAGGACTCACACTTTTTATAAAAGTATAGTAAATAAAATTTTTACAAAGTATCAGAAATCAAGATCCTGTGGTATTGGTATAAGGATAGACACACAGACTTAGAGTGGAATTCTAAGTCCAGAAATAAACCCATACATCTATGGTCAATTTATTTTCGACAGGATGCCAAGACCCTCTATTGTAACAAGGGAAAGAATAGCCTCTTCAACAAATGATATTGAAACAACTTGATATCCACAAGCAAAAGAATGTGGTTGGATCCCTACCTCACACTGTATTTAAAATTTAACTAAAAATGAATCAAAGGCCTAAATATTAAAGGTAAAAGTATAAAACTTCTTAAAAGCATTAGCATAAATCATCAGGAGGTTGGGTTAGGCAATGGTTTCTTATGATACCAAAAGTAGAAGCAACAATAACAACAAAAATAGATAAATTGGACTCCATCAAAATTAAGGCTTGAATGCTTCAAAGGCTACAATAAAAAGAAAGGGAAAGGACACCCCACTGACCGGGAGAAAAGTTGTGCACAAATATTCATATAAATAGTAGCATTATTTATAATAAAGAAGAAGGTGGAAACAGCCCAAATGTTCATCAGCAGATAAATGAATAAACAAATATGGTCTGTTTATACAGTAGGACACTATTCAGCTGTAAAAAGGACTGAAGTTCTGATATAGGCTACAATATGGATGCACCTGGAAAATATTGCAGTAAGTGAAAGAAACCAGACACAAAAGGCAACATTTTGTCTGATTTCATTAATATAAAATGTCCAGATTAGGCCAATATGGAGACACAAAGTAGATTAGTGGTTGCCAGGGCTGGGCTGGGTGGATTGGGAGTGATTGGTAATGTGTACAGAGTCTCTTTTTTGGGATGAATGAAAATTTCTAAAATTAGTTGTGATGGTTGCACAACTTCGTGAATATCCTAAATTGTATGTATAATTAAAAGGGTGAATTGTATGGTATGTGAATAACATCTCAATAAAGCTGTTATGAAACAAACAAAACCCATCCTGCAAAGAAAAAAAAATAGTTAAGTGAATGAAAGAATGAATAAATCTATTTACATTGTATGCTCTTGAAAAAGTATCTCAGAGTTTGTTTCATGTGGGTACTTTAAAAGTACCAGATGGGTGTATAATAACTCTTTGTTTTAAATGCGTGGTGATAAACATTAAAGTCATTTTGGATTTTTTGCTATGGTATACAATGCTGCATTGAATATCCTCATAGCCAAGCCATTTCACAAAAGCACAGTTACTTATAAGATCAAGTCCTAGAAGAATAATTGCTGGGCCAAAGACAATTTGCATTTTAAAGTGATATCAATATTGCTCAATTTCTCTCCATAAAGAAGTTGTACCAATTTGCCCTCCTACCAGCCATGTACTTACTGGTGGGTCTGTTTTCCCACACCCTCACCTACACAGTGAGTTGTGCAACCTTTCGATTTTGGGCATCTGATGAGTAAACCTTGATATCTTACTCTTATCTAATTTAGACTTTCTTGGTTTATGAGAGAGACCAGAAGGATCATTCAAATGATGCATCAGTATTTTCTGAAGCTCCCAAAGCTTCCTAGACCTATAGAATTCACTCTGGGAAAGCAGAATTGGGGCTCACCCACCACAGAAGCTGCACAGAGACTCCAGGAGATGATGTGAGTCATAAGTGAACCGGCTTTACTGTCGTTCATTGGGCTCCTCCTTCATGATGCGCTTCCAGAGAGCTGGTTCATCAGGAAGGCTGTCTCAGGGCTCTAAAGGTCATTACCCATGCAGTTCTTCCACTGCTCGTGTCTACACTTGGATTAAGAAGCACATAAGAAGATTAAAAAAGAAGAAGAAGCCCATAAGAGGCTGGGAGATATGAGTGTCCTGGTATTACATCTAAATGCATCATGTGGGCACTGCTCCAGCTCACACAAACCAGCTCTAGGTAAAACGAGTAGAAAACCTCTAAAGAGTAACCACAGCTTTATTTTGTTCTTTCTTTCAGGAACTGTCTACCTTGACCATGCAGGAGCCACCTTGTTCCCCCAGAGCCATATCACAAGCTTCACTCGCGATCTCACGGAAAATGTTTATGGTAAAGAAAAACACACCGTAGCTGATTTTTGCATTGAACATTAGCCAACTAGATTCAGCCAATGCATCTCTGCTGACTAAAGGCTGGTTAACAGAATGGCGCCAAGCCTAACACCCAAAGTTGAATAGCACGATGAAGAGAGGATCAGGCAAACACATATCATTCCCTATAACACGCGTGCTGTTGGGCTGGGAGAACTGGCTCAGGGACACATGGGTTACTTCCAGAAGAAGGGGTCAATGTCAAGTAGGGCACAGAGATCAAGGTGCTGTATTTGGTGGTGTGGTGACCCTGTAGGACTGGCACTATGCAGAAAGTGGGACAACAGGAGGAACATTCATTTAATCATTCATTCACTCCATAAATGTTTGGTCAGCCACTCTGGTGCTGGGGGCGTGGTACAGATGACAACAAAGTCCCTGCCTTTGTGGACTCTGGACTCTAGTCAAGGAAAAACCTTAATGAAGTGATCTCTGTCTGGATAAATGTTAATTACCCACTGTGTGAAGGCCTCTGGCGCCATGGAGGTCTGGATCTGATGAACGACAGTGGGGTGGCAGTGTGAGTGTTGGGGAAATTTCCTTAGGAGTGGAATCTGGAACTCACTGGGAAAGGAGTCAGGAGGACGACTTTCTAGGCAAAGAAAACAGCAGAAGAGAAGAACCTGCAGTGGTTTCGGAAACCAGCCCAGGAACTCAGGGGGAGGGGAGGAGAACAGTGAAAGTGTGAATGGATAGGTGCCCTGTTGAGTTTGATCTTTGTTCTAGGAACAACGGCCAGTCCCTGAAGGCGTTAATCAGCAGCCTAATGTGATCAGGAGATAACTTTGGAGAGGGAGTTTGAAATAGCAGCACTAGCAGATGTAACAGTGGTAATGATAATAGCAAGAATAATAATAATAACTGCACTGAGCACTCATGGCACTTCAGGTCCTATTCCCAATGTTTCACTTGTGTTATCTCTCCATTGTCACAACAAGCTTGGTAGGGTACAGGTTCTGCTATTGCTCCTGTAGTACAGGTGAGAAAATGGGCCCCGTAGAGGACAGGTAATTACTCTGAAGCCACGTAGTCAGGAAGCACTGGAGCTGAGGGGTGGGGGGGTAGGGGGAGCTGAGTCCCTAGGCAGTTTGGCTTCAGAGCGCAAGCCCTTAGCCTCCACCAGACTGCCTTCCTCTGCCACAGTGAGGCTCTGGTAGCCAGCAGACACCTAAATCTGCGGCACAGTCCCTAGGGAAGATGTCCATGAAGCAGTTTATATCTATCTATCTATCTATTTATCTACCTATCTATCTATCAAGGGGAAAGGAGGGAGAAATAGAGGGAGAAAAACATGGATTGGTTGCCTCTTGCATGCCTGGAATTGGGGACCTGGCTGGCCACCTAAGCATGTGCCTTGAGGGTGAATTGAACTGAAGACTCTTTGGTTCTCAGGCTGACACTCAATCCACTAAGTCACACCAGCCAGGGCTGAAGCATTTTATCTTCACTTTTTTTTTAAAGATTTTATTTATTGATTATTTTTAGAGAGAGAGGAAGGGAGAGAGGCAGAGAGGGAGAGAGATATCAATGTATGGTTGCCTTTCACCTGCCTCCAGCTACGGACCTGGCTGGAGACCTGGCTTGCAACCTGCTTATGTGCTCTGGCTGAGAATCAAACCAGCGACCTTTGGGTTCACAGGCTGGTACCTTATCCACTGTGCCACCAGCCAGGGCTATCTTGACTTTAATCCATGGTTTTCAAAGAGACCTGCAATTGTCTTCCCTCAACCTTCATAAGAGTCACAATGGTAGGAAAGATGCTGACCTGAGAGATGATGCAGGTGGCCCTAATGATACGGGGCTACAAATCAACATGATGAAAGGCCGCCTGTAAGTATCGAGTCCCACAGGTTACTAGCTGATCTGGAAAAGGAACACATAGTAGCTTCAGTGGCTAAATGTCCAGTGTGGCTTGAGAAAACAAAAACAAACCCCCCAGACAGAAACATCATAAGATTTGCCTTAACATGAACATGTGGTCTTGCTCCTAAGCAATGCCAGTGACCAGACCCTGTCAGTCAGGTCCTTTGAGGGGCCTGTTCACATCTGTGGACCATGGTTTGAGGGACATAGTGATACTCTGGGACAGACACAGGGGGCACACCAGTATAGGGGAGAAAAACTAGAAACTGACAAGGGCAAGGTGAAATTGGCGGAGCCTTTAACCTTGAGGAGGGGCAGCCACCGAGAGTGGTGATGGCCCTGTTCACACAGTTGGAGGAGGGGACATTTGTGTTTCTGCAGACGCAATGCCATAGCAGGGGTGTGAGAACAGGGGGACGGGTGGGGACTTAGGTTATGTGGGATTTATGGCTCTGTCCCATGGTTAGGGGAAGGGACATCCTTCTGAGGTTATAGACTTGGCTCCCTGGAGCTAATGACCAGAGCTGGACTATTGGTAAATTTGCAGAAAATGTTTTTGCATTGGCCCTGCTGCCTCTGAACTGACTTTCAGGTCTTAAGTGCTCTTCCTAGATCCTGTCTTGTTTTGCTGGTGAGGAGAGGGTTTTTTTTCCCCCCTTTGTTTACTTAATAGCTTTCTTGAGTTATATTTTCTATTCATAAAGTTCACCTATTTCAAGTATACAATTCAATGATTTTTAGTAACTTGACTGAGTGGTGCAAGTATCACTAATGCGTTGTTACCAATATTTTCATTCCCCCAGCAAGATCTCTGGTGCCTGTTCACAGTTGATCTCTATTGCTTCCCCATCCCCTCAAGCCCCACTCTACCCCCTCACCCTCACCCCAGGCAACCACTCATCTGCTCTTTTCTGCATCTCTATACTTTGCCTTAGCTGGAGATTACAAGAGGAATCACACAATATGTAATCTCTGTGTTTGGCATCTTTCACTTAGCATGCTTTTGAGGTTCATGCATGACGGACATAGCCAGTAGTTTTTAGTGCCAAGTCATTTTCCATTATATGGATATGTTACATTTTGTCTATCTGTTCGCCAGCTGATGGACATTTGTGTTCTTTACAGATAGAGCTGCTATGAATTTTCATGTGCGTGACTCTATGTGGACATGCTTTCATTTCTCTTGAGTATATAGGAATGAAATCTCTGGGGCATACGATAATTTTATGCTCAACTCTTTGAGAAACTGAGGGACAGGGTTTTGGAGGAACACAAATAGCACCTTGATGGCTTTGTCCTTGTAACCTGCCAGGTAACCCTCACAGCCAGAACATCAGCAGCAAGCTCACCCATGACACTGTGGAGCAGGTGCGTTACAGGTGAGTGGCAGGGATGCCAGGCGGGCCCTCCCAGGTGAAATGGACTTCCTTCCTACCGCTTGCTGCACCCCACAGAAGTTCGGAATTGGTTTCAAAAAGATAACATTCAGCTAAATGGCCACATACACCATGATAAAGATCAGGGTCAGAGGACAGGAAGGTGAGAGTGAGTAGGTGCTGGCCAGGGGCAGCCCAGAAGCACAGGGAGGCAACGCTGGAGTGTGTGCACGGCTGGTGTGTGACTCCTGAGAACCGGAGTAATGAAGAGTGACCCAGCCCTAAGGCCTGATTTTAGAGAGAAGACAACAGTTTCTCTGATTTCCCTTTCCATGTTTCCCTGGGCATCTTGCTTTGTTCACCCCCCCCCCCCTTTAAAAAAAATAGTATTTCCACATTAAATAGCCTTTTATATTTTCCCACAGGTAGTAGTTAGTTTTTGGTAACTAAGTCCTTAGGTGGTACTTCAAGCTACTTGAATTGATACAATTTTAAATGATTTCCAATCTGGAGAGGATATGGGGTAGCCAATATAAAAGCAATGTGAAACGACTTTAAAACTTGTGACGGAACCAGGTAGTAGACCAAGGGTGGGGGTGAGGGGGTGTTTTCCACTAAAGGGAAGGTAGTGGTGGAATTTCGCTTTATCCTTGGGGACTGGGGACTTGGGGGACAAGGTGATTTTGCCCGTTTGAATCCATGTTGTTATCTCTTCCCAAAACTTCCTCTGTACCCACCCGGACTTGGTAGCGGTGGCAGAGCCTAGGTGGGGCATGCCCCCTAGCTATGAAGGTAGAGAGATGTCATATTTAGTAAAGATGCAACTGATCCCAAGCATTGGCCCCTGGCGTGAGCCCCGGCTGTGCTTCTTGCAGGATCTTGGCGCACTTCCACACCTCCCCGGAGGACTACAGCGTGGTGTTCACAGCCGGCAGCACGGCGGCGCTGAAACTGGTGGCCGAGGCCTTCCCGTGGGCGCCCCAGGGCCCGGACGGCAGTGGCAGTTTGTTCTGCTACCTCACGGACAACCACACCTCCGTGGTGGGCATGAGGACCGTCGCCAGAGCCAATAAGGTCCCCTTCCTCCCGATCGGGCCAGAGGCTATGTGTTTGGCGGAGAGGCGGGGTCCTGCCCCCAGCAACCCCCGTGGCCAGCCTGTGCACCTCTTCTGCTACCCAGCTCAGAGTAACTTCTCCGGGACCAGATACCCACTGTCCTGGATAGCAGAGGTCCAGTCGGGGCAGCGGCGCCCTGCGAGCGTGCCGGGGGAGTGGTACGTGCTGCTGGACGCGGCCTCCTTCGCGGGCACGTCCCCGTTGGACCTGTCGGTCCACCAGGCGGATTTCGTCCCGCTCTCCTTCTACAAGCTCTTCGGCTTCCCCACCGGCCTGGGGGCTCTGCTGGTGCGCCATCGCGCGGCTCCTCTGCTGAGGAAGACCTACTTCGGAGGGGGCACGGCTGCCGCCTACCTGGCAGGACACGACTTCTACGTCCCGAGGGAGTCGCTGGCGGACAGGTACCCTTGTCGTGGGAGCGGCCTGGGCCGCGCTCAGCAAGTCTGGGGAGGGGGGGGGGGGGCGGTGCCGCCCGCGGCTGGCGCAGGGGCCAGGCTGGGCCACCGGGGGCCGGGGAGTTGGGTGTCCCTGGCAGGAACACCGCCCGCCGCAGGGCTCAGACGGGGTGGCAGAGGTCGCTGCCGGGTGAGCTGGGCTCCCGCTGGCCGGCGCGTCCCCAGCTGTGGGCGCGCCCACCAGGACCTGCGGGTCAGGGCGGCGAGCAGAGGACGTGGAAGGAGCTCAAGAGCCTGAGGGCCTGGGCCACCCTGGCCTGCTGCGCACAGTGCTGACGGAAGCGTCGATTACAGCAGAGGTTGGAGAGATCTTGAACGAATGTGCGGACACGTTGGCAGCAAAGCTGGGGTACAGCTGTTAGAATCAGCCCAGCTTGGCCCTAGTTAATCTATCAGTTAAACGGGAGGCCACCAGGGTTGTGGGGCACTGTTGACAGCCCCTGTGAGCCCCGCTGTGAGTTGCAGAGGACACTGGAGGGCAGGCAGCTGCTTGCCAGCAAATGGCACAGGCCTCTGGTGGTCCATGTGTTTTCCTCAGGTTGTGGGGCAGGCAATGTGGGTTGTGTCAGGAATTTCCCCGATTGAGATGGCTGGTACCCACCTGCAAGTCGAATATGTGAGAGGGTGAAGATGGTAGCCAAATCAGGGTTCCGCTGCTTCTAACAGGAGGGGATCCCATGGGGTTGGGACAAGTTGGGTCACTTGCAGGTGTCTGAGACGGTCTGAGGCCTGGATGGGAAAGTGGGTCAGGTTCCCCACAGACCCAAGTGCAGGCTCCAGGGTCCTGCAGAGGCGGGTGTGGTTTTGACAGTACCTTTCCTGGTTAAGTGTGCAGGCCCCATAGCTGGGTGGCTGGAGGGTGAATCCTGGCTTTCCCAGCTGTGGGAAAAGAGGCATGTGACTTGATCTTGCCCCTCCTGTTTTTCCCATCAAGTGGGCCTCTAAAAGGATACAATTTTTTAGAGCTAATATAGTCAAAGTACCAAGATGGAGTTGGCATCAAGACATTGTGAGGCTATTTAATGTCTTATTTTATGTACAACCTTTACACAGGGAGGGGATTCTAAAACAGAAACCTTTGAATTCAAGTGTGATAATGTAGTATGTAATATGATTGAGAAGAGAAAGACAGGCACGGTCTATAAATTAAAGGCAGAACAAAACAGGAACCCAAACTTAAAAAAAAATCCTCCCCTGAGGACTTTTATTTTTTTCATTGCTTTTAGAGGGTGAGGAAGGGAGAGAGAGACATAAATGCAAGAGAGAGGCATTGAGTGGTTGCTTCTCATGCCTCCCCCAACCAGCCAACAGGGTTCGCACACTCCCTGTGCCCAGACTAGGGGTCAAACCCACAACCTAGGTATGTGCCCTGGTCAGAAATCGAACCCATACCTTTTGGTTAGGGGGTGACACTCCAACCGCCTGAGCCACACTGGCCAGGGTGACAACCCAAACTTTATTGAGCCAACAGGATAGGTAAAGGCAGAAAGAAGTGGGGCAGCTCATTCCAGGCAAGGTGTTGGTGGGCTGGGCTGGACCAGGCCACTTTCCTTCGATTTGGGTGGGCTGCTTTACATTCAACAGGTGCCACACTGACATTCCCAGAAAGCAGAATGTCTTTATTTACACTTAGAAGCTCAATTTTTTTTCTTGTGAACTTAGGACTAGAATTCAAGAAACTTAATACCCAACCTAAATGTTTCTTGAACATGTTACCTGGATCATGTATTAATCTTTTCTATTTGAAAACCTTTGGTGGAAACAAACAACCTTCCTTTTTCTCTAAGAGCTTATTAATTATTGATTAATAACTGATTATTTATTACTGACCAATTAATAAGTTATTATAGGCTAATGTTTGATTTATTAAAGACTATGCACTAATTTATTAGTGATTTATCAATTAGTAGCTTGTTCATTATTGATGCATTATTGGTTATCTATTAATTACCATGAGATTTATAAGGAAATTAATATTGCAGTAACAACATTTTGAACAAACCTAGAATAATAAATACAAAACACGTGATTCCCATTAAAAGCTTCAACTTATATCAGGCAGCTGTTGGCCATCATCCTTCATCCTTTTAGAAACCTCCACACTGTCCCCAGTTTCCCCATGGCTTCTGCAGCAGCCAGAGGGGTCCTGTCAAAGGTGAGGTCCCATCTTGTCACTCCTCTCTGCTCAGAGCCCTTGAGCCTCTGTTATAGAATCCAGGGTGGAAGTTCTCTGACTGTGTGTCCTACACTCTCCACCTTGCCTGCTCCCTCCCGGCCCCATGGACCCCCTTGCTGTTGGGTGGTTTCCCCAGGCTCTGCTTGCTCATGTGTTTGCGGCCCCTCTCCCAGGAATGCTGTTCACTCTGAAACTGTGAACTGACCATTCCCTTATTTCCACTCTGTTTCTTCTCAACTGCTCTCCCTCAGAAAGGAGCTCTCTTGACCATCTCATCTAAAGCAGCTGCCTGCTTTCGGTTTAGTCATCTTTGTTGCACTTGGCATACTCTGGCTTGCTGCTTATTTGGCTTCTCTGGGTGTGTTTGGTGCCCATCACTCCTTGCTTCTGTACCCTCAGGAGAATGGAAGCTCTGTGAGGGCAGGGATTTCACCTGTCCCACACTCTTAGCACCTAGAACAGTGTCCAGCACACAGTACAAAAAGGATTTGGTGAATATTTTGGCGGAGTGAATACTTATAAAATGGCAGCGTACAAATACCTTGATAATCAGGAAGAGATACATCTGCTGTATTGAGAGGTTTGTGAGGTGTTATTTTGTTTTGTTTTGTTTTGAACATCAAAGCCTGTGGTTCTATAAACTTTGGAATCATAAACCCTTATTAAGAATCCCACAGCTGCACAGTTGATCACACTGAATCGATGCCCTGTCAGTGGTGCTCTGCTGAGGTCAAGTGCAGCCTTTCAAGAGCCCACAGCACCTGAGGTTTTGTCAAGTCCAAAGATCTCCTGGAACAGCAAAGCATCTCCCCACTTGTTAATGTCTGAAGATGGTGACTGTTTTTAGGGTTGGCCTTTTGTCATTGCTGCCTGTCATCCTGAGAAAGCTTCAGATTGGGTTGGGGACAGAGACAGCGTGACAGGTATGTTGTGTCACACCCTCTGTCTTGAGCTGGAGAGAGCTGTAGTTTCTAAGGCAGCAGAGAGAAGGTTCTCATAGATGGTGGCTGAGCTTATAAGTGAAATCGCATTATGTATCACAAAATGCACGTGGGGACAACAGCTTGACCTTGTTCCCCTCACCCTGCTTATAGGTTTGAAGATGGCACCATCTCGTTCCTTGATGTGATAGCGCTAAAACATGGATTTGATGCCCTGGAGTGCCTCACAGGTAGGGGACATTTTTATCCCTGCAGAGTTTGCTCTGGTTGCCCATGTCCCCTGGGAGCCCCAGCACGGGTGGGATTCAGAGGAAGGCTCGTCTGTGCCAGGGACTGGCAGGTGGCTGCTGGCCAATAAATGCAGTTCAGGCTGATTCTAAAGGACTTCAAAATGACAACTGAGACAAAAGACAGACTGAGGCTTTTGTGTTTTTCTTTCTTTGTTTGTTTCTTTCTCTCTCTTTTTTTTTTTTTTTGTCTGTTAGGGGAAGACTTTAACAGGTAAGAAACATCCCAAATCAGGAGATTAATAGCTTCACAGAAGCAGAGGAGACATCCTGGGTTCCTGGCTGGGGAGTGGGTACAGATCCTGAGACCTTACTCAGCTCTTACCTTGCTGGATTCTTGCAGCAGCCCCATGGGGGAGCTAGATGCTAACCGGACTGTCCCGGAAGGGGCTGATGTTTGGGGAGGTTAGATGCCCTCCCAGCTTCAGCATGCTGGTAATGGGTAGGGCTAGGGTTTAAATCCAGGCCATTCTAACACCTAACCCAGGGCTCTCAGGCCCTGTGCCTGCCGCTGGCCTTGGCAACAGGAGACTCATTGTCCTTGTGGACAAGCGCTTAGGGTGTGAGGGCAGATGGGGGCACTCAGTGCAGGCGGTCACGTAGACAGATGTCACTTCCTTTCATGGGGCTTGACAATAGGTACATGACTAGAAGAACCTCTGTCTGGTGAGCCAGGCATCCACCATCCTGCTGCGCTCCTTCAAGGGGGCCGCTGCTCATACCACCCACATGGAGATGGTGCTGCAGTGAACCAGGGGCGTGGCTCAGTGATTAGGCAGTCCTTTCTCTTTCTCTTTAGTTACAGTAATGAGACCCTACGGGTCTGCAGCCTTAGCCCAACAATGGGGGCAGACAGGATTCACAGGGAGAGAGGATGCCCTGCAGGGAAGTGAGTGGGCGTCATCCAGGGCAAAGAGGAGATAATCAAGGCAGATATTGAGAACTTTCCAATATGAGCACTTTCCAAGGACAGATATTAACATTGTACCCAAAACACAAGTGACCGGGTCTGACAGGGCCAGGGGCACATTTGAAAGCAGATTGACAGTTATTCAATAAAGTGAACCCTGGTTTCTCCATATTAGTTTTTAAAAAATTTATATATAATATATATTATAGGTAATATGTTTATATATATATTTCAGTGGCATTCACATTTTTGTGCAATCATCCTCACTATTCATCTCTAGGACTTTTTCATCATCCCAACTGAAATTCTCCCCATTAAACAACTCCCCATTTACCCTTCTAGCCCCTGATAACCTCTATTCTACTTTCTGTCTCTATAAATTTGCCTATGCTAGGCACCTTATATAAGACGAATAATACAAGATTTATCTTTTTTTTTTTTTTTTTAAGATCTTATTTATTATTTTTAAAGAGAGAGGAAGAGAAAGAGGCAGAGAGGGAGAGAGACATCAATGTATGGTTGCCTTTCACCTGCCTCCAGCTACAGACCTGGCTGGAGACCTGGCTTGCAACCTGGTTATGTGCCCTGGCTGTGAATTGAACCAGTGACCTTTGGGTTCACAGGCCAGGATTTGTCCTTTTTTTGTCTCCTATTTCACTTAGCAAGTTTTGAAAGTTTATTAATGTTGTAGCATATATCTTTAGTTGCTTTGTGTTACACTAAAATGATTTAAATGTGAACAAAAGCAAGTAGCAAAAGAAAGATACATTTAAAGACAAAATTGTACATTTTTGCTATCTGTTACTAAAAGGTCTGAATTATCCGAATGCTTAAGCAACATTATTTGTTAAAAAAATGAAAAACTAGATGACATGAATTCCTATGGAACAATTCAGCAATGGTAAACTGTTGTTTAGTACCAAAAACCTAAATATTTATCATAAGGGCAGTACCAAGTATTTACAAGATTTTAAAATCATTACTATCAGGTCCAAGTTTGCCAGTTATAATGACCTTGTATTCTTAAGAATGAGTGAATGAATTTTATATAAAGTTAATACTTATATGTAAAGTTATATATAAAGTCAATAATTTTATATAAACTTAACGCTTAGAACTCAGAACTTTTTTCTTATGACAATTAGAAATGATGTCCTTAGTAGCGCATCTCATAATTGTTTTCGAGGTGGTATGGAGAATATACAGCAGCACACCTTTACCTTGGCCCAGTACACCTACACTGCCCTGTCCTCTCTCCGGTACCCCAACGGAGCCCCGGTGGTACGGATTTACAGCGACTCTGAGTTCAGCAGCCCAGAGGTTCAGGGTCCCATCATCAATTTTAATGTGCTGGACAACAAGGGGAACGTCATTGGTTATTCCCAGGTGCGTATTCTTTGCATCTTGCTCACCTGTTACAACAGAATTGCTCTTGCCTGGCCCTCTGGACCTCTGCGGCAGCTATGGCGAGGCCCAGGTATGGTTGCAGACGCCACTGGTCCTTCCCGTGAGGCTCTTGACTGGCCTCTACACCCGGTCCCGACAAGCATGGCTTGGCAGTTCTTCAGCCCTCTCTATTCAGGCAGAAATAGTCAACTTCAAGTGGGAAGAGAGACCGAGCCCCTGGGAGCAGTAGAAAGGGACAGCTGAGGTCTGCTAGCAAGGGAAACACCCTGAAATGGTGTAAACAGAAAAGCAGTGTAGACCAAATACCGTGTCTGAGGTCATTTTATGTACAGACAGCTTGATAGGCCCAGTGATACAAGGGACTATATCACTGTGTCACCCCAAATTATGGGCCTGTTTCCATCATTTGTTGCTAGGAAAGTAGAACTTACTATTTTTTTTAATGGCAAGTAGAAATGATATTCTTAATACCACAAAAGCCCTATTTCTGACACAGTTCATGCGTATTGTGAGCTCAAAGAATTTGGTAGGTTGGTTATGAAACCGTTTTGGCAGATAAACCTTTTGTATCCCTTTTCTTAGGAAAAGTGTTAATAGTGATTTGTAGAAAGGGGACTGTTTGCATTCTTGCCGCAGTTGAGTAAGCTGGTAGCTGCCCAGTCTTTTAAAAAAGTCCACAGTGGGCCCTGGCTGGTGGCACAGTAGATGGGTGCTGGCCTGCGAGCCCAAAGGTCGCTGGTTAGATTCCCAGCCAGGGCACATAACCAGGTTGCAAGCCAGGTCTCCAGCCATATCTGTAGCTGGGGGAAGGTGAAAGGCAACCGTACATTGATGTCTTTCTCACTCTCTGCCTGTCTCCCTGCACCTCCCTCTGAGGATAATGCATGGAATCTTATGAAAAAAAAAAGTCCACAGTGACACCAAGCACTCAGGCAGGCATGGCAGTAGGTGGTCATCAGATGGAGGGTCACAGACTGGGTGTGGGGACCCCAGTATCTCTCCCAGAGCCTGGGTTCCTCTAGCTGCTCTTTGAGGAGCAGATTTGATCATCACGTAAGTTCGGAAGATACTTGTCTTCTTCCCCCAAAAGCCACCATTATCTCCATCCACCTTCAAACAAAGTCCATTTCTCAAGGAATCATTTCCCCCTCTTCTGAATAGCCCTAAGCTTCCTGAGGAATAGTCTTGAGAAATTCCTGGGGGAAATGCCAGTTTTCACTGGTGTTTGGGTAGGTTGACTGCAGACCCCCTGGAGCCCCTTAGCTGTCCACCAGCAGAATCAGTCCTAGCACACCCAGAAGCATGTCTTTGCGTTTTTGGGGGTGTACGTGTGTGGAAGATGCATCAAGACAAAAGGCTTGCCTTCTTAAATACATTATTCTAGGGCATTGGTGAAATAAGTTTTATTCTTTTATTTTTTTTAAAGATTTTATTCCATTATTTTTAGAAAGAGGGGAAGGGAGAGAGGCAGAGAGGGAGAGAGCCATCAACGTATGGTTGCTTTTCACCTGCCTCCAGCCACAGACCTGACTGGAGACCTGGCTTGCAACCTGGTTATGTGCCCTGGCTGGGGAATCGAACCTGCCACCTGTGGGTTTGCAGACTGGTGCTTTATCCACTGTGCTACCAGCCAGGGCCAATAAGTTTTATTCTTAAACCTAAAATAAATGTGTGCTTCCCGGAGGCTGGAGGAAGACAGACTATGACGTGTGCTGTGGTAGGCAGAGCAGGGACAGAGTTCCTCATTTGCTCAGAGAAGCCGTAGATGAGAGGAACCCCCAGAGAGAAAGAGCTGCCTCTCTAGGTGCCTCCTGACTTCACCAGGAAAGTCATACCCACAGGATGCGCATCTCCCTCTGGGCATTGTAGAGGAAGCCGGTGGGTTCTGGGGCAGAGGCATGGCCAGCTGTGCCGGTCGGTTCTGGAAAGCCCAGCTGTGTTTTCTGGGCTAATGGAGCTTCACCGTGTGGGGACAAGATGGTGTTGGGCTGGGGTTGACTGTCTCTTTCAGGTGATGTGTAAAGGATTAGCCTTCTCTGAAAAGCCGTTGGGTTCTTGCTTTTGATGCCTAGGCCCCCTAAGTTCATGCTCCCTCTGGTGAAAGTCACTCTGCCCAGTGGTTAAGAGTGTAGGTTCAGATTCTGGCCTCTTGTTGGCTCTGTGAACTTGAGCAAGTTAATTAATACTTCCAAGTCTATATGAAGTGAGGCTAACAATGCATCTTGCTGATGGTGTTATTATGAGGATTAAATGAGCTACAACATACAACCCCTTAGCACAGGGCTCAGGACGAAGCAAGTGCTCAAGAAACACTGAGCACAAATTCTGCTGGGTGGGAAGTCTCTGGCGCTGCCCTGTGGCCAGGCCGGGTGCTCACCTTCCCTGGATGCAGGGCTCATCAGCCACAGCAACCAACTTCTGCCCCAGGGTAGCAAAGCCCAGGCCTGTGTGGGACTCAGCAGGGTTGAGAGAGGAAAGTCAGTCATGATGGACCATTAGGATGAAGGGAAGTACGACCAAAACAGCACCTTCTACCCACATCTTCTTCTGGGTGGGGTCCCTGTCTCTTCCGCTTGAACCTTGGTGGGTTACGACTTGTTCATGACAGATAGAATGCCGCAGGAGACACCACATGGCTTTGGAGGCTAGTTGGCATTGTTCCCAGGGTCATGCACTTTTGGAGCTCCCAGTTACCACTTAAGAAACTCTCCCCGGAGGCTGTTGTGCTGTGAGGAGGCCACGCTGCAGGGAGAGGTCAAGGGTAGGCCCTACGCTGGCAGGGCTGTTCTGAGCCTGCCTGGCTGGGGCACCCACGTGAGTCAGTCTCCAGATGATTCCAACTCCAGGCACCACATCAGACCCAGCCTTTTAGTCCTCCCAGCCAAGACCTGAGAAATCCTGGAACAGAGTCAGATCACCTCCTTGGAGCCCTTTCTGAATCACTGATCCACTGTAGCTGGGAGCACAATAAAATGGTGGTTGTTTTATTCCATCAAGTGTGGGTGGCTTGTTCCACAGCGATGATAACCAGGAGTGGGTGGGGAGAGGGGTGTCTTGGGAGTCTTCTAATTCAGCTGGGCAGGTGTTGGGGTGGGGGAGTGAGGGTCTTCCCCAGGAGCTGGCCTCTGAAGGGAGACCACCTGACTCTGGATATGGAATTGGCCAGGGGTGTGACCAGGTCTCATCTCAGTGAGCTGGAACTCCTGAGATTTCATGATCAGATTTCCACATCACTGAGCTCTTCGCCACGGATAAAGGAGCAGAGTTGTTTTCTGGAGGCCTCAGGTTCAGACCAGGAAATATCTGCTCATTCTGACAGCCCAGGGGGGACAACCATGGTCTTGACCAGGGAGGCACCATTGTGAGGCCCAGCAGGGCCCAGGCTACTTGTGGTCTGCAGAGGGCGTCATACGCTCCTGGTTGTATCCGGCCACTCCACGTGTGACTTCCCAGGGAGAAAGTTTCAGAGGCTTGCCCAGCTGGGCAAGAGGTATTTGTTCCTCTGAATACAGTTAGGTGATTCCCCTGAGTGTAACCTGAGCTATGGGGGCTGAGGACCCTCATGGCCTCCAGGCCCTCTGGGGAATGGAGCCCTGGACCCACAGCCAAAAGAGCTGGGACAAATATCCCTTGTGCTAACCTGGCCTTCGTCCCTTGAGTGACTGAATCATCTCCCAGCGCTTCCAAGGGACAGGAAAGAGCCTTGGAATTTCTGGATTGAACAGCAATTTAGCCCCAAAGTTAGGGACATTATGGAAAGCAAATTGATTAACACAGTGTCAACACAGTAGTATTTGCATCCAGGCTGTGAGCCCAGGTGGGGCTGCTCTGCGGTCAGTCCTACGCTAAGGGACACCAGTGAGCTGCCCTGTGTCCCAGATACGTTCTGATTAATCTCCCTTGAAACGTGTGGACCCTAAGTTGGAATACAGCTATAACCTGATGGGATAAGCTTGGATTATCAGTACCATCTTATAAAATGTGTTTAGTAAATTGTGATGGATCATGGCATTTTAGAGTAAAACCAGACATTCCTAACACTGGTTTCATGTCACGTTAAACCCACAGGTGGAAAAAATGGCCAGTCTTTACAACATCCAGGTGCGAACTGGCTGCTTCTGCAACACAGGGGCCTGCCAGAGGCACCTGGGGCTAAGTGACGAGATGGTCAAGAAGCATCTTCAGGTTTGTAACAGGCCCTGTGGCCGAAACACTTGCCAGTAATACCCAGTGGGGGTGCCTCCAACAACACTGGGGTAGGACACTTGTCTGGGGTGGGGGCTGGTTCCTTTTTCTCAGCCCACCCTGTGGATGTGCAAAGGAAAAGGGGTTAACAAGTTAACAAAAATAGAAAATGCTTCAGGATAGATCTCCATGAAAGTCATTTTTCACTTCGAAGGCAAACACTTAAAGGCTGCAGAAAGGTTTTTAAAATTTTTTATTATTTTTATTTTTACATTTAAAATTTTTATTTATTATTTTTAGAGAGAGGGGAAGGGAGAGAGGCAGAGAGGGAGAGAAACATCAATGTATGGCTGCCTTTCACCTGCCTCCAGCCATAGACCTGTATATACTAGATCTCAACCAACCAGGAACTGGGTTTTATTTAAAAAGAGAGAGAGAGAGCAGAGCTCAGAGCACAACCAACTGAATTCCCAGACCTAGTATTTGACCCTATGGAATGCCATGGCCCCATCTCTTTGGACAATGGGCCTGGATTTAGTGCTGGGGGAGGGAGGTGTCTCAGGCAGCTGAGCTTGGAGAGGCATGGGGACCCTCTTGCCTTTCTTTCCCCACTGCCCAGCAGGGACACTCAAATTTCCTTTGGCTTTCTTAGTGGCCTCAGGATGGTGGCTCGTGGGGACAGCATCTCTGTCTTGCCCTGTTGTCAAGGGGCAGCTCTCAGGGATATAGGTCTCCCTTTGGTTCTGAGAGAGGCTGAAGGGGCCAGCAGGTGTTTGTCCCACCCCAGTCCTGCATAGACCATGAAGCTGACTCCTGAAGGTTTGGTCTGCCTTTCAATACCTCTTCTCTGTGTGCAGCTCTGGGTAAATGCTTTCCAGGAAGCCTTTCTTTCTTACGAATACTTTATTTTTAGAGAGGGGAAGGAAGGGATAAAGAAAGGGAGAGAAACATTGATGTGTGACATTGATCAGTTGCCTCTTTCATGCCTCCAACTGGGGATGTGGCCTGAAACCCAGGAATGTGCCCTCACTGGAAATCAAACCAGCGACCCTTTGGTTCGCAGGTCGGCTCTCAATCCACTGATCCTTACCAGCCAGGGCATCTTTTAAGCTTTTATTGACTCCTTGAGATTGATGTTGACCCTTTTTACATAGGAAGAGAACCCCTGTGCTTGTGAAACTGTCTCAGGCTCCTAGCACACATTAAAACTGCAATTCTGTTTTCTGGGTCAATTTTATTTTACAAAGTGAGCAAAATTTGTTTTACAAAGTTGTTTCCAATTGATGTGAGGAGTGGCTGACCTACTTCCCTTTTCTTCTAGGCGGGTCATGTCTGTGGAGATGATGTGGACCTCATAGATGGGCGGCCTACAGGATCTGTGAGGATTTCATTTGGATACATGTCTACTCTTGAGGATGCTCAAGCTTTTCTCAAGTTCCTCATAGCAACCCAACTGCACCCCTCACACAGGCAGCCTGTCCCTCAGGCCACCCCTGGGGGCGCTGGAGCCCCGCCAGTAGACAGTGAGGCTCAGAACACCATGCCAGCCACCATGGGCAGACATAATCCCTCGCCTCGGGAAGACAGTCCCGCAGACGGCGAGCTTTGGAAAGACTTGCCCACTGCTGCAGAGGCTGTGGGTTTGCACCCTCCTGTGCTGGAGGCCAGTGAGACTGGGGAGACCCCTTCAGAGAAAGTTGCAGGAGTCCTGGATGGAGACCTGGGGTCACATGTCATCACCAACCTTTACCTGTACCCAATCAAATCTTGTGCTGCATTTGAGGTAAGGTTATTTTTTCCTCATTCGAGGCCCCACTTATTGACTTTAGAGGGAGGGGGAGGGAAGGATGAGAGAGGGATAGAAACATCATTGTGAGAGAGAAACATCAGTTGGTTGCCTCTCCTACGCACCCCAACGGAGGACCAAACCCACAACCTGGGCATGTGCCCTGATTGGGAATTGAACCTGTACCTGATTGGGAATTGAGCCAGCTGAGCCACCCGGGGAAGATAAGGGTTTTTAAATTTAATTTAATTTTTAAAAGATTTTATTATTTTTAGAGAGAGGGGAAGGGAGGGAGGCAGAGAGGGAGAGAAACATCAGTGTATGGTTTCCTTTCATCTGCCTCCAACTAAGGACCTGGCTTGCAACCTGGTTATGTGCCCTGGCTAGGAATTGAACCAGCAACCTTTGGGTTCACAGGCTGGCACCTATCCACTGAGCCACCAGCCAGAGCTTAAGATAAGGGTTTTAATGGTAGAATGGGGGAGTACTTCTTTTTTGTTATTATGTGTTGGTTTTTTTTGGATAAGGTGAAGAAAAAAGTACAGAAAGTAAATAAAAAATGAAGAAAATCCCACTCAAGTTCAGAGTATTTTGCCATTCATAGAGCCGTTCATAGTCTGCCTTTCTGGTTTGGGCTGACTTCTGGACATGGCTCTGCTTGCGAGGACCTTTCAGAGAATACTGTCTCTGAGTGGTGCACATCCTGTTACTGTTAATAATTATTAACAGTAACGCCTGTCAGAATGGCAATCATCAAATCAACAAACAAGTGTTGGGGAGGATGTGGGGCAAAGGGAACCCTCGTACACTGTTGGGAATGTAGGCTGGTGCAGCCACTGTGGAAAACAGTATGGGGTTTCCTTAAAAAACTAAAAACGCAACTGCCTTTTGACCCAGCGATTCCACTACTTGGACTATACGCAAAGAATCCTGAAACACCAATTCATAAGAACCTATGTACACCTATGTTCATAGCGGCACTATTTACAATAGCCAAGTGCTGGAAACAGCTTAAGTGTCCATCAGTGGATGATTGGATCAAAAAACTTTGGTACATTTACACAATGGAATTCTATACAGCAGAAAGAAAGAAGGAACTTGTACCCTTTGCAACAACATGGATTGAACTGGAGAGTATTATGATTGGTGAAATAAGCCAGTCAGTGAAGGACAAATACCATATGATCTCACCCATTACAGGACAATAATGAACAAAACTAACAACAAGCAAAACAGAACCAAATATATGAATACAATGAATAGGCCTTCAGCGGTCAGGGGGAAGGGAGTTGGGGGGAGGGGGGAGGCAGAGGCAAAGAAGGGGAGCATCTTAGACAAGAGCCTAGTATAAAGGAACCATGGACATGGACAACAGGTGGGATTGACTTTGGGGGGAATGGGTGGGTGGGGAGGGGGACAGAGGGGAGCAAAAAGGGGATGGATGTAATACAACAACAATAAAATTAAAAAAATGTAAATACTAAAAAAAAATAATAATTATGGGTATAACTTTCACTGAATGCACAGGCTGGCTCCCTAATTAAGTATTTTACTTGATTGTTGAAACAATAATATGAGGTACATGGTAATATCATCCCCATTTTATAAGTATGGAGCCAGACGGCTCCTGAGATTAAGTGCTTTACACAGATCACCTGTTAATCAATGATAGAATAGGGATTTGAACCCAGGTTTGCCAACTCCTTGGGTCCATACTTTTGTGCAATTTGTTCTGCTCAGCCCTCCATGTGGAAGTGAACTATGTTATGCTTTTAAGTCTTTAAAAAAGATTTTATTTATTTTTAGAGAGAAAGAAATGGAGGGAGACAGAGAGGAAAAAACATCAGTGTGATAGAGAAACACCTATAGGTTGCCTTTTGTATGTGCCGTGACCAGGGACCAAACCTGCAACCCAGGCATGTGCCCTGACCAGGAATCGAACCAGCGACCTTTTGCTTTGTGGGACAATGCCCAGTCAACTGAGTTATACCAGTCAGGGCTGACCCTTGTTCTTTCTGAATGTTGTACCATGCACATGCATTATCTACTTAAAAAACGGGTGGAAATGGAAAGTGGATCTGTAGGGTGAACGGAAGGTATCTAGGTCCTATACCGTTTCCTTTGCATTATCCTCTTTGTTTTACTTTTTTCTCTTCCTCCCTTCTTCCTTGAAGGATATGTGCTGTATTCTTGAAGTCCATCTGTATTTGTGTAGCCATTGTGTAATAATGTGAAGGTCGTTTTTGAGGAGCCCTGACCTAAAATGTGCTTACCTCTTTGTTCAGGTGACTAAGTGGCCTGTAGGAGATCAAGGGCTGCTGTATGACCGGAGCTGGATGGTTGTAAATCATAATGGCATTTGCCTGAGTCAGAAGCAGGAGCCCCGGCTCTGCCTGATCCAGCCCTTCATTGACCTGCAGCAAGGGATCATGGTTATTAAAGCCAAAGGTATGAAAACTGGGTTCATTTTCACAACACATGTGTCAAGAGTGGTGGCTTTTATATTCACATAAAAGTAAGATCATGGCTTTTCTTCTACCAAATATGAAAATAATCCAAAAGTGAAATGATGCCTAGAAGAGACAACAAAAATTTGTTCCTGTTTTGTTGTGGAAATTTTCTGGAGAAAGGTAAAGATCTAATGATCCCATCAGAAAGTAAAGAAGCCTAATTTTGGAGATTATATGATGTGCTTTTCACTTACATTCTTCTTATTTCCTTTAGTCATCATAATACAGGGGTGAGCAAAAGTAGATTTATAGTTATTCAAATGGAAAGACATGCAGGTTATAAAATTTAAAAAAAATTTTATTGATGAGAGAGAGAAAGAGAGAGAGAGAGATCAATTTGTTGTTCCACTCATTTATAATTCATTGTATGTGTCCTGACTGGGGATTGAACCCATGTATGTGCCCTGACTGGGGATCAAGCCTGCAACCTTGGTGTATCTGGATGATGCTCTAGCCAACTGAGCTCCCTGGCTGGGCGCAGGTTATTACAATAAATACCTTTATTAACTCAAAAGGATGTCACAATGGTGCAGTGCACAAGTGCTCACATTCCTGCTCTTCGTTATTTACACATTCTTGCAGTCTTGGAAAATCGTTAAGCAAACCTGAATTTCAGTGACCTGATTGGGTTAAGCCCCACTGCCTCCTGAGGTGGTTGGGTTCAAACGTACTTTTGTCCACCCCTGTAATGTACTTTAAACTTTAATTCTTCCATGCTGACATTTACTATAAACTATCTAACATATATGAAGGTATAGACCAGCTCTGTCCAGTGGAACTTTCTGTGGTGGTGGAAATGTTCGCTGGTCACATGTGGCTGTTGAACACTTGAAATGTTGTTAGTGGGGCTCTAGAACTAAATTTTAAATTTTACTTCATTTTTGATTAATTTAAATTGCTACATGTGGCTAGTGGCTATCGTGCTGGACAGCATAGATATAGAGGATAACATGATGGACAGTTAGAGCATCCAGTTTTAACACATCTTAATATTTGGCCACATTTGCTTCAGGTTCCTCCTTCTCCACCTCCCCCTCTCTTCCTATCCAACTTTCTCTTTCCCTTCCTCTCCTCTTCCTTTATTTTTTAAAAAATATTTTATTTATCATTTTTAGAGAGAGGGGAAGGGAAAGAAGCAGAAAGGGAGAGAGTTATCAATGTATGGTTGCCTTTCCCCTGCCTCCAGCTATGGACCTGGCTGGAGACCTGGCTTGCAACCTGGTTATGTGCCCTGGCTGGGAATCGAACCAGTGACCTTTGGGTTTGCAGGCAGGTAACTTATTCACTATGCCACCAGCCAGGGCTTCCTATTCTTCCTTTTAAGAAATAAAAAGCAGAAGCCCTCGTTGGTGGCATAGTGGACAAGGCGCTGGCCTGGGAACCCAAAGGTCACTGGTTGCAAGCCAGGTCTCCAGCCAGGTCAGTAGCTGGAGGCTATGAAGGAGAAAGGCAACCATATATTGATGTCTCTCTCTCTTTCCCTGTCTCTCTCCCTACCCACTCTCTAAAAATAATAAATAAAATTAAAGAAAAAAGAAAGAAAGAAAAAAACATTATAGATACATCTGCAATTCCCTGTGTACTTCTCTCTGGTCTCACTCTTCCTCCTCTGCACCCCACCCACCAGTGTTTGTTGACTATTCCAATGTCTCTCCTAACTTGTACCTGAATTTCTGTGTGTATCACATTTCCTATGTTTCTTGACTGTAGGTATTCTATTCTGTTCCAGTAATTTATTTTCCTTTGAACCACTAATGTTATTACTAGGCCTATAAAAGGAGTCTTGATACCTAATAGGGCAGGTCCTTCTACTTCACTCTTCCAAATTATCTTGGCTAATCCTTGACCTTTTGTTTTCCTGTGTGTTTTTGAACCCGTGCATAGACTTGTGTAGCCACTCTTATAATCAGGGTACAAAACAGCCCCATAACCCCAGAAAATTCTTTCATGCTATCTCTTAGTGGTTCCCACCCTTAACATCTGATAATCAGAGATCTGTTCTCTGTCACTATAGTTTTATTTTTGAGCATGTGATTTAAATAAAGTCATATAATATATGATGTTTTGAGATTGGCTTCTTTCATTCAGCATGATGCCTTTGTGGTCCATCTAAATTATTGTGTGTATCAGTAGTTTATCTTTTATTTCTCAGTAGTATTTCCCTGTATAGCTATATTAGAGTGGGCTTATCCATTTATCTTTTTTTTTTTTTTTTTTTTTTTTTTTTTTTTTTTTTTTTTTTTTTTTTTTAAGATTTTTATTTCATTGTTTTTAGAAAGAGGGGAAGGGAGAGAGGCAGACAGGGAGAGAATCAATGTATGGTTGCGTTTCACCTGCCTCCAGCCACAGACCTGACTGGAGACCTGGTTTGCAACCGGGTTATGTGCCCTGGCTGGGGAATCGAACCTGCAACCTTTGGGTTCGCAGGCCGGCGCCTTAACCACTGTGCTACCAGCCAGGGCTTCCATTCATCTATTGATAGACATTTGGATTGTTTCCAGTTTTGAGTAATTATGAGCAGAGCTGCTATAAACATTCATGTGCAAGTGTTTGGGTGAGCAGCAGTTTTCATTTCTCTAGAATAGTTACTTAGGAGTGGATTGCTGGCTCCTATGGTAAGTATATGTTTGCCTTTAAAAGAAAGTCACTTCTCATTTCCATCCTCATCCCCATCCCTTGGCAACCACTAATTTACTCTCTGTTCCTATGGATTTGCCTATTCTGGATGTTTCATATGAATGGAAAGTGGATTCTTTCACTTAGCATAGTGTTTTTGAGGGTCATTTGTGTTGTTGAATAATATTCCATTGTAATGATGTACCATATTTTAACTCATTCATCAGTTTATGGATATTTAAATTGTTTCACATTTTGGCTATTTAGGAATAATACTGTTATGAATATCTGAATACAAATGATCTTGGATATATACCTAGGAGTGAAACTGATGGGTCACATGGTAACACTGTTTTTAGCATTTCCAAAGTGGCTGCATCACCATTTTATATTCCCACTAACAATATATAAAGGTTCCAATTTGTCCACATTTTCCTCAACACTTGCTATTTTCTGTTGTTAGGTTTTTTTTTTTTGTTTTTTTTTTTTTCATCTTTAGAGATTTTATTTTATTTTTTCATTTATCAATTCGTTTTTTTTTCTTTTAATTTTATTGTTGTTGTATTACATCCATCCCTTTTTTTCTCCCCTCTGTCCCCCTCCCCACCCACCCTTTCCCCCCAAAGTCAATCCCACCTGTTGTCCATGTCCATGGTTCCTTTATACTAGGTTCTTGTCTAAGCTGCTCCCCTTCTTTGCCTCTGCCTCCCGGTTTTTTGTTTTGTTTTGTTTTGTTTTTTAGTTTTTAATAGCCATCCTAGTGGGTGTGTAGTGATATGTCACTTTGATTTGCATTCCCTAATGATAATGATGTTGACCATTTTTTCATGTGTTTATTGGCCATTTGTACATCTTTTCCAGAAAAATATCTATTCAAATTCTTTGCTTACTTATTTTTGAATTATTGATTTGTAAGGGTTCTTTATACATTCTGATATAAGTCGCTTGTCAGAGTTCAAATATTTCCCTTACTCTATGGGTTGTCTTTTTCTCTTCTTTTTTTATTTTTTAAGATTTTATTTATTTATTTTTAGAGAGAGGAAAAGGGAGGGAGAAAGGGAGAGGAAGAGAAACATCAATGTATGGTTGCCTTTCACCTGTCTCCAGCTAGGACCTGGCTGGAGACCTGACTTGCAACCTGGTTATATACCCTGACAGGGAATTGAACCACTGACCTTTGGGTTTGCAGGCTGGTGCCATTCTACTGAGCCACCAGCCAAGGCTATCTTTTCTTCTTCTTGATGGCTCCATTTAATGTTTAGTCTATCTATGCCGTCATATTTGAAGTGAGAGGCTGTATCTATTTTGACAATCTCTGCATTTTCATTGGTGTGTCCTGTTGGGATTTTGATTGCAAAATCTTGTATTTTTAAATTATATATTTGTATTGTATTTGGATTATAGTGGCATATATTCATTTCAGGAGAATTTATGTCATATAATGTTATCTTTTATATGTAAATAGTATTTCTCTTCATTTAAGATTTCCTGACCCCTGGCTGGTAGCACAGTGGATAAGGAGCCAGCCAGTGAACCGAAGGTCACTAGTTCCATTCCCCAGCCAGGGCACATAACCAGGTTGCCAGCCAGGTCTCCAGCCAGGTCTGTAGCCGGAGGCAGGTGAAAGGCAACCATACATTGATGTTTCTCTCCCTCTCTCCCTTCTTCTCTCTCTGGAAATAATAAATACAATCTTAAAAAAAAAAAAGACTTCCTTAATTACTCCAAATTTTAATAATAGTTTCGAGAAAAATTTTGCACATTTTTGGTTATGTAATAATTTGAGTATTTTGAATATAATTTTTTTCTATTAAATGTTTTAAATGGTTATTAACGCCATATAGAAATGCTTGATTTTTGTATGTCAGTGTTTTACCCAATAGCTTTTGTAAAAAAACGTGTTTCATTAGTTGATCTGAAGATTTTCTTGCATGTTCTATGTAAATAGTCACATCATCTAGTAATCATAGTTTCTTTACTTCCATTCTAATTTTCATTTCTCTCTCTTTTTAAATTTTACTTCATTTGCTAGGCTTTCTTGTATAATGTTGGAACAGTGATTGAAGATATCCTTGCTTATTACTGATTTGAATAGAATGGTCCAAAAGTCTCAAAAGTAAAAATAATGTTTGCTGTAGGTATTTGATTGATTTGATTCACTAGGCTAAGTAGTTCTCTTCTTATTTAGCCAAAAATTTTACCATGAATAAGAGGGTTTTTTTTTTTTTTTTGAATATTTTATTTATTATTTGTAGAGAGAGGGGAAGGGAGAGAGGCAGAGAGGAAGAGAAACATCAATGTATGGTTGCCTTTCACCTGCCCCCAGCTATGGACCTGGCTGGAGACCTGGCTTGCAACCTGGTTATGTTGCCCTGGCTGGGAATCAAACCAGTGACCTTTGGGTTCGCAGGCCAGCGCCTTACCCACTGTGCCACCACCCAGGGCTAATAGTCAGTTCTTACTGAATGCTTTTTCTGCTTCTGTTGGTTATCATATTTTTCTCTTATATTCTATTAGTGTGATGTCTTACATTGGCAGATTGTCCACTATTGAACTATCCTTGTACTCTTGGGGCAAAGAAAACACTACTTGGTTGTGAGTTGTTGATGTTCAGTTTGCTATTTTATTTAGTATTTTTGTACCTATTTTTTATTAGTGAGATTGACATGTCATTTTAAAAAAGATTTTATTTATTATTTTTAGAGAGAGGGGAAGGGAGAGAGGCAGAGAGGAAAAGAGACATCAATGTACGGTTGCCCTTCACCCATCTCCAGCTACGGACCTGGCTGGAGACCTGGCTTGCAACCTAGTAATGTTGCCCTGGCTGGGAATCAAACCAGCGACCTTTGGGTTCGCAGGCTGGTGCCTTATCCACTACGCCACCAGCCAGGGCCAGACATGTCATTTTTTATTGTATTTTTCTTGTTCAAGTTCAGGTACCCAGGATAACAACATGCAGAAAGAACTGAGTGGATTATTCCACTTTCTATTCTCTGAAGCATAAAAATGTACATGTATTATACCTAAGTAGAGATTATCCAAGAATGTAAGAAAAGGGCAAGAGAAAAAAAGCTCTCAAATACTCAAATGCTTTCTCCTCCAGACTAGCAGCACTTTGTGAGGTGGGCTGGTGTGCCCCACATGTGTCAGATATTCTGCTCACTTGTAGGGGTTTCCAGCATTACAGGTGGAGTAACTGCATCCTTTGGCAATGTAGGACAAGACTAACTAAATAATAATCAGTAAGACACATATTATAATGGTTCTATGGGTGGGACTTGTTGCTTTCAAAGATTTTAGGCATCTTGAGTCCAGGGTTCAGGCTCTTCTATTTCTTGATCTCTGAGCTGAGCCCAGGGCTCCACACAGATGGAATAAACTCAGTGCTAATGAACTTTGTTGGGGGCTCAGTGCATGTAGGGGCCCCATATTTTGTTGCCTTATCAAGATGCCTGTGATGACCTTTATAAGACCTGTAAGGGACTATTTATGATCTTACGTGATTTATGCAGAGTTTTGGGTAAGGGTACAGAGAGGCGGAGCACAGGCCTCCTGCTGGCTGCCCAAGGGTATGTTTGGGCCATTGCACTTGTCCACGTACTGTCCCTTCTGCTGTGGTTACTTACTCCTATCCCATATTCCAGGTCACTTTGCTGCTCTCCCCAGTGGGTAAATGCCTGGCGCTACATCATTCTTCCACACACCCCCTTTCAAGATGGCAGCATCAACAATCACTCAGCACAGCACATTCCTTCTCCAAGCTTCTGCAGAATTCTCGATTCCACGTCTGGCCTTCCCCATGCAGGCACAGGAGTGTGCAACTGGCTGTGCATGTGTGGGATGCAGATAAGCAGGGGACACCGTTCATGGAATATCTGTTACACAAACGCTGCTTCACTGTCTTTGTGGTGGCGAAAAGCCTGTTGGGATGGGTTGGCCCCTGGGCAGCAGGCATGACCTTAAGTTTGTGAATCCGAGGGTGTAGGAGTTGGCTGTGCTGTGTGCAGTGAAACGGGACTAAGATAAGCAGGGATGTGGGTGTGCCTAACGTGTGCTTACCTGAGGGACAGCTTGAGTCACGCTGTGAGCAGTGTGTCTAGCAGCAACACGGAGAGGGATGGAGGACCCGGGAGGGCCACACAGGAGGAAGTGCCGCTTCTTTTGTCATAGCGTAAGTGGCCTCCACAAACTCTACTCAGATGTCTTGGCTTCATGAGGTTCCCGTGTACTTTTAATGACTCATGGAGGATGAGAAGGAGAGCTGAGTGGCAGAGGGACCCAGCAGTTCCAGCCTTTATCAAAGGTCTTCCACCCCTTAATGGCATCAGCTCAGTTTCTATGAGTTTCACCCACATATTTCACCCTCACTTTACTTAAAAATGAATCCCACTTTAGCAGAGTAGCAGCTACATGAATGTTAATTATTATTATACTTAACTTGTTACGTACAAGTGTTACATATGTTTAATTTAAAAATGGCTTCCCAACCCCATTGACGTAGTAACAGGTTTGTGGAGATAATGATGATTGGTGCAGGAATCCACTTTGATGCTGACTCCTACGAGCTACTGAGAATTAACACTCTATGCTGATACCTTTATAGACTGAATCTTCACATCTGCCTGTCTATTTCTAAAGAATTGTGAGTAGCGTAGGGAACAATGACCTTGGGATGTGGAGTCATCCAGAGGCAGAGAAAGCTTTCAAAGAGTTTAGCGTTTCAGGGACTGTGGATGTGGCTGCCCAGTGCAGTCAGGTCTCCCCTGACAAACTGCTAGACGCACACACTGTTGGCGGTACTGAGCAAGCTGAAGAGAATCTCTGTGTTATAAAGAGATTTCCAAGACCCAGACATTTACTTGATTCAATCGATTCCCAGGGTCATTTAAGATTCTTGTATATTTTCTAACAATGGACTTTGACTTCCATAGCTATTCTTTATACATGATGATGACTTTGCCTCTAACCTTTGTTCATCAGGAATGGAGCCTATAGAAGTGTCTCTTGAGAATGGTGAACAGGCCCAGATTTGCCAAAGCAAGGTCTGTGCAGACAGGTGAGACTCTGCGGCTGGGGGAAATCTCAGGTCCATCTGCAGGGTGGGGAGGGGAGGAGTCCCCTCCCATTTGCTGCCGTGCCCCCTTCCCTACCCACACCCTGCACACTCTGCTCCTGCCATACTGGCTCCTTGCTGTTCCTACCAAGCATGCTCCCTTCTCAGGACTTTGCACTTGCTGTTTCCTGTGCTTGGAAGGCTCTTCCCCTCTTCATACCTCCATGGAGCTCGCTCCCTCACCTCCATCAGTCTCACCTCCATCAGCTCTCCGCTGAGAACCCCCTTTCTCAGAGGGGCCCCCTGACCTCTCACAGAATCAGCCCCTCCCTCTCTGCATTCTTCTCCTTTGCATTTACTGTTTCCAACATTTATCTCTAGGTCCTCCCACTAGCTTGCCTGCTAGGATGCTGACTTGAGAGAGCAGGACTCCTCTGTGTTGCTTCCTTCAGCCTGGAACTGTGAGGTGTGGGGGTGGTGGGAAAGGAGAGGGGAGAGAGGAGCAGTTCAGGGGAAGCATGGTGGAACTTGGGTGGGGTGGCTGCCAGAGAGTGGTGAGGGTAGAGGCCTGATTTGTATTTTGGAAGGACTGCCCTGTGGGTGTAGACTAGTCAGAAGGGGACCAGAGTGGAAGCAGAAAGGCCCGCTGAGAAAAGATGGAGGCTGGGGCTTTGGTCAGGGAGGAAATCAGGAGGGTGGCAGGTACTATTCTGGAGGTAGCGGCATCTGAACTAGCTGATGGATTGGATGTGGAGGCTGTCACATTCCTCAGGTTGTATAGTTTTCAGATAATTACCAATAAATGATTTTTCATATAGTTAGCCTAATCTGAGTTACTGATGATAAATCCTGCACTAAATTCCAGGAAACGTAGAAAGGGAATTTGAATGTAACAATAGCATTTCTGTTTTATTTCTTGATTGTAAATGTTTATAAATCTATTTATCGAATATATCGAATACCTACATCCCTATTTTATCTAAATAAATTTAATCTGGATCCAAAAACATGTGGAATAGCCACAACCAATTTACTCCCCAAAACTGAAATGGTTAACTGTAACAGTTCACCGAAGATTTATATATGGAAGGCTTTAAAAGTACTGATTGCTCATGTTAACACAATAAACTCATGAGCAGGTATGGATGTGCTCAGTTGATGGCTATACTACATAGGATGGAATCTGATCACACTTACATCAGCACTGCCTCATGTAAATTGTGAAACAATATGCTAAATACTAAAGCGTATCTAAACTGGGCTCAAAGTTTTTAGAGTCCCTGGGTCTCAGTGGGGTGATGAGGGGCTAGCCCATCAGGAAAGGTATGATGATATAGTGCAGTGGTCTTGCTGGGCCTAACTGAGCATCATGGCACCGGGCCATCCTGGGCCCGAGAGTTGAGCACAGTGGGCATCTTTTCACCAGTACTTGTGCCAATTCACTATAGCACGTCCAATTAGGGCAGTGAAACTTGGGTAAACATTTTTGCCTGGCACTATTGTAAATCTTCTCATAGGGAGAAGTCTAGCTATTTTGGAATTCCTGTAGTTGCTTATCAGGCTCATCCTTGTTGTACATTTCATGCAGATGTATCTGAGAGTGTTGTCATTTTTCTGGTGAATAAAGCTTTTCAGATAGTCTGGGGTTAGGCTGCTTATGCTTGGAACCATCCACACTTACTAGAGTGAAAATGGAATTTGGTGCAGTCTCTCAAAGCACCAGAGAGAATGTGCCATGAAGTAAGGTTTAATTCTTCTCTTCCCTTTCTAGAAAAGAAAAGCAACTGTCTTTTTAGTAAAAATTAAGGATAACATAGGTTTGCACTTATATCTGCCTTATATTTCCAGGGTAAGATATTAGATATTTTTCATATAAGTTATAATGATGTATAGATTAAAAACTTTTTAAATTTGAAATTCTATTTAAAAATTCTAGAGGATTGCAGTGTTTTATAACCAGACCAATGAATGTACTTCCCTTAGGAATTTATCGGCATAGGGTGTTTTTTTAAATTAAATCAAACCAAACATGTCAGTTTATGTGGTCTGGCTATGAGAGAAAATATATTATAGTCAGGCCCATAGTAAAAAAAAACCAAGGCACATGTCTGGATGCAAGGGCTTCTTAAAGCAAAATAATAGTCTGGAAAGTCTAAAATTACAAGGTTTGTTTTCTCAGTGCCTAAAATTTATATTCCTTTCTGCCATTTAGATTGTTACTTAAATAAATGCTATGTAACATTCACCATCCTTCCCCGACCTTCCTTTTTTTTATCAGGGTAAATACTTATGATTGTGGAGAAAAAATTTCAAGCTGGCTGTCAAAGTTTTTGGGCCGCCCATGTCATTTGATAAGACAAAGTTTGAGCTTTAAAAGAAACATGAAGAAGAAACATCACCAAGGTATCACATTTCTAATTAGTTCTTGGGGCACAGGAACTGGGGCTTATCATTGCACACATCAAAGTCAGCCCTTGGCCCTGGCTGGTGTGGCTCAGTGGATCGAGTGCCAGCCTAGGAACCCAAAGATCACAGGTTTGATTCTCAGTTGGGGCATGTGCCTGGGTTGTGAGCTAGGTCCTGGGATGGAGGCATGCAGGGGGGAACCAACTGATGTCTCTCTTGCACATTGATGTTTCTCTCCCTCTCTCCTTTTCTTCCCTTCTTTATAAAAATTAATAAATAACATTAAGAAAAGTTAGCCCATGAAGTGGAGTTACAAGGCAACTTGCTCCTATATAGAAAGCGGGTGGTCAACCTTCAGGAAAAAGATGCCCTGGTGGCCCTGGGTCAGCAGTGCCCATTTTGATAGTTTTCCTGCCTGTAGCTGTTTTTAGGACAAAGTGAGACAGCAGAGAAGCAAGCACTTTGAAAGTAAACAGTACTATAAAGAACAGATCATTTTCAGGTATCTGTTTAAATTTTTGTCTTCGCAAGGAAGCCTTGCCTGATCTCTCTCCATAGAACCAAAGCCTTTACTGGAACTTCCCCAGTTTTATTTTCCCCAGCACTGTTCTCGTACATAGGTCATGCATGTCACTGTTACACTACATATGTCCTGCCTTCCCTGTACTAGGCTGTAAGGCCTGTGAGGGCAGGGATTTTTGTCTGCTTTGTTCAGTGTTGCGTCCCCTGTGTTTAGAATAGCACCTGGCAAACAGTAGTTGCTCAGTAAATACTAGATGAATGAAGGGATGGATCATTGCACATTACTGGTTTGTGCAGGGATGACCTGTCCTAGTGATTAGCTCGCAGAGAGACTGGCTTGTGAATCCAAATAGCATTCTGATCATATAAGGACCAGTAATGGAGTCTTGGGAACTAGACAGGGGAATCTATGACCCTCTGAAAATGTATGATAGAGAGAGGAATCAAAGGATGTAATTTACTTAGACTTTCGTAAGTTCTGCTTGAAAATCTTTCTTTGATTACTCTACCATATTTATCTGATACAAAAATTCAATGTAAATTGGAATGTATAAACATTTTTAGAGTTTACTGTGATCCTAAGAGTCTAAGTGTTAGGACATTTCTTCTAGGTTGAGTTATCATAATTTGTAATAGTACACAGTTGATCAAAGCAACAAAAGTATATTATAAATTTTAAAAGATAGCAAAAACTTGGTAGCACAGTGGATAAGGTGCTGGCCTGTGAACCCAAAGGTCGCAGGTTCGATTCCCAGCCAGGGCAACATAACTAGGTTGCAAACCAGGTCTCCAGTCAGGTCTGTGGCTGGAGGCAGTTGAAAAGCAACCATACATTGATGTCTCTTTCCCTCTCTGCCTCCCTCTCTTCCTCTCTTTCTAAAAATAATAAAATAAAATCTTTTAAAAAAAGTAAATAAAAAAGAAAAGATAGCAAAAACTTTTTTTAGCTTAAAACTTTATTTCAGATTAATTAGCAAACTGAATAATATATCATGATAACATTTATATATGATATCAATGAAGTATTAGTTCAATCTTAAAACATTTTTTCCCCTTTTATTTTAAAAACTTTATTGTTGTTCAGTTACAATGGCTGGCTGGGCTTCCCTTCCTTTATTCCCTTATTCACCAATAACTGTCACCTATGACTGGAATAGCTGATGCTCAGCATTGGTTCTCTTCTGAAAAATCTTATTTCAGTCAATAAAGACCTTGGGATGAAAGGAGTGTGGTTGGCCTACTGTCACTCAAACCTTTCTTCAGAGTCCCGGGAGTCTAACATTAAGATGACTTGAATCATGTCACTTGACAACTTAATTAGGTGCAGCAGTTTTGTGGAGAGCGAAGAATTAGAACCCATCTGACCTACAGGAGGATCATTCACCCAAGTTTTAGAGACTTTTATTATCTCAGCACAGACCTAGGGTCTTTGAATGGGACTTTTGTTTTCCACGGTGGAGATTTTTTGCCCCAGGGGCAATGTGCCCAAGAAGAGGTGCAGCCTTTCCTCTGTGAAGTTGGAGGAAGTTTTTGTAGAAGGGTCTGGGATTGCACCCTCCTTTGACAGCCATTTTAGCAAAGAAGAGCTTTGGAAGGACATCTGGAAAGTGACTCTCTTAGGAGTATCCATTCACATGAGTTCCGGGGTCCGCAGACCTGGTTTGGAGCCAGCTCACTAGGCTCTGGTCCAGCGAGCCTTTCATCAACATCTTGGATAAAGACAATGTTGGCCCCACTCATGGGAGATGGAAGCTAGGCCATGGGCTGCCAGAAATTCTGGACACATTTGGCATTTTCTTTTGTATTTTTGTCCCTTTCAGTAGTTTTAAATCTTGTATTATTTATTTCTAAAGTCAATATTTCACACTTGCCTAAGGGCAAGTCCAGCTTTTCCTCAAAGAGATTCAGAAGGCCTCCCTGGGCCTGAGGCCCTCCTGGTGGCCCATCTCCCCTGCTGTCCTGGGGAAGGTCCCCTGCTAGAGGTCGCTGCCTATCTCTCTGCTGGCAATGTTGCCTCCAAGTCTTCTCTGCTGGGACAGTTGCACTTCAGCATTTTATTATTATTATTTTCAGATTACTAATGGAGTATTCTCCGGGCTCATTTTCTTTTTGTTTTTGAGAGGTTTGAGCCATGCTTAAGACATTTTTATTATTTCCAGGGCACCTTTTTTTCGCCTTTGTAGGTAGTGTCTATTTTTTAAAACATGCAAGTCAATGGAGCACAATTCATTTGCTTCCTAAAACAGCAACTCTTATTTTATTTTTTAATTTTTAAAATATTTATTATTTCCAGAGAGAAAGGGAGGAAGAGAGGCAGGGAGGGAGGGAGACATCCATGTATGGTTGCCTTTCACCTGCCTCCAGCTAAGGACCTGGCCGGAGACCTGGCTTGCAATTTGGTTTTGTGCCCTGGTTGGGGAATCGAACCAGCAACCTTTGGGTTCGTAAGTTGGCACCTTATCCACTGTGCTACCAGCCAGGGCCTTATTTTATTTTTAAAATATTAAAACTTAATTATTAAAAGTTTTATTGAGGTATAATTGAAATATAACATTATATTAGTTTCAGGTGTACAACATAATGGATTTGGTATTATTATATGTTGTGAAATTCTCACCACAATAAATCTAGTTTACACCCATCACCACACATTGTTACAAAAGTATCTTTCTTTCTTTCTTTTTTTTAAAAAATACAGTATTTTATTGTCCTCACATCAAACATCAAGTCTTTGCAGGGTGGGGAAGTGACTCCTGACAGCTCCTGGTGGCTCCAAACTGGTCCTGAAGGCAGGGAGGAAGCCCCTACTTGCCCACAATGAGCGGGTCCTGCAGGACCACGATGACAGAGTCCCCGCTCAGGAACATCTTGGAGATGTAGCGGTCCTTGTTGACTGGCTGGGACTTTTTTTGCCCTTGCCTCTCTTGGGGACCTCGGTCCACATCTCCTTCACGTTCTCTAGCACCACGTTGCAGTGTCTGTCAAAAGCCTTCACATGGCCCAAGAGCTTCTGTTGGTAGGACAGTTGAGCACCTGGGTGTTGTTTTTCACCGACTGCGTGAGCACAGAGAGTGGGCCTGTGTTAAACTCCTCTTCCTCCCGCTTCTGTAGCTGCCCAGGGTCATCTCACTCTTGGGCTTGTTGAGGGGCTCATGGCGGGAGCAGCTGAGCGCTCGCAATGATCCGACTAGTATTTTTCTTATAATGAGAACTTTTAAGATGGACTTTTCTAGCAACTTCAAATATGAAACACAACATTATACAATAGTATAGTCACTTCTGACCCCCTTCACCCGTTTTACTTACCTCCTCTCGCTCCTTGCCTTTGGCAACCACCAGTTTGTTCTTTGTACCTGTGAGATTGTTTTAATTTTTGTTCTTGGGATTTCACATATATGGTCTTTTCTTTATCTGTTTTCTGTCTGAGTTCACTTAGCATAACAGTCTTCAGGTCCACCCATGCTGTCCTAATAGCAAGATTTCCTTCGTTTTATGGCTGAATAATATTATGGTATGTCCAGAAAGTATCCAGCCATGTACTATGAATAATAGACATATTTATTGAAGAGCATACAGGACACAAGAAACATTGTACATAGGACAATGATGCCTCAGTCCCCTTCAAGTAGGAACCTTGGGACCTCACACAGTTCTCCCAAATCTCCATCAGCTGCCTGAATCTCATCAACTGCCTGAGATCTCTTCCATTTCAAAGGTGATTGGAGTTTTGGGAAAAGCCAAAAGTTGAAGGGCACCAAATCTGGGCTGGAAGAGGGCTGAGTCACCTGGGTGATTTGATGTTTCTCAAAAAAACTACACACAAGATGGGTGCATGAGCAGGTGCTTTGTTGTGTTGAAGCTGCCAATCACCAGTTGCCCATAGCTGTGACCTTCTTAATCATCTGAATAGTTTCCACAAAGAAATGTCCAAGCTTAATACAAACGATGCAGATTTGTTGCTGTACTCACTCATTTTGAATGCCATGGCCACACAGTACCCATGCTTACTCAATGATGCTTACCACCCCCACTGACTAGTACAGTGAAGTCTTCATTGTTCATGCACGCACATGTCAGCCCACTCTCCTTGGCTTCCAGGTTACATTGATGTTGTGAAAACTGTTCTCTTACATTAACAATGGTTTGATTTTTTCTGGACAGACCTCAGATATGTGTGTGTGTGTGTGTGTGTGTGTGTGTGTGTACACCTTATCTTCTTTATTTAGTCATTCACCAATGAACTCTTAGGCTGTTTTCATATCTCTTCTAAATACTCCATCACTTCTAGGTCAGTCTTCTTGTACAACAGCCACTCTTTCTCTGGTAAATGAGGCCCAGTATCTGCTTATAAATAGATCCAGTGTTTTGAAACTTCAGCAGCAATTAACCACCAGGTAAGAGAGATCCTTTTACTATTTGCTATTCGCCTCAGGAATAACATGCAAGTGTAGCTACTTGCCCCTGCAAGTGAGCCTGGTACTAGCAGGGAAAGTTCCTAGAGTCACGGAATCCAGACTTTTCATTAAGAGACTGAGACCCAGAGACATCACAAAGCCCTTTAGGTAAGTTCCAACTAATCTTTTTTGAGGGTTCTCTTTTATCAATGT
Source organism: Noctilio leporinus (assembly GCA_004026585.1). NCBI lineage: Eukaryota > Metazoa > Chordata > Mammalia > Chiroptera > Noctilionidae > Noctilio > Noctilio leporinus. Next base: position 194,333 of record PVIW01000316.1, read on the forward strand.
TCTTTTTGATGCCCTCAAGATGTTTAGCAGAAAGCCCCAATTCGCATTTGTTAATCATTCCATTTCTTAATATTTGCATTTAATGGAATTGCCACCAACTTGATCTAATTACATTGCTCACCCTCCCCCTGTCTCCTGTCCCCTAGGAGCCTTACTCTACTTCCACAGTCCTTTTGAGGGGAAGAAGAGTGGTTATGAAAGGTTTTCAAATTGTAATTGTAGATATTACTTGTCTAGACAGAACTAGTACTTCGACCTGTTCACTCCCACCCAGTGCTCTTCCAAGGGCCCTGACAGGAATAAGGTCAGCTCTTGAAATGTTCTTTGTTGGTTCCATCTTCCTTCTTTGAGGAAATTGCTGTCCCAAGGTCATCAGGCAATTAGGGGAAAAAGTTACTGTATGCAAGAGCTAGACTGCTCATTCCTAGCCCAGGGGACAGAGTAGGTGTACACACACTGTCAGCTCTGTGAGCTGGGGATCCTGTGACTTTCACAGGTCATGTAGTCCTGTGCACTTGCATGGACACTCGCAAAGATACCCAAGTATAGGTTAGTAAATGTGACAAAGATAGACTAGTAATTCCTGTTTATAGTCCTTGGCAAAGACATACAAGATTGTTTCCTTTCTATGACCCAGCTCAGCCTTCTTGGGAGCCGAAGTGGACACGGCTGCTGGGTCCCTGGGTGTTCACTGAGTTTGAGCTGCACTGAGAGGCCCTCCTCTTCAGGTACCTAGAGCACTGGAGAGGGCAAGTCTGTGGTTTTCTGGGATTCTTGGTGTAGAAAGATAGGAGGTGGAGACAGGCTTGATGCAACCCCGGTTCCTACCAGGGGGCAACCACATTTTCCAGCAGTTGGTTCAGTTGGTTTAGTGCACAGCTGACACCCAGGGAGATGGGTGGGACAGATGATCAAAGGGAAGAGGAACAGTCCCATGGCTAATACACGATGGGGGCCCCGGTTGGTGTACCTTTGTGTTCTGTTTTCAGATTTGCCGGCCACTGCCGTGCACACATTGATCATGATAGCTTTTGGACATACAACTTTCCTTTTTATGAAGCACAAAAGGAAGGTTTATAACTTGGAGGATAAATCTATAATCAAAAGACTTTAGTTCTGGGACATGCTAACCCTGTCATCTTAGATGAGGAAATTGCAGGTCTCATAGGTCATGAACTTAGTTCTCCTGTTTCCCGCTTACTGCATTCCATTCACGGCTGCGAAGGGGCCTGGGGTACGGCTGTGGACCCCTGTCTCCCCAGAGCCCGTCAGTTCTGTCTCCATGGAAAATTCCAGCCATACTCAAGGACTTTTCCCAACTTAATTAAAAAAATTTTTTTTCTTTTTAAATTTTATTGTTATTGTATTACATCCATCCCCCTTTTGCTCCCCAAAAGTTTTTTTTGTTAAAGTACAACAAAGTGCAAAAATCTTAAGTCCACAGCTCAGTAAACATGACAGATGTCTATTTTTAGGTAATTATCATGCATATCAAACAGGGAACATTTCTAGCACCTCAGAAACCTCCCTCTACTCCCTCTTACTGAAGCCCACTGAAGGTCAGCACTACCCCTGCTTCTTTCACCGTGAATAGTTCACCTGTTCCTACACTCAGCATAACGGGCTAAAGCATTGTGTGCTTTTACTAAGTTTTCAGGTGCTTTTTAGTGCTTTTTCCCTACGTGGAGAGGGTGCACAGAGGTGCAGAGAGCCATTTTACAGGACCGCATGGCAGTCGACAAAAGCTTTAAACAAGAATTATAAAAATAGCATATGCTAGTTAAAATTGCAAGCAGCCCTGGCTGGTGGCTCAGTGGAAAGGTGCCTGCCTGTGAACCCAAAAGTCACCCATTCAATTCCCAGTCAGGGCACATAACCAGGTTGCAAGCCAGGTCTCCAGGCAGGTCTGCAGCTGGAGGCAGGTGAAAGGCAACCATCCACTGATGTCTCTCTCCCCCTCTACCTCCCTCCCTTCCCCTCTGTCTAAAAATAATAAATAAAATCTTAAAAAAAAAAAAAAGGTAAGCACAGCTGTGGCTGGTGTGGCTCAGTGGATTGACTGCTGACCTGCAAACCAAAAAAGATTGAAAGTTCGATTCCAAGTCAGGACACACGCCTGGGTTGTGGGCCAGGTCACCAGTTGGGGGTGTGCAAGATATACTGATCAATGTTTCTCTTGCACATTGATGTTTCTCTCCCTCCTTCTCCCTCCCGTCCCTTCTTTCTATAAATAAATAAATAAATAAATTTTAAAAATTGCAAGCAGAATGGAAGTTAAGAAATAAATATCACTCTTCTCCAAATATATACTTATATTGCTTTATGATGCTTTAATATCCCCTAAAGAGTGTGATGTCTTGGTAGTTAAGCTTGACACTCTTTAAATGCTTTTTCCTGACTTACCTTGTAGAACTGGTATTTTCTCAGAAATTTATTCACTCGACTTCTGTTCTTCTGGTTTCCAAAATCTTTCATGTCTTAAATTACGATCTACTCACCTTTTGCACTACCTCTTATGGGCCTTTCCCCAGATCTGGGTCCATATTCCAGAGGGGACCATTGAGGTCTGTCTAACACGTGAGGCCCCTTGGCATCACGGTAAAAGCTTGTTCTGATCATCCAGGCCTCAGGACAAAGTGCAGTTGATAAAGTCAGGTTTTAAGTAGTAGAAACATTGAATTAGTACAACAGTGTCATTGTCCACCCCTCCTCCTTTTCCCTTTTTGATATGTCTTAAACAGTGATGAGGATGGAAAGGAGGAGTTATTCCCAATGAAAGATCTCATCTCACGTTTCCGTGCCAATATTATTACCAAAGGAACAAGTGCTTTTGAAGAAGAGAAATGGGATGAGATTTCCATTGGCTCCTTGCATTTCCAGGTGAGTTCTGGGAAGTTCTGTTCTCCTTCCTTGAGGGCTGCTAATGGAGACTGAAACCTAGTCCAGGATGGTGGCAGGTGGGGCTCCAAAGAGTCCTTAACACTTACCTAGGAAACCTCAGCAAGAGGGTATGTGACATCTACGTCCTGCAATGCCCCTTGGAACGATCATCCCTTATCCCTCACAAGGGTGGCAGCAGTCAGTTTCACATAAAGAAGAGAGAATGTGCCCCATATGGGTAATGGAGGGTTCAGGGCATCCTTATGTCTAGGCTTAAATTCTGTTTTCTTGAAATGCTTGTGTCTGTGAGGAGCTTGTCTTGCTGTAGCTGTTGGACTTTCTGGCTGCCTGAAGCTCAGGGAGCAGGATCTCGGGTGCCTAGTGGCCCTTCCATGCAAGGGCTGCTGCACCTTCTCCCCACGCTCCAGCTTCTTGCCTTGCTGGGGAGGAGCTTGCAGTTGGAGGCAATGCCACCAGATGCCCCCTTCCCCCAGGCTTGGGGGCATAGGGCTCCCTGCAAGCATTCTCCAGACCTAAGCCTGCCGTTCTTTCCTAACGCCAGCCTCTCCAAGCTCATCGCCCCGCCCTCTGTCATATCCACCTCACATTCCCTAAACACGCCAGGCGTCCTGCCTCAGGGCCTCTATCCTTGCTGTCTCTTCTTTCAGCAGCCACTTCAGGGTCTCAGCTCAGGTGCTACCTCCTTGGAAAGGATGTCCCTGATGCACCCCACATGAGCGTCTGTGCAGCGCCCGCTCATTTCTTCAGAGCATACTAGGGTGGGGACCAGGTCTGTTTTGTTCTTTACTGTATGTCCTGGTCCAGAGTCAGTGCCCAATAATTGTTGAGGTAATGAATGGATAGGAAAGGTAAGGAGTAGCTAGGGGCAGAGGGAAGCGTCATCTGTGCAGAAGATGCCCAGTTCTTCAGTGGGGCATGAAATTGATAATAGTTGTGTTATTAGTCATATAAACGGACTATCTCAGGGCTTCTCATGTTTCCTTAAAGATAGTTTCCATGTTTGAGCAGGCCTGAGTGCCAGGCCTGGGCCTGGCTTCTTAGAAATAGTATCTGGACTCCTTATCAAACCCAGCTAAGGAGCTGGATCGGAAGTGAGGCCTGTGGAGGACACGGGTCTGCCAAGGGTACCAAGATGACTACCGGGCAGAGCTCCTTTATAGCATGCCCACTGCTGATGAGGTTGGAATCTTAACTTCGGTACCACAGTGAGGTTATATTTCCTCTGGTTTAACGCCCAACAGCCGGAATACCAATCACAGGCGGAGGCCAAGACACTTCTAGGTTTAGCTGACCATTTCTAATTGCAGCGCCCACTTTGTGCTTGCCCGTGTGTGAGCAGGGGAGAAAAGGGTTGTGGGAAAATCAAGTGCCTTTGCACCTTTTCTGCCTGCAATACAAAATAAGACCATCTTGTCACTGCTGAGCTGCATTCTTTCTTTCTTTCTTTTCTTTTTTGTTAACATTTATGGGGGATTTTCCTTCTATAAAATAAATTCATGCTCATGGTGGACCATCCAGAACAGAAGTACGAGTATGACCCCTGTGAAGAAGCTGTGTAGTGTGTGTACATGTATATATGTGTATGTATGTATATGCACACACACAAGGATACACATGCAAGTTTGTTTCCTGCTTATTTCAACTGTGAGAATAAACATTTTCCATTTTATTTAAAGCCCTTTATAAAATTTAAAACCTGCATGATATATGTATATATGTCATAGGGACGTAGCACAGGTGGTTTAATTGTTCTCCATTATTTGATGTTAAGATACCACCAGATTTCCCCTATTATAAATGATGTGAGATGTAGCCTTGTATATCAATCTGTGCTCTTTCCTTTGGTTAAGTCCCTATAAGTGAAATTGCTGGGTCAAAGGATATGGACACGCTCATGTCCTTTCTGATGACTTCCTCAGAGACTAAGAGCTAGTCCGTGGCTCTTTATCTTCTCCTAGCTTGTCCTCCAGTCAATTAGTTCTTTTCTTCCTGGAGGATCCCCAACATTCCCTGATAATCATCTGAGATTCACAGCCACACTTCTTTCTCTGCCAAACCCTGAAGCAGCAACCTTCCAGTTGATAGACAAATATGGATGATTTCCCAGTGGCATTGTGAAGCGGTGTCACTTTCCAGCTCCTTACAGTTAGGAGCAGAGTATTGAGCGTTTGTTTGTGTATAAGTTTGAAGTTGGTTGGGGGACGTCCTTGAACAACCCAAATCCTACTGGATGCAGAGTCTTCCCTGCAGAGTTGAGGGTTCTGGTCCCTTTCATCACAACACTGTCTTTCCCATCCTCACTGCCCAGGTTTTGGGGCCGTGTCGCAGGTGCCAGATGATTTGTATTGACCAGAAAACGGGGCAACGAAACCAAGATGTTTTTCAAAAGCTTTCTGAATGTCGAGAGCGGAAGGTAAGTACGAATGCAAAACAAGACACCCCATTTTAAGATTCTGGCATGTTGCCTACCCCAGAACGATATCCTTAATAGAGCTGAGTGATTTTTAGAAGCAGAGAAACTTTCAAAAGCTGATGGGTCACCATTAAGTTCCTGATTTAATCTGTGGCACCAGATTGTTTTTTATCAATATCTTCACTTTTATGGTGCTCCTATTATGGTTACTTTTGATGCCCCCAAATCTTGTTGAAGAAATATGGAGTGTAAATAAGAAATAAGTAAGTAAAGAAACTATTTTTGCATCATTATTTTCTTCACTGCAGGGTTCTCCTGAAATGTAAAATGCTTTGTGGTAAACAGAGTAGCTGCATAGAAACAGTCAATACATTTCACTATACTAAGTTTATTAGTCGTCTTCTTGAGGGTTAAAATGACTAAATGCTGTTGTGTGGAGCCCAGGTTATAAAAGCTAACCTTTAAACAAATTGATCCTTTAGGAAGACTTATTTTTGGGATCACTGACTATTAGGACATTTTGTTTGCAGAGACTTCTTAGAAGTCAAATAAGCTACTAGTTTGCAAGGGGCAATTCTTGAAAATTAACGGAAATAGTGCAACTATTTAATCTCCCTCCAACAATAAGTTGGCAGGTTAAATCAGGGTAAAGTGGTCCACACTGTTTCCTGTGTTCCTCCAAAGTCAGGGTTTTGTTTCACCATATTTGATTGACATGGTCTCCCTGCTGATACAGGATAGATATGGTCTTCAGAGGTGCTGCACTTGAGTATTATACCAACATGTCTGTCTGCTCCGCTGAGGCAGGCTGTGTTGCACCAGGGGCATGGGGACCTTGAGCCTGTCCCATGCAGGTTGACAGGAGAGAGGATATGTAAGATTTTTAGGAATTCATTTGGCCTCAGCCAATGGTCTGGTGCCTAGAACATGGGGAGGGGTTGGCCAATCGATGTTATCACAGGAATGACCAGATCTAGGAGCATGTCGCATATTCCAAAGGGTTCTTACTGGCTCATTGGCATTGATGGTAAACCTTGGGAGGGCTTCATTTTAGACCTTTTATCATTTTTCTGGAGAATTTGGAGAACTTAACTGGCACCCCATGTTCTCAAGGAAAAGGCAGGGTAGATAGGAAGGAGGAAAAAAGAATGGGTCCAGCAATAAAGAGGGGTGGGGTGACTGCTGAGAAAGGACACCTTAGAATGAGAATCTTTGGTGTCTGAAATGAGGATTCTCCTTCTTTCCCTTCCATGACAGGGCATATCAAGTCCCAGTACATGTCTTTAAAGATCTGACTTATTTTTAGTTGAATACTAGGATCTACAAAATGATTTTGACTGCTCAAATGATCTAGCTTGCTGCTGTTTTTGCTGTTCTGTTCACAGGTGAACTTTGGAATGTACCTGATGCATAGGTCTTTGGACTTGTCTTCTCCATGCTTCCTGTCTGTAGGGTCTGAGGTGTTCCCTGTGTGGAAAGAAAACATCGAATGCCCTAACTTACCTGCTTCTGAGAAACATCAGGATGTCATCTCCTAAAAATGTTTTCAGAATAAATTAAAATTTGTCTTTTATAACTACCTCTACTCTTATTCAGATCAGCACATGATTCAGTAGAAGTTGGTTTTTTGAATTAGGAGAGTTCTTTTCGTTTTGGAGGTGGACAGATTACATCGCTCTGGCTTCCTCCCTCTTCCAACAACTCCTGGCTCCCCACCTGCGCACTGGCCCCTCCCAGGGGGGCAGGTTGAGGCCCCTGTGCTTTCTGACAGACCAATTCAGCAAGAATGCTGCACCCATGCCGGCAAGGCTTCCACATGTACTGGGAGTAGGACAATTTTAATTAGATGAGCTTCATGCTGAAGCTCACCAGGAATATATAACCTTCTCAGTTTTGCTGTTTCCCCATGCTGTTACTTTGTCTTTAGAGAGAAACTTCAGGTGTTTAGGTGCTCTTTAACCCCTTGTGTGGAGGAAGGTAGTCTAATCTTGGGGGAGTGAGAGTGTGCCCCAATCCCTTCCATGTGCATAGAGGAGGTGGGTCCAGAGTGTGACCGGTGGCCATGTTCCTTAGGAGAGGTTCAACCAGGATGTTTCTGTAGAGAGCAAAGGCTCAGGCCATGAACCCGCTTCCTCTTGCTTCCATCTCTGCCCACCATTCCTTTCCTCCTTTGCGCTGGTGCATGAGGACCTGTTCAGGAGCCTGAAGTCACACTCATTGAGGATGGTGGTATCTGAGCAATTGTGCTCCATCCACAGCCTGCTGACAGTGTTGGTCCCTCCACCCCAGAGCCTTCAAATCCCAGCCAGTCAGGAGAAACCTTGGAGATTGAGGGTGTCTGTTTGCACCATCAGTGACCAGTGCTCTTGCAGCCTCCAGTTGAATGTGTCCAGTGATGGAAAGATAACGCTCTGAAGAAGTCACTGTCCCACGGAGTTGCTCAGAACCTCCTCCTAGACTGAGCTTGTACGTGCCTCCCTGTGACTTCCAGCCACGCGTCTAAGCTGTGGTCTGGAGCAACACTGGATGAGTTTGTACACCCCACCTCCACTCCGTCGGAGTCCGGCTGAAGCATGGAGTCCGCGTGAGAACCCAGCTCACCGGGCCAGGCCTTCGCCCCTTCCACCTGGATTGTTCTCTTGTCCATCACTTCTCTGTCTCCATCCCCTGCCCACCACCATCCACAACCTCTTCCTAAAGCGCTGTCCCTGCATTTCTCTGCTGCGTAGTTGCTCTGTCCAGCTTGCCCAGGCTTTCGTGTCTGACCTGATAAGAGTCCCCAGGAGTCAGTCTGTTTTGTTGTCTGATTTGTGGGACACTGTTGTTTGCAAGCACTCAGTGAGATTTGGAAGAGGAGGTGTGGCTTGTTCTCCGGGGTGGTTGACATGGAAACCTGTGCTTGCACCTTCGTTTGATATTCAGAATTAAGTGTGAGGAGCAGCCTCACTGGGCTCTGTGGGTGGTTTCTGAGGTTAGTGAAGGAGGGGGCAAGTGAGGTTAGGGGGGGGTTATATTATTCAAGCTGTTTATTAAAAGCTGGTCCTCTTCTAAGACCCAGCGCTACTGCATCGAGCATATGACCTGTCCTCATCAGCTAGCTTTCTGAAGAATATTCTTCATAGAGGCTTCAGCTAGAAGTGTTTTTCCATTTTCTGTGGGCTGGTTTCATATTCAGACTCCCCGAGCCTTTGTGATTCCGGGTCCCTCCCTTGGTTCCCACCTCCTGAAGACCAGCCCTATATACTTCTAGAAGAATATGAAAATCAAGGGCAATGTCATGTCCCTTGACATTACTTGTAACACCAAATCACAGAGAGTCACCAAAAGTGAAATTGTGTTTTTCACCAGTCCTGAGGATAGGCAGCGTCAGCATGTTTTTCTGGGTGTTCCCTTCAGGGTCCTGAAGCCAGGGGAGAGGTTCTCTTCTTCAGGCCTCCTGGGAGGTGCCAAGGCTCCTCTGGGGAGGGGGTGGTGCTGATGATTTCCCATTGAGGCTCAGCCTCATCCCTCCTCAGCCCTGTGGGATGGGGAAGGGCAGGTGGTGATTTCTTCGTTTTGTGCATCTGTTTGCTTTCTATTCTGTGTGTGCTGAGCAGGCTCTAGGGCTACAGAAAGGAAAGAAACAGTACCTGCATTTGAAGACCTCACCTAGCAATGGCACTAAGAGGGGAAAGACAGACTAATAAATAGGGGTGATGTAGCATGTTTCAGACATGTTATACTTCGTTTGTGGTTTGGGGATAGTTCAGGGTACAGCTGGAAAGAGAAGAAAAGCTGACAGATACTTTCTAGTGCACCTTTTCCCAATTCCCCTGTCTTATGCTGACAAAATTATCTTTTTTGTACCTCAACTTGCAAATCTCCAAATTAAAATCATGGCAAACATCATCGTACCTGACCAAGTCATTGATCATCTCTTAGGCTTATTTGAAAAGTGATGAAAACCACAGTACTTAGCCATAAAATTGAGAACCAAATGAGACATTTTTTTCCTTCTAGCAGTGCCGCAAAATCATGTTTGAGAAAGCCACGTCTACCACCTGGTGGCATCATTGGGTAAGTGCAGCTTTTGTTACTTCAAGAGGCTGAAAACTGGTTCAGATGGGGTCAGGAAATTCTCAAGGACAGCCAACCTGACGGCACATCCCTGCCTGCTACCTTAATAGAGGAACTCTGGGAACTTTTCATTATTGGTGTTGGAGTCCTTTACAAGTTATTTCCTGATTTATTATTTTTTGGTCAGATTAATTTTCAACCTACATTGCTTGACCCATTCTTTCAGAGTTCCCCATTCTTCTTAGGATTTATTTATTTTTTAAGCATGCTGCTTTGAGTCACATACAGCCAGGTATGTGTCTCTATCCCTGTCTTATATTCTCATTCTCTCTCTCTCTCTCTCTCTCTTTTGTGTTAATATAGTTCCTGGTCTTAGCTGCATATCCAGGTTTTCTGGCTGTGAAGCTTATGCAATTTTAAAATCATCTTTAAGGAAAATAACACAAAATAAAAATTAGGCCCAAACTGAACACATACCTCCAGGGGAACAAAAAGGCCTTTGGGGAAGGTCTGTACAAGTGAGAGGCTCTGAACCTAACTAAGTCTGATTATTTTCGCAGCAAATCTACTTTTGCCTGGTTTTCTTGCTTCTCTCCTTTCCTGTTCCTGTTTTTTTTTTTTTTTCCATTTCCAGAATAAACCACATTTTGTTCACTTTCTAAAATAGCCACACAAAGACCTGGCTTGGTCTTTTATCTTCCACCTGTGGCTAAAAACAAGTTGTTTCCACTGCATCTCTACTCCCCTGCCGACGGCCACTACTTAGCCTCTTCCCAGGCCTTTGAGTGCAATAGGCTCCACCCTTAGAAGGATCATCCTCAGAAAACACACACAGGCCTTGGCAATGTGGCTGTTTGGGCAACAGAGCCTGTGGCCCAAGTGCTTGGAGAACAATCTAAAGAGAGGGAGCTTGGGTCCAAGGTGAGTACGAACTCTTGGTCCTGTGGACACCTTCCTTGCCCTTTGGAAGAAGTGGGCAGAGAGAGGCCCTGAAAGCACAGAGCAGAAGGCAGGGTCCGCTCTTGCTCTGGTCAAGGGCAATACTGGTAAGAACTTTTCTGGATCAGGTGAACTACTCTAGAGAGAGGACCTACAGACACTCAAGGAAAAAGCTATTTGCACACTGGCTTTATCTATAATGAAGCCCACAGGGCAATGTGTCTCTGTCATACCCTAGAGCTTACAATCAGTTTTAAATTCAAATGAACAACTAAAGGTTACAAAATTTTGAGGATAACATCTACTATAAAAGAACAACAATGAGCTCTGGCTGGTAGCACACTGGATGAGGCACTGGTCTGCGAACCCAAAGTTTGCTGGTTCAATTCCCAGCCAGGGCACCTAACCAGGTTGCAAGCCAGGTCTCCAGCCAGGTCCTTAGTTGGAGGCAGGTGAAAGGCAACCATACATTGATGTATCTCTCCCTCTCTGCTTCTCTCCCTTCCCCTCTCTCTGAAAATAATAAACAAAATCTTAAAAAAAAAAAAAAAAAAAAAAAGAACAACATTGAAAAAATAAGAGAAGAGAAAACCCCAAAGAACACAGCAATAGTGAATGAAATGAAAATTTCAAAGAAAATGTAACTAATAATACCAGGAAAATTCTGGAAATAAGAATAAGATACCTGGCCCTGGCTGGTAGCACAGTGGATAAGGTGCCGGCCTATGAACCCAAAGGTCGCAGGTTCGATTCCCCAGCCAGGGCACATAACCAGGTTGCAAACCAGGTCTCCAGTCAGGTCTGTGGCTGGAGGCAGGTGAAACGCAACCATACATTGATGTCTGTCTCCCTCTCTGCCTCTCTCCCTTCCCCTCTTTCTAAAAATAATGAAATAAAATCTTTAAAAAAAAAAAGAATAAGATACCTTTTACAAAACCAGAGAAAATAAGGAGTTACTGAAAATTAAAAACAGAAATGCTGGAATTAAAAATTCAGTGAAGCCCTGACTAGTGGCTTAGTAGATAAGGCGCCAGCCTGCAAACCCAAAGGTGGCTGGTTGGATTCGTAGCCAGGGCACATAACCAGGTTGCAAGCCAGGTCTCCAGTTGGTCCTTAGCTGGAGGCAGGTGAAAGGCAACCACACATTGATGTTTCTCTCCCTCTCTGCCTCTCTCCCTTCCTCTCTCTCTGGAAATAATAAATAAAATCTTAAAAAAAAATTCAGTGAGAGAAAAAATATAGTTGAGGAAATTTCTCAGGAAGTATAACAAAATAATCAGAGATTCACAGAGTGGAAATCTAAGGAGATTAGAGGATCTGCTTAGCGGCCCAACATCCAAATAATAGGAGTTACAGAAAGAGCAAGTAAAGAAAACTGTGGTGAGAAAATAATATAAGAGCATTCTCACAAATCAAAAAACCAGATGATCCCTAGGTCAAAAAAACTAGTGGAATGTCAACATGGTGGATGAAAAAAAAACACACCAGTGCACCTCATTGAGAAATTTCAATGTATTGCAAACAACCAGAGGTTCTAGATCTTCCAGGGAGAGGGACAAGAAAAGTTACATACACAAAATAATTACCATTCCACAGGTCTGTGACAATGAAGAAATGCCGCAAAATTCTGAGTGAAAATATTTCTTCAATTCTTTATTAAATTATTGGGGTGACATTGGTTAATAGGCTCATATAGGTTTCAAGCATACATTTCTGTACTACAGGATCTGCATATTGTACTGTGTTCACCACCCAAAGTAAAACTATCTTCTATCACTATATTAGGCCCTTTTCACCCCCCACTCCTCCTTACCCCTTCACTACGGTAACCCCCACACTGCTGCCTGTGTCCATGAGTTTCAGTTTTATATCCCACAAATGAACGAAAGCATACTATTCTTAGCTTTTTCTGGCTGATTCATTTCACTTAGCATAATATTCTCAAGGTCCATTCATGTTGTTGTAAAGGGCAGTATTTCATCGTTTCTCATGGCTGAGTAGTATTCCATTGTATACATGTACCACATCTTTATCTGGGGTTGTGGGGAAAAGGGAACCCTCATTCACTGCTGGTGGGAATGCAGACTGGTAAAGCCACTATGGAAAACTGTCAGCCAATTCCTCAAAAATTAAGAATAGAGTCACCATGAGTCAGGAATTCCTCTCCCGTTTACCTGAAAAACTCAAAAATATGTGTTCCCAAAGATATACAAAGGTCTGTCTTGGAAGTAAGGAGCCAATGTGTCAATATAATTAAAACAGCTTGTGCTCTATACTTTTGGGGCAGACCTTCATTTGCATGCTTCTGTTCATTGCAGCATTATTCACAGTGGCCAAGACATGGAGACAACCAAAGTCTCCTGTGGTAGAGGATTGGAGAAAGAAAATGTGGTACAAAAAATGGGCAGAGGACCTGAATAGACACCTCTCCAAAGAAGACATACAAATGGCCAACAGATACATGAAAAGATGTTCAACATTATAGTTATAAGGGAAATGCAAATTAAAACTACAAGGAGATACCACCTCACATCTATTAGAATGGCTGTTAGCAACAAGACAGGTAATAACAGGTGTTGAAAAGAACTTTAAGCCTAGAATTATATATCATGTGTATTGTATAGTTGCAAAGATGATGGCAACAATTAACTCATATTTGGGTACTCATGCCCCTTTGCAATGTGACTGCTACTCCTTCCATCAGGAGGTAGAATTTATTTCCCTGTTCCTTGAATCTAGGCTAGCATTGACTTAATCTGCCTAAACCTAAAATGGCAATAGTAACACAGCATTAACTGAGCATAAGGCTCAAGGGACCCTGAAGCTTTTGCTTTTGAATCCCTAGAATGCTACCCTAAGGTTGCCAACAGGAAGAGGCCAGGTCTGCCTTACTGGGCGAGAAGCCACAAGGGGAGAGGTGAGCCATCCCTAGACCAGCCAGCATACTTAACTACACACGAACAGAGGCCATTTTAGTCCAACCAGCCCCAGTCAGGCTCCCAGATGCCTGCAACGACATGAGTGACCCCAGCTGAGCCCAGTCTAAATTGCTGACACACTGAATTGAGAGTAGATAAAAACAGTTAAGTGAGTCCATTTTGCAGGTGAATAGCATTCTTAGCCTGCTTCTTACCCATTGCAAGTTGGAATTCAGAGGTCTCTTTTGATTTTTAATAACCTCAGTATAAAAAGTTATATAAGAAAGGCCATGGATCATGTGCAGTGCTTGGCACAAAAGTGAACAACATTAACATAATCATCATTGAAAAAATCACTGAGCAAGAATTCAACTAAAATTGTGATAAAACCATATTGGGAAGAGGGAGAAGGGGCAGAGGTCTGTAATGAAGATAAAATCCCCATGTAGCATGATGGAAAGTCAGTGTATTGCTGAAACTCATAGGTCAAAGTACAGTGGTGTATTTGCATTATTTAGAAACTAGTGCCTCTAAGAAGTACAGTAGGATGGGTTTGGGGTTGTAAAATAGGATGCTGATTTTTTTGTTATAATTTTTTATTACTTTTGACTTTTTATTTATTATTATTATATTATTATTATTATAGGGTTAACTGAGTGGGGAGAGGTGGAGCAACCAATTAAGAAGTTGCTGTACTTGTACACAAGTGCAACATAACACTAGTCAAGAAGCAATGAGAAGCTGATCCAGGATGAAGAGAATTTTAAAGATACTATTGGAATAGAATGCATAAAATTTGATAAGTGATTATACATAGGCACAATGGGAAGGATTATTATTTTGAAGAATCAAACAAATAACTTTAAATGGCAGTAAAATTTATAGAAGTGACGTCAGTTAAAGCAAGTTTTTGCTTTGGTTAGGGTGAGTGTATCAGGAAACACACACACACACACACACACACGACCAAATGTAGTGAAAACAAAAAGAAAAGAAAAATTGAAGAACTGTTCTAGATTGAAGGAGACTGAAGAGGCATGAGAACTAAAAGTAATGCATGATTCTGATTCTGTAATAAAAAAAGACATTATTGGGACAAATGACAAAATGGGTAAAAGTACTAGTATGGAAGTTGTCCTATATTTGAAAGTGCAATGGTTACATAAGACAATATTCTTATTCTTAGGGAATAACCTGTGAAGAGGTAAAAGTACATGGTATATTCAATTACTCTTGACCTTTTAAATGAAGAGATAGTATTATATCACTAAAAAGGTATGATTTTAAAAATAGGTTGAAAAAAAAATAAGCTTTGGTTATTAAAGGAAAATTTATTGCTGAGAAGAGTTTTAAGGGGGTTGTCAGGGCAATAACCCATAAAAGAATCAAGAATAACCTATACGACTAGAAATTAAAAGGGGTTCATATAAATTTAAATGCTAGTTACCTTGTGAAGTGTTTCTTTTTTTTTGTTGTTGTTGTTTTTGTTTTAAGATTTTATTTATTATTTCTAGAGAGAGGGGGAGGGAGAAAGGCAACAATGTATGGTTGCCTTTCACCTGCCTCCAGCCACGGACCTGGCTGGAGACCTGACTTGCAACCTGGTTATGCGGTGGCTGGGGAATCAAACTGGTGACCTTTGGGTTTGCAGGCTGGAGTCTATCTATTGAACCACAGCCAGGGCCTGAAGTTTGTTTTGTTTTTTGTTTTTTTTTTTTAAATTTTATTGTTGTTGTATTACATCCATCCCCTTTTTGCTCCTCTCTGTCAGGGCCTGAAGTTTTAAGACTAAAACTGAGTAAGGCAAATTCCAATCCCCAAAGTCTTATAGTTTAGGAAGGTAGGCATATAGGTACGCATGTATTTACAATGCAATGTGAAAAGTGCTACATGAATAGGGACATGTCAAAAGTAATTCGAGACACAGAGGAAAGAGAGACAATCCTTGTTTGGGGTTCAGTTAGAGGTGGCTCTCTAGAAGAGCTGACCCCAGAAATGCATGTTGATGGACAAAGTGGGGTTAGCTGGCCAATTAGAGAGGGAAGGGCATTCCAGTTGGAGAGGTTCACCCTGACACATCACAGTCTGTTTAAGAAAGGGTAATAAATTTGGGGTGGCTTGAAACAGGATGTGAAGTGGAGATTGACCAGAGATGAGCATGGAGTAGCAGACTGGGGCAGATCAGAGGGGGTCTTGGGAGTCATGCTAAGGGGGTTGGCATGTCAGGATTTTCCTCTGAGGTGTCACACATCTAATGCACATCTTAGACTGTTCATTGGCTCTGGGGAGATCTCCAGTGGAAATGCAGTGTGCAAGACTGGGCAAGGGTGACTTGTTAGAAGACTAGCATAGGAAGTGAGGGCTAGACAGGAAAGAAGAGTTGAGAAATATTTCAGGGGCTGATTCATTGACAGGTCATAGTCACCAAATGCAAGATACAGGATTCACAGATGACTCTGTTGTTCACTCAGCCATCAAACATTTATTGCATGTCTTTAGTGGGCACTGCAGGGGCTTAGGGTAAATATGGCATGGTTCCTACCCTAGAGGAGCTTTCAGTTTAGTGGAAACACAGAGAATAAATGAACAATAAATGAACTGTATGTGTGATGCTCTGTTCTCAAAAGGAGAACAGAGCCCCAGGTGGGCTGGAGAAGAAGTTGTCAAAGAGGGAGAAGGTGAACTCAGAGTGGGCAAAACTACAAAGCTGAGGGGAAGAGTTTGGGAAAGGAGTGGTCCTCAGTGACAGATGCTGCCAGGAAAATGGGCAGCAGGGAGAAGGTGTTCCCAGGATGGTACTGATGATCTCAGAACAGCAGGGATGGTGCCCACCAGATGTTGCGGGGTGTGGAGCGAAGAGGTGGTGAGGCTGCTGAGAAGTGACTAAGCTCAATTTTTAGAAACTGGTCAGGAAGTGAAGAAGAGACAAGCCAGTGAGAGGCAGCCTTCATAAAAATATAGCTTTTAAGATGGAAAACATATTCTCCTCAGGACCATCTCTATCACTTGTGGAGCCCAGGGCACAAGGAGAATGTGGGGCCTCTTGTGAAATGATTATGCATTTTGAGATAGCAGCAGCAGGCATGAAACCAGGGTGGGGTTGTCAAAGTGCAGGGCCCTGTGTGACCAACCGCACAGGTTTCATGCCAGGATGCCAGCCCCAATTCTCAGGGAAGGAGCCGGGGCAGGAAGAAACAGCGGGCTGGATCTATGACAGAGCCTGATCCCAGAGAAATTTGGGAGGGAAGGTCCAGATGGAGGGAGAGAAAGAAAAAACAGGGCTTTGGTAACCTCCTGAGGTAGGGGAGATAGAAGATGGAGGACTTCGTGCTGGAGATACGGTTTCTTTATTGAACCTTCTGTAGGTAGAGAAAAGGGACAGAAGTTTGTGGCAGCTCAAAGGCAGTGGAAGGCCACAGGAGCAGAGCTGAGGAGCCTGGGTGGGGTGGCGGTTGCGGGGGTCATTGCCAGCTGCCACAGACCAGCAGGCACTTGGCAGGGAGGCTGAGGGAGCTATGTGGCAAGGAGGCCCTGGAGATGGCGGGGAATTCATGTTGGACAGCGATAAGAAGTGGGCTGTCCAGGAGGCTGGGAGGACTTGCCCACGACAAGGAGTTGGGGATGAAAGCCCTGGCCATGCGCTGACAGTGTCGGCTGGTCTGGAGGACTCATTCGAAGAGTTAAGTAGCAAAAGTAAAGCGAGCTAGAAGTTCTGCTGCCATGAGCCAAAGTGCATGGATCATTGTTATTTTAAGACCAGGCAAAAGTGTGGATGAGTGACAAGGAGAGTCCACAGAGATAGAAGGTTAAAGGGGCCTGTGAAGGGGCTTCGTGTGGGACCGGCTTCCCCATCCCCAGGAGAAAGAGCGAGCATATTTTAGAGTCCCCTTGGGAAGAGGCAGATGTTAAGAATGATTGGTATTATCCGTGTGCCGAACGTGAGGTAGGAAGAACCAAGAATTCGGCCATCACCTGGGACGGAGAACACCGTTCATTTTTTATTGGAAACGATGGGGGTCGCCCGTGAGCAGCGAGGAGGTCGGTGAGGAGCGGAGGAATCTCGCTGCTCCCCCTTGGCCGAGGCGGGCAAGCTGCAAACCTTCCCTCTAAGTTACAGCGGGTCCCTAGCTCTCCGCCCCTCGGCAATTTGGTGACCTGTGGAAGCGACCCCAAGCCCCGCACGGTCCAGTTAGGACTTTCATAGAACTCAGTGGACAAGAGGCCGCGGTGATGCTCAGGTCAACCAGCATACACCGGGCAGCCCCCGTGCCAGGCCTGGACCTGAGGTCCCCGAACACAGCCTCGAACCCCTCAGGCCTCTATACTGGTGCCCCTGGGCTCGTCTCTTAAAAAGACCTGCCTGGATTCCCCGGCTCATCCTTTTTCTTCTTAGCTTCCTTCTCCCCAAGAAAGCCGCGCCTGGGCTCCAGGTGCTGCCACTACCCTGCTTGCTGCCCGGGCCAGTTCCCACGTCTCCCGGTGCCCAGCTGGGGTTTTCCAAGTCCCCGCAGCATCCCGCTGCCTTGATCTGGAAAGGGTTAGTTAGGCCCTCTCCGACTGGGGTAAGAAGCCAGAGGGCAGCCACGCACCTCCGCCCCCGGCCCCGATTCCGGAGCTCTGAGTGGTGCAGCGAGCTCAGCCCCGGCTCCCCAGGCCGCGGGGCGCACGTGCAGCGGGCGGCCTAAGTGGCCTCTGCGCGCCCGAGTCTCCGCCGACCGCCAGCGGCCTTGGCGCAGGGCTGCGGAAGCCGTGAGACCCGGTCTCCCCTGCCCGTTCCCGGCGGCGGGTCGGGTCGGTCAGGGCAGCAGGGCCTGCAGCTAGGGGGACGGGGGAGGGGAGGAGCCGGAGCAGGAGGGGGCCGAGGGGCCCGGCGGCCCCGCCCCGCCCCGCCCCCCGCGGCCGGAGCCCGGGCTGCAGCGGGGGTTGCCGGAGCCTGCGAGCCCGCGAGCCAGCGAGCAGCGGCCGCCGCCTCCCCTGCTCACAGCGACCCGGCGTCCCGGCCTGCGGCCCCGCTGATTCCGGGGCCCGCGTCCCCTGGAGCAGGGATGCATCATGGCCACGCTGGCTTGCCGGGTGCAGTTCTTGGACGACACAGACCCTTTCAACAGCACCAACTTCCCCGAGCCCAGCCGGCCGCCGCTCTTCACTTTCCGCGAGGACCTCGCGCTCGGCACCCAGCTGGCCGGGGTCCACCGGCTGCTGCGGGCGCCGCACAAGGTACGGCGGGGCAGGGCGGGCTGGGCTCCCAGGACGCAGCCCCTGGCTCGGGGAGCGCCGGAGTGGGGCGCCCGGGGCCGGCTGGGCGGGGCGCGGTCCCAGGCGACAGGCGCCCGAGGGTAGACCTCCCTCCCCGGGTGAGGCTGAGTGGCCCCTTGGACCTGGCGGCTGGCGGGGGATCTCCCGAGCAGAAGGGGAGGGAAGCCCGGCTCTCCCGCCTGCAGCCGGGGGCGGGAGGGGCTGAGCAGGTGTCGCGCCGGCCGGAGGCGGGATGGAGAAGGTTCCCCGACGCCGCGCGGTTAGCTCCGACGGGTGGGCGGGGTGCGGCTCGGTACCCCGGCGGGTGCTTAGCCCGGCGCAGAAAGAACCCGGGCCCCGGAGGACCCGGGTCCTTCGGAGGAGAGCCCTGACCGACGCGCGGGACAAAACCTCTCAGGCCTCTGGGGCAGCTGCCGGCGGTCCTCCGACCCTCGCGACAAAGCACACTTCCCGGGGGACGCCTCTTCCTTCTCCCCTCTCGCCCTTGGGGGTCACCGCCTGGGACGCAGACTCTGCATAGCGATGGCGCTCGGTGTAGCCCCCTTTTCTTAGCAGAAGCAGGTGGCCTTGGGAACCTTTGAGGAGCAGTAGCTGTGGGAGGAGGGGCGGGGGCGCGCTGGGGAGGCGCGCGCACAAAGCCCGAGCCTCGCAGCCCCAAATCAGTGTCCCCTGGGAAGAAAGGCTTCTCAGTCCACCCAGTAGAGTTTTCTTTTTAACCCTTTGCAGGAGGACAGGCGTCTGGAAAAGTGTGTGTTGCAAAGAGCCGAGCATTGAAAGCTAACTAGTTAGTTAGCCAGAAGAACCTTTCCTCCCATTTAAGCAGATTGCAGCTTGAAAAATTACTTCCCCGGTACATTTTGTTGTTGTTGTTGTTGCTTAGGGTCCATGTCAAAGGTTGGAGAGGATTTATTCTGTGAGGATCAACATTGATAAATATTTGGAAAGAGATAACCCATGATACCAAAAATAACAAAATTGATTAAAGTATTGTTTTAGATTTCTGTATGATGTTCACTTGCCTGGGAAGTAGAGGTGGGGGAGGCTGTGTGTGGAAACCAGTGAGCTTAGGCAGTGGTGTTTTTCTCCTTCCATTAATAGTGTGTCAGTGCTTCCCCTATTACTTAATTAGTAACCAATTTTCAGGAATGGGGCAGTTCTGTCTCATTCGCTGGGTGCTGCTGGTGCAGGAGGGATACAGTCACCATTCCTGGGAACCTCTCTGACGGTAGAAGCAGGTTGGATTGGGAGGTGGACAGAGGAGGCATTTTGAATTTAGCTTATCAGAGTCACTTTTGTAAATTATTTGGTTCTTCTCAGTCAGTGGGTTAAACTGAAAGTTTCGAAAGGCTCCTCCAGCATTATGATATGCCATTCATTATGGTCTCCGATTGCAGTGATCTTTTGTTGGAACCGCAGAAGACGTAATTGTGGACCTGTAACCTTGAAGTGGTTTCCTTGGGTTTCAAACCCTATATGCATGGTTGACCTTTCAGGCTGGAAGCTGAAATACCTTTTTATGATTCCATGGAATAACCCTACAGTCTTGACTCAGTATTCCTGATCTGGTAGGAGGAAATCCCGGTGCTTCAGCATTGCTCTCCCCAACCCCCACTCCCCGAGAAGCCACAGCTCAGCAGTTGGAATAGCTCACACAGGATTTTCTGAGGTGTCCCTTGTCGGGGAAAAATACCCAGAAGACATCCTACAGAGATCCTTGACCCCTTGTCTTGGGGGCCAGCCAGCCATAGTGTCAGAGCCTTTTGCCAAGGACTGCTGCAGTGTATTAAGTTTGGCATTTGTTATTTGCATGGAGAGCTGAGTTAGTGGCTGAGTCTGTTAGCCAGGGTTGTATAAAGCAGAATTCAAGCCTATGTGCACTTTTCATCTTTTAAAATGATGGTTCATTTCAACGGGGAGGCTTAAAATGGATCATCCACCTGTGATGGAAAGAGCTAGGACATTTTGAGTGCATGCTGTTTGGGGGATGTCAATGCATGATCTCATTTAATATCAGACACCGCTGGGAAGTGGAGACTTTTATATCCCCATTTTACAGAGGAAACTGAAGTAAGAGAGTTTTAATAACTTAGTTTCTCCGATAGCAGTGGGGCGCTAGGATTTAGGCCTGCATGTCTTAAGACCCCGGTGCTGTTCTGCTCCCTTGACCAGCTGTGTAGTTGTGGGCAGAAGCCAAACCACCTGAGGCTTCTGTTCCATTAACTTTGGGAGTTCACCTAATCGCCTTCCTGTGCTAGGTTCTGTACCTTTTGGCCAGGAGTAAATGAATGTTACCAGCATGAGTAAGAGCCTTGTGGTAGAATTCCTGGCCTGGTGGAGTTCCAAGTCTGAGGTGGGAGTAAACAGTTAGCTGATGATGAGTGAGTGGCAAGTTGTCATTCTAGACTCTTGCCATGGATAAAGCTTTCCTGGCCATTGGAAGAGCTTCTGCCAGGTCTCACTGAGCCCAGCCTGGCTGAGGAGGAATTCTTGGGTAGGTGGGGGAGCATCCTGAGTGGTGGAAAAAGGGGAGAAACATGACTGTGGATCACGCAGGCACATTCAGTGTTCTCAGCCATCCTGCACATTCAGGTCCCTGGGGAGAAAACTTTCACGTGAAGTCGATTGCACATATAGAAAAGTGCATAAGGAACAGGTGAGCAGCTGGGTGAATTTTCACTAAATGAACGCGCCTGTGTAACCAGCCTTTGGCAGGCCCCAGCAGAGGGTCCTCATTTGTAAAGTTCCCTTAGGATTTTCCTGTTCTGGGAGCCTTTGAACTGGATGACCTCTCAGATCCTTCCCAGCCCAAACTTCAGTCTCTGCATCTTTTCTCAACCTGAGACCATATTTATTTAGCACACGTCTGCTGACTCCATTAGAAGTGAGTGAGTTGTCATTTACCTAAACTTGTCTCAGACAAAAACAGTATCATTCACTTAGGCTGCATCTTTTCTCTTTTCAAACTGGTAGGTTGGGCCTCCCCTCCTCCCCCCAGCTTTTTATAGTAGTTCCAGGGAAGATAATTAAATAAATGATTAGTTTGATAAAAAGGTCAAAACAGGTGCTCTATTCTCACTGGGGAGATGTTCATTGTGGTGGTTATATGTTTTGACTGGACTTGGTGTGTGGCCTGTTGCTTTCGAATGCTGTGTAAACAGGTGTCTATTTCTGGTGTAGTGTTTTAAAAGAAAAAAATGGTAATTATAGGACTTTTAGGGTGGAAAAAAATGATGCAATGGAATTAATAGACTCATAGCGTAGACCTTTCAGAGCTTAAATTGTATTTATTGGTGCTGAAGGTTAAAGCTGTAAGATTTCATGTCCCTTTTTTTAGATTGATAAAACAGTAATTTTTAGGAAGAAAATGATTAACTTATGTGTCAAAATGGTGAGTATGGGTTAGTAATTTGACTCAGGTCATGTTTGGTGCCTGCTGTGGTCCACAAGTGGAGTAATAGTAACCACTGTGTCCTAGACACCCATCATCTCACTGAGCTCACGCCCTGCCCATGGATCAGGTACTGGTACTGTTATACCTCACAGCAGAAGGGAGTCACCTGATCATGTAAGTGGGAAGTTCCAAAATTGGAATTTGACCCAGGGTCTAAGCTCTTAATGACTTCAGTTTTATGCCCTGAATGTTCTTCTTATAGGCAGTCTGTTGATGGTCCTGAGTTCCATCTTCTGCGTGGATCAGCCCTGACTATACTGTGTTCATTTCTTTCTCATGACTTTGTCGGTGTGGTGATCTTGCTGCCTCAGCTATCTCACCTGTGAAAAGGGAGCCTCGGAGATCCAAGGCTGGGCTTGGGTATCCCCTAAGCTCTGGTAGAAATGCTCTCAGGCTTCTCCTCTCCTGCTGAGCCAGAAAGTGCATTTTCCCAAGATGCCTTGGTGATTTCCAAGCACATTGCAGTCTGAGCTGTGTGGATTAAAGGTCTTTTAGGTCAGGGCTTAGTATGTGGGGGTTATCACTTCTCCCCTGTTCTCACATAACTTCCTTGGGGGTCAGGACCAGCTGTCCAGGTCCCCAACGTTCTCCTGCAAGCTGAGGAGGACTAAGGTGGTATGTACACCAAGTTGATTGATTGCTGTTAGTTTTAGAACACAAATCCACTGGCATTATTGTTCTAATGAATTTCTACTTTAATCCTCTTAAGTGACACATCTGTTTACTACATTACATTAAGATTTTTAAAAGATGAGATCATTAGTGAGTTGGCAAATGTGGTGTGTCACATAGCATCTTAGGACAAAACTGTTTAAGAATGTCGTATGAACTGATAAGAGCGTCCCTGTTCAATGAGTCTGACTCTCCCATAATTAGCTCAGTTGGTTGGAGCTGTGCTATTGAGATCGGGATCATGGGATTGAACCCTTTATGGGTCAGTTGGCTGTGCTTCATGCACGGCCACAGTCTGCATCAGTGAGCTAGCCAGATGTCCAGCAGGTGCTGTCACAGCTTCCTGAAAGGATTTGGATTGGAATAGACTGGTAGAAATCTTTGGGGGGACAGGGCTAATATATAATGAGTTTGTGCTGGCCGCTGTACTGCTTCCATGCATAACTTCATTTGCTCTCACAACAAGTCTAGGAGACAGATAGTGGTACCCCAGTTAATAGATGAGGAAACAGACATGGGGAGGGTAAGCCCCCCATGGGGAGGTTTTCTGAGGCTACATAGCTTTTCAGTGAAGAAGCTGGGATTTTAAGTCAAGCCTTTTTATATTCTCAAACCTGTAGCCAACAGTGTCCCTTATTAGAAAACCAGCAGAGCGTAAGTTCTCTGTGCAGGAGGAGGTGTGTGTGTGTGTGGCGGGGGTGCTGACTGCACGGCTTCTATGTGTGGCCGCCTGTCACAGGGCTGTGACGTTAATGGTTGTGCTCTGGTAAGTCTTTTCAGTGTTGAAGCTCTGTAAGTCTGTGCCTTTTGTCCTCAGAGTCCAACCTGTGTCCTCTTGGAAAACAACAGGACTGCTTTTGCCCTCCCCTCCTTCAGACTCTGAAATGTCAGTTCTTAATGGTAGCAGATTTAAAACTGATTAACATGCTAGGCCAACTCAGGAACACCCCTCCCCCAGCCCCCTCTATCTTCCATGCTTCATTTCTCTTTACAGATGAGACTTTGGAACGCTTGGGAACTTTTCTCTCCTCAGAGGGAAGATGGTCACTCCACTTGGCAGCCTCATCTCCAGATGATGCCTCTTTTGGCTGTGGCTGGCTCAGGAATGTCTCTGATTTAAATCTGGCTTTCTATGTTGCATGTAAACTAGTTTAAAGAAATTGGCTTTCTAATCAGTGTAGGTGATTCCATTTTTGTAGGATATTTTCAGAGTCCTGGATTTGTCAGCATCTGTTTTCTTTACAGAGACCACCAGACTGCTTTTGCTTTGCTTTTATTTTATTTTACTTTATTTTTTTTTAGGCTATCTTATTGGGAAGTGTTTCTGTGCCTAGTTCTGAACTAAGAAAGAAAGAAGAGGGACGTTCAGTTACAATGAATGTTAAATCTCACCACAGAGATGTAATCAGCAAAATCCAGATTGTGGGAAATTATAGTTTCTTTAACAAATAAATCTCAAAGATAAAAGAAATGGAAGAAAACCTTAGATTGAAAGAGATTTATGAGATCTGTCAACCAATTGCAATGTGTGGTTCTAATTGGATACCAATTCAAACAAACATATAAATAAATATTAGAGATCACTGGGAAACTTTGAATAGTGACTCTTTGATAATTATTAAAGTTAATTAACAAATAAAATAGAGATGTCTGATAAATTAAAGTGTGATGATAGCATTGTGGTATTTAAAGCGAAGTTGGATCTTTTAGCAATACATATTGAAATATTTGCAAATATTTGCCAAAATATTCAAGAGGTGGTCATCATTATCTTAATTTCAAAACCAGATAAAGACACTAGAAGGAAAGAAAATTATAAGCCAATATCCTTGGTGAACATAGATGCTAAAATCCTCAAGAAAATATTGCCAAACCAGATCTAGTAATACATATATTAAAAAGATTATATACCATGGTCAAGTGAGATTTGTTCCAGGAACGCCAGGCTGGTACAATATATGCAAATTAGTAAATGAGAAACACTACATAACAAATGAAGGGTTAAAATCACATGATCATATCAATAGATGCAGAAAGCATTTGCTAAATCCAGCATCCATTTATGATAAAAATTCTCAATGAAGTGGTAATAGAAAAGACCTACTTCATTGTAATGAAGGTCACATATTACATACTCATAGCCGCCATTATGCTCTACAGACAAAAAAAGTATTTCCCCTAAGATGGGGAATAAGGCAAGAGTGACTGCTTTCACCACTTTTATACAACATAGTACTGGATAGTCCTAGCCACAATAATCAGCAAAGAAGAAGAAATAAAATGTATCCAAATTGGAAAGGAAAAATTGTCATTTTTGCAGATGATGTGATACTATATATAGAAAACCCTAAAGATTCTACCAAAATCTACTAGAACTGTTAAATAAACTTAAAGTAGCAGGATACAAAATAAGTATCCAGAAAGCCATTGCATTATTTATTTATATTTATTTATTTAAAGATTTTATTATTTCCAGAGAGAGGGAGAGAAACATCAAGTTATGGTTACCTTTCACGTGCCTCTAGCTATGGAACTGGCTGGAGACCTGGCTTGCAACCTGGTTATGTGCCCTGGCTGGGAATTGAACCAGTGACCTTTGGGTTCACAGGTTGGCTCCTTATCTACAGTGCTACCAGCCAGGGCCTTTTTTTTTTTTTTAAGATTTTTTTATCAGTTGCATTTTTATACACCAATAGCAAATTATCAGAAAGAGAAACTGAGAAAACTTTCCCATTTAAAATTGCATCAATAAAAATAAAATACCTAGGAATAAGTTTAAGGATGGAAAAGACCTGTACTTAGAAAATGATAAAACACTGAAGAAAGAAATTGAAAAAGATACAAATAAATGGAAGCATATTTTATATTTATATTTATATGGATAAGATTTAACATCAGTAAAATATTTATACTACCCAAAGCAATCTATACATTCAATGCAATTCTTATCAAGATCCAAATGGTGTATTTCACAGAAAAAATATTCCAAAAATTTATGTGGAACCACAAAAACAAAAACAAACAAACAAAAAACAAACCCAAATAGCCACAGCAATCTTGAGAAAAAATAACCAAGTTGACGAAATCATGCTACCTGATATCAAATTATACTACAGGGCCATAGTAATCAAAACAGCATGGTACTGACATAAATATATCCATCAATGGAACAGAATAGAGAGTCCAGAAATAAACCCATGCCTTTATGGCCAATTAACATTTGACAAAGGAGGCAAAAACATACAATGGGGGTAAAGACAGTCTATTCAATAAATGATGTTGGGAATATTGGACAGATATGTGCCAAAAAACAAACAAACAAACTAGACCATCTTATACAATACACAAGAATAAACTCAAAATGAATTAAAGACTTAAGTGTAAGACTCAAAACAATAAAAATCCGAGAAGTCAACATAGGCAGTAAAATCTTGGACATTTTTGATAGCATATACTTTTTTTTTTTTTTTTTAGATTTTAATTACTATTTTTAGAGAGAGGGGAAGGGAGGGAGGCAGAGAGGGAGAGGTTGCCTTTCACCTGCCTCCAGCTACAGACCTGGCTGGAGACCTGGGTTGCAACCTGGTTATATGCCCTGGCTGGGAATCGAACCAGCGACCTTTGGGTTCACAGGCTGGTGCCTTATCTACTGAGCCACCAGCCCCAGGGCTTTGATAGTGTATACTTTTTGATAAGTCTCTTTGGGCAAAGGAAGCAAAAGATAAATATACAAATGGGGTTACATCAAATTAAAAAGTTTTTATACAACTAAGCAAACCATCAACAAAATTAAAAGACAGCTCACTAAATGGGAGAACATATTCACCAATGACACATATCAGAAGGGGTTAATAAACAAAATTAATAAACGAACTCAACACCAAAAAACCCTCAAGCAATCCAATTAAGAAATTGGCAAAGGACATGAATAGACACTTTTCTAAAGAGGACATACAGATGGCCAATGGACATATGAAAAGATGCTCAATGTCACACTAATCATTAGAGAAATGCAAATTAAAACTACAGTGAGGTATCTGTCACCTCACACTTGTCAGAATGGCTGTCATCAATAAACAAACAAGTGCTGATGAGGATATGGAGAAAAAGGAACCCTAGCACACTATTGGTGTGAATACAGATTGCTGCAGTCACTGTGGAAAAGAATATAGCATTTCCTCAAAAAAATTAAAAATGGGAGCCATACACTGATGTTTCTCTCCCTTTCTTCCTCCCTCCCTCCCCTTCTTTCTGAAAAGAATGAATAAAATCTTTAAAAAAAATTAAAAATGGAACTGCCTTATGACCTAGTGATTCTACTTCCGGGAATATAATGAAGAAACATGAAACATTGATTCAAAAGAATATATGTACTTCTGTGTTCATAGTAGTGTTATTTACAATTGCCAAGATTTAGAAGCAGCCCAAGTGCCCATCAGTAGATGAGTGGATAAAAAAGCTGTGTCACACAATGGGTACTAATCAGCCATAAAGACAAAGGAAATCTTAACTTTTTGTGACGGCATGCATGGACCTGGAGAATATTATGCTAAGTGAAATAAACCAGTCAGAGAAAGACATATACCATATGATGTCACATATATGTAGAATCTAATGAACAAAGTAGAAACAGATTTACAGATACAGAGAATAGACTGACAAGTGTCAGAAGAGGGCTAGGTGAATAAGGTGAAGGGATTAAGCAAAATACAACATAGCTCATGGGCACAAACAATGTGGTGATTACTAGAGGGAAAAGGGGGGTTAGGAATGCATGAATGGGGAATAAATGGTAACAGAATGTGAGTTGACTTTGGGTGGTGAATACATAATACAATATACCTGTACAAGTGATGTATTATAGAATTTTACAACTGAAAGCTATATAATTTTATTAACCAACATCACCTCAATAAGTTTAATAAAAATAGGAAATTGATTGTAATACCTCAGTACTTTTACTATAATAGGGAACTTTTGATTTTTATATATAATTTAATCCATTTGTGGTTAGGGTAAAGGTAGTTAATTAAAAAATATCAAAAAAAAAAAAAAAAATCAAGCCTGAGAACCCATAGGTCACTAGTTTGATTCCCAGCGAGGGCACATAACCAGGTTGCAAGCCAGGTCTCAAGCCAGGTCCATAGTTAGCTGGAGGCAGGTGAAAGGCAACCATACAATGGGAAAAAAAAAAAAATCAAGTTACCATGCATCCACCAAATTCTCCATATACCCAGAATTTTGTTTTTAGAGCCACATAGTGACAAATAGTACCTAAGGTTGTATCTATTTACTGCTGGAAAACATACCTCCTCTTTACCACTTAGATTTGTTAACTTAGAAATTAAAATGGACAAATTAAAATGTTTGAAACTTCATGTTAGGGAGAAAAAAATCTCAGAGTTGAACATGTGAAAAAAAAATTTAAACACCTTGCAGTTTGGTATAGAACAATGCTCCTAGATTTGGCAAAAAAGGACACAAAAAATTGATATGCTGATCATGTCATCAAATATTTTGAGCACCTTGGGAAAGAAGAAAACCCGAAGAGTATTTTTTTGTTATTGCTTAGGCTACTCTAACTTTCTGCACTGGTATGAGAGCAGGGAATGAAATGTCAGTGTTTTAACTTGAGGTCACGGGACAAGCCAAAATTACTTTGAAATTCTCAGAACAGAAGGAGGATAATGAGTCTTCTGACTGGCTCATCAGATCCCAAGAGTGACTTGGGGTTCACAGCAAATGAGTTGAGGGGCAAAGGCTGCTGCGTGGCTTGACAGCAGCATGCTGACAGCAGGTTGGAGGCTGTGCAGTGGGCACTGGAGGGTGAGAACAAGGAGAAGGGGTGGGTCCTTTGGGCTAAACCAGGGTCCCGTGCACTGCAGGTGCCATTCACTGAGCCATCACAAACAGCACTTAGCCAATACTCGGGCTGCCCAGTTGAGGCATAATTTTGACCAAAGAAGCTTACACCAGTTACATTTTAGATCACCTCAGCACACATTTTATCTGTGATTTGACCTCACCTTCTCGAACCCCATCCTCATAATTATGAACTTAGAGTTGACAGCAGCATCCCTTACAACTCACGAAAACATGAATGTGTCATGTGCTGGGGTTGAGACAACGGGTTGAAACAATGTCACACCCCCCCCCAGTAGTTTTATTAGATGAAAGCAAAATTTAATATTGTTACGCATGCTACACCCTACAAGCTTAGCTTTCAACCCTTGTAAATCATTATAAGGAGATTTCTGTCTGGTTCTCTGATATTATCACACAAGCTGCATTCTACTTGAGGGGAAGCAGCGACTGAGGGCCGGAGGTCGGGCAACAGCCAAGTGGCAGGGAGTGCGGAGGGCCAGGAGCACCTTCTCACTTCCGCCCTGACCCACATCTTGTCCAGAGCCTCTGAGTGTTTTGGGGCCCTCTGCTCTGTTACCTAGCAATGTGTTCTTGTGCTAACACCCCACTGTCTTATTGGCTGCATCTTGCTGTCTGATGGGGTAGATGTGCCCTCCTTGCCTTGGAGCATAGCCATTCATTGGAAACAAGAAAAAGGCAAGAGAGGACCAGAGAGGGTCCATTAGGGGACTGAGGGAGAACTTGGGAAACAGGTCTGTGTGTTTGGCTGTAAGGAGGAGAGGGAGAGCCAGATCTTATCACTCATCTGCTCTAAACTTCCCTCAGCCCCCCTGAGATTCAGGTCAACATGAAAGTCCTGGAGTGGAGCGGTTGGCCCCCTGCCCCATGAGGGAAGGGTGGGAGGGTTGGTTGGTTTTATGGTGTGTTTGGTTTATGGATATAGCTTTAGAGCCTAGAACAGTGCCCCCCATATAGCGCCTGGGCAGTGAATAGTATTTGAATAAGTGAATTATTATGAGCTTTAGAGTTGGAGGTAAGGACATAGTGGCCTCTTTGTACGAGCTGTGTCCACACAGAAGGCTCTTTGGTAAAGTCTCTGGTCCAGGATGTTCTGGCTGCTTCTTCGTGTATGATAGTGGTTCTCCCTTCTCTTCAAGAGTGGCCTTTTCCATTTTTCAACTTTATTTGTTAGAATTTATTCTTTATTTCTCACAGGCTTTTACTCAAAGAGGTGGATCCTCCCCTGGCTGGTGTGGCACGGTGGATAAGGAGCTGGCTTGCAAACCCAAATGTTGCTGGTTCGATTCCCAGCCAGGGCACATAACCAGGTGCAAGCCAGGTCTCCAGCCAGGTCTGTAGCTGGAGGCAGGTGAAAGGCAACCATACATGGATGTCTATCTTCCTCTCTGCCTCTGTGCCTCTCTCCCTTCCCCTCACTCTAAAAATAATAAATAAAATATTAAAAAAAAAAGAGGTGGATCCTCATATTCCCACTGATGGGGATGGAGGTGGGTCTGGACAATTAATTAGTTGGCTGTGCCCAAGAGAATGGGAACAGGATGGATAAGCCAGAGGACCCTTGACCCCAGGTTTTGGTAAGTGGGGTGACCTGTGACCTACGGATGGTGCTTAGGTTGCTGGATCAAACTGGTTACTTTTTCCTGTGGTGGCATGTTAAAGCTAAGTTTTTGTCACTCAAATATATGTGTGTATTTATATATCTATATCTGTATCTATATTTATAACTATATATCTATGTATATCTGCATCTATATCTATATCTAGTACCCTAAAGCATCTTCAACATTTTCAGTTTCATTTAGCTGAGAACTTCAGCTGTGTGTGTGAGCTTGCTGGGAGATGTTACCACAAACAAAGCTAGATTCAATGAGAGAAAGGCCAAAGGGCAAGCAGCCTAACCTTCTGCAACAAACAAAATATCTGCTCCCACAGCCAGTGAACACATGTCATCAATGGTTTGAAATTTCTTCCCTTTAAAATGTGATTTTAGTTTTGTGAAAAGCCAGAGTTGCAGGATGCCAAATCTGGGCTGTAGGGGGCTGAGTTACCTGGGTGATTTGATGTTTGACCA
Source organism: Noctilio leporinus (assembly GCA_004026585.1). Classification (NCBI taxonomy): domain Eukaryota; kingdom Metazoa; phylum Chordata; class Mammalia; order Chiroptera; family Noctilionidae; genus Noctilio; species Noctilio leporinus. The sequence continues at coordinate 224,896 of PVIW01000316.1, forward strand.
AAACACTCTGCAAAGACATGATGCATGAGCAGGTGTGTTGTTGTGATGCATCCACCAGTCACCAGTTGCCCAGAGCTGTGACCTTCCTAATGATCTGAATAGTTTCTGTGGAGGAATGTTCAAGCTTAACACAAAATCTTATGCAGATTCGTTGTTCTACTCACTTATTTTGAATGCAACAGCCACACAGTACACATGCTCACTCAACAGCATCTGCCACCCCCACTGACTGGTACAATGAAGTTGTCATTGTTTATCCATGCCCATTCCAGTCCACTCTCCTTGGCTACCAGGTTACATCAATGTCCCCCAAAATCATTCTTGTTATATTACCAATGGCTGGGCTTTTTCTAGACAGACCTTATAAACTTAGAGACTACTGAAACGCACTCCGAAGAAGCAGAAATCACTTTTCTTACCATCCAAAAGGAACCACTTTGAATACTTTTGCATCTTACTAGAATTTTACTATTCATGTATATTAAAACATAACATTATATCTGAATACTTTTCTAAGTCATTAAGTATTTGCAGAGCATGTCATCTTTAAGGACAGCGTGGTCATCCAGTTTGGGCATGTACCATGGTCTAGGTAAACATTGCTCCCATGATCCATGAGGGAATGGGCTCTGTCTTCTAAAATGTTCCTTTGTCTCATGCTTTGTACTCAATAAATATTCATTAGGTGAATGCATGCATGAATGAGCTGTTTGATGTGTAGGCGGTTGCCAATGAAAAAAATACAGATACTGCTGTAATATATATACTCACAGGAAAAAGTATTTGTGCTCATATCTGATTATTAAGATGAATTCCTAAATGTTTAAGTCCTGAGTAGAAGGGGAAAGAATATCTTGGATGACAGCAGTTTAACCCATTTTAAGCATTGGAGGTGGTTGGAAAGATGGCCCCACAGTCATTGTAGGGTCACATTGTGAAGCAGTCTGATCTCCTTTCGTGAACAAATGGTATCACAGCTGAAAGTGGCATCTGAATTCCAGGTGGTATTCAGAGAAGGGTATGAAAACCCAAGACTGCATCTAAGGGTCACCTCTGCTCAGTATCCTGGCTTTTATTTCAGTCCATGCCACCATTTCCCCATCATGTGTACATCCCCAGGAGCAGGAAGTGCATTTAACTCACTTTTTGGTTCTGAGTTTCTAGGACCTGATCCAGAATAAGCCCTAATGAATGATGTATGAATATTGCAAGAATGTGAAGTGCAGTAGATATTTCTATGCATGATATGTGCAGACCCTTAAGCTTCCAAAGCTGATATTCTCAGACCTTTGTCAGATCCCTAATCTGTGGATGTGATTTGGATGTTGTAATTCCCTCACAAACTGCAGGTGAGTGAGGTAGAACCAGCTAGCTCTTCAATGTATCAAAACCTTGTTCTGGCCTCTTCTGTACTAGGCCCATGCTAGGTCCTCTCTCGGTTTGACAAGAGAAGGCCACCATCCTGACAGTGCCACTTCCTGTGAGTTTGGAAGGGTGTGCAAATGCCCTGAGGCTGTTCTGGGTGCAGGTATTGAGGCCTCCTCCATGGACCAGACTCAAGGCCTACATTGCAAGGTACAGAAGCACCACCCGGTGAGCCAGCTGTCCCCACTGGCCTTGTTGTTCCTGAGCCTTCCGCTCAGGCTTGGTTACTGTTCCAATGCTGAGCCACTGGGGTGAGGGTGGGGTGGGGGGAGGGTGAGGACAGCTGTGAGCTTATGTGAGAGGCAGGATCCCTGAGTCTGGGGAGGCAGCCAGCATCTGTTAATAGTGGGAAATTCCAAGAGAAGGTGGATCGGGGAGACCAGAGTGGTGCCTGCAGAGTCCACATGCCCTTCTTTCTATATGGAGAGATCCAGCCCTTCGCCAACCTCAGAGGCTCTGGGTAGATTTAATTTCAGGTGATGGCAGTCACCTAAAAGATGTATCAGCCCTTTCCCGGACACTGGGAGTGTGCAGGCTGACTTTTGGTCACAGCTGTTGCAAAGCCTCCACCCTCTGGCTTCCGCAGGGCCTGGCAGTACCCTAGTGACGAAGGTCTGAGTGGCGAGTCCTGGAGGTGGGAGAGGTTATCTTCCTTGGGGTCCTGCATTCAAGGTCAACAGCCCCATGTATCTGGAGGCAGGGAAAGGAGAGCTGTTGGTACCCTGTCTAGGACAATAGTCAAGGAAATGAGTGGTTTTTTGTTCCCAGAACAGGGTGCATTTTTGTGGATAGTGATTCATCCCAGAACACGCCAGTAACAGAACCACGGCATGTCTGTGCAATTTATGAGGCACTGGGACATAGGTTCCCTGGCTGGTCCTCACACAACCCTGAAGGGGTTGGGGCAGGGCATACGGGCCCCATATCGAAGATGAGAAAACTAAAGCAGGTTGGTTTCATGACTGCTGTGCGGAAAGCGGCCTGCGAAGGATGGCAGGGTGAGAGCTGAGGCCCATGTCCTCCGCCCTCCAGGCCCCAGCGCCCTGCGGTGAGGCTCCCTGCCCCAGTCTGCCCAAGGAGAGCACAGGAGCATTTATTGACACCCAGAGAGGGTGTGGAGAGAACACAGGGAAAATTTTAGCTGAGTTTGTGGGCATCATATGTAACCACGTGGCGATGATTTTTATGAGGGCTGGGCAGCAGAGCCATAGGTCCCAGGACACGAAAGCTCTCATGTTATGACTCGGGGAAATAAGTCACAACTTAAGAGTGAAGTAACCACAGGAGGCAGCATGTGACTCCTGACTAAGTGTGATGCGGACATCCCAGGCTATAGAAATGTCAAAAGTGGGGAAAATCTGAGTGGACTGCATGGAGCAAGTGGAGGGTGGGGGTGGGGTCTGAGTAGTGAAGGGTCTTCCTTGCAGGTGAGAAGGGACCCAGGAGTCTGGACCAGGCCCAGATGGCTCAGGGCAGGTGAGAAGGACTATCCTGGAGGTGGTGACTCACAGCAGGAGGCCTCGGGGCTGGGCGGCATGCCCTGCTGCTGTCAGCGCGCACAGAACAGTTTCAGAAGTTACTTGTGTCCCATGTCATGCAAACATAAGGGAAAGGAAGGGGAGAGGAGAGAAAAACAGGACTATAGGGAAGAAAATAATTACCGAGAAAGAGATGAGGAAAAGAGAAACTGGGAAAAGATGAAAAGAGAGTCATGCACAGGCTGTCCCTGAAAAGTCACCTCCGAAGAGTGCGTGAAGGGAAGAGAGTCAGAGACAAGCTGCAGATGGCCCTGGGCTGTGCCGGGTGGGCAGGGTCTCCCACCGACTGTGGCCCCTGGTGAGTTGAGGTGTCAGCCAATGAGGGCCTCGGATGTGACCCTTTCCAGGGACTCTCCCTCCTTCCTGTCCTTCACAATGTTTACGGGGTGACTACTCCGTGTCACACACTCTGTTAGGGCCAGCCCAGTCACCGCAATGAAAGAAACCAAGTGTCCGCAGAATGGCAGTGAGCTCCAATTCCCACCCAGCCTGTGTACTCCCTCTTCTACAGCCTTTGGACAAGAGCATCGCCCTTGTGGGGCTGCTGTGCACAAAAATAAAACAATCTCGCTGTTACATGTCACAGAGATCTGCTGCTCGGCCTACATGGCCTCCAGCCTCAGCTGCCCATAGGCATCAGCTGGCCGTGCCTGTTTGCCGGGACCTCCTCTGTCGCCACGCCTGGACTGCAGAGGTAAAGCAGGACCTGCAGATGCAGCCCCAGCCCCTAGCAGCCCGTATGCCAGGGGGCAGGTGTGTCCCTTTTCCTGGCCGTGTCCAGGTGTCTTTCCCCTGTAGCTTCAACATCTGGTTCCCCCTGGGATACGTCCTTCAGCACTGAGATGGGCTAAAACCTCTTCCACCCTGAAAATGCCTCCTCCCTGGCCCCCAGATCCGGCCCCGTTCCTTCACCCTCGAGTGTCTTAGACCTTGTCTAAGCTCCGCTGCCTTTCCTCTCCCTCTCTCCTGCTTCATTCCTGCTCCTGTTCCCATGGTGAAACTGCTCTGGCTAAGGTGCTTGTCTTTAATGCAGTAGATACTTTTCCTCCTTGATTTTATTTCATCTCTCAGCAGCACCTGCTGTTGCTGGTTGTCCCCTCTGAGGGATGCTTGCTATTCTAAGTTGGGTGGTGAGAGATTTGCCTTCCTTTTCTACTCCTTCTCAGTCTTTCTGCTCCTTCCTGCCTTTTGATTGTTAGCCTTCCTCAGGCTCTGTCCCAGGACCATGCCTTTTCCTCACAGTTGACCTCCTTTTCTGGGTGGCTTTGAGAGCTTTCGGGCAGCCCCCAGGGGGGCCCAAGGGACTTGTGAGCTGTTGAAAAAGAAATTTATATGTGGGAAACCTCACTGTTGTTTTTGGTATACAAGCCTATGAGTTTTTCTTTTATGTTGGCACTCTTACAAATGTCCCCCATTCCTCCCGATTTGGCCCCCTTCACCCAGCCCCTGTCCATCCTGCCTCCCATCTTCTCCACATTGTTGCCTGTGTCCGTGAGCTTTGCACAGATGCATGTGTTCTTCGGCTAATCTCCTATAGTGTCCCTTCCCACTCCCCTGAGATCTGTCCGTCTGTCCCACAAATCTATCCACGACCCTAGTCCTATTTTGTTCAGCAGTTTATTTTGTTCATTAGATTCCACACATAAGTGAGACCAAACCTACGAGTTTTCACACATATATAGAGTCTTGTAACTACAGTTAAGTTCTCACTTAATGTTGCTGATAGATTCTTGGACATGGCACCATGAAGTGAAACTATGTACAGTGAAACCAGGGTTACCATAGACTAATTGATGTTAGCAAGAGTTCAGTTCCTATGCTGTTTCTGGTCCCAGAAACATTAAACTTTTACATAAACACCCAAAACACTTCTAATAGTGAACGGTGATATAAATGTGAGCTATACGAACATGTAAGAAAGCTTAATAACATGAGAATTCTTTTCCAGCCCACTTTTTCCACCTCAGGGTTGTGGGTGGCTATAGCTGGTCCCAGCAGGAACCCACCCTGGTCAAGGCCCCCTTCCATCGCAGGGCATATCACCTACACCCACATTCAGACAGGGACAGTGGAGACATGCCGAGTGACCTAACCTGCATAGTTTTGGGGTGTGGGAGGAAACCAGAGTCCCCAGTGAAAACCCACATAGACATGGAGAGAAAATGTGCAAACTCCATACAAGACAGTGGCCCAGATGGAAATTGATTTTATCTTCCTCATCAACTTTCAAGCAAAAGGACATTGAATGAAATGGCAATATTCATGGCTGGCTGTAGAATAGGATACAGAACACTTGCAGCAACCTAAAGAGTTCCCTAGCTACCCCTTTGTAGGCAGACATTCCCTGGCTACCAGGAATCAGGTCGCTCTCTTTATTGTGTTGCTTTTCCCAGAATGCCACATAACTAGAATCATTTAGTATGTAAGCTTTAGAGGCCTGCTTCTATCACTCTGAATAACGTCCTTGAGACCCATCTACGCCTTAGCATGCATCCGTGGTTCGTCCCTTTTTAATGCTGTGGTATTCCATTCTATGGATGTACCAGTGCATTGATCCATCCACTCCTTGAAGGGCATTTGTGTTGGTTCCGGTTGGGGGCGATTACAAATAAAGTTGCTCTAAACATTTGATCTCAAGGCTGCATCTCTTAGCCACTATGTCATACCCTTTCCTGCCACACCTGTTTGTGTGGGGATTTTGGGTGAACGTAAGTTTTCATTTTTCTAGGATAAATACCTCGAAGTAAGATTGCTGCCTGGCAGAGAATTCTTTGGCACGCCCAGTGAGCTGGGCTATCGGGAGATTTTTACTCATTAGGCAAATTACCCTGTGTCAGAAGAATTTGTTACTCGAGCCTTTGGACTTTAGAGCAAAAGCACCTTTTAAAACATTGCCCAGAAAGGACCATTCATTTAAAAATTGCTGTTGGTTTATTCGACTGTTCTTTGTTTTTAAGCCTTTGGAGGCCCTGTTGTTAATGAATTGCAAAGGGTGAGGTGAAGACACATTGTCCCCCTGCAGCTTCGTTACCCTGAGCTGTGGTGTCACCCGGTATTCCCTCTCCGCCCTCATTCCACAACTTTACAAAGGGACAGTGCCTGTGGTAGAACCGGGTGGGAATGTATTTTCAATTCTCATGGGGCACAGATCATTGGACATTCTGTCAATTGGCAAAATGCCATAAATAAATGAAGCAGCAAGCAACGCTGGAGAATGCTAGTGTCTGAAAAATGTACTTTGATCATTGAGCATAGAGATGAAGTAAGCAGTAATCGGGGTATGTGGCCAGATGACTGTGGTTCTCTTTCTGTGTCAAGTCAGAGAACAGATCTGAAGTGAAGGAGGCAGTGGGCACAACAGGAGGGAGTGAAATACTTAAGCTCAGAGGCTACAGTATTAAAGGCCTGGTTTTTGAGTGAGTTTGACCTTCTCTTTATGAAGGAAAGCTTAGTGTGCGGAGGTCGCCAGGCCTCAAGGTGGCCTTCATCAGGGCTTCCTGCACATGCCATCTGTGCCTGGCTGAATGCCACTGCCAGCCAGGGGACCTGCCTGAAATGCACGAGCAGAGCCCACCTTTAACTCCCTTTCTATTCTGCGACATTATCTGAGATACTTACTTTCCTTAGGATACCAGAGCACATAGACTAGGTCAAAGCTTTAAAGAGGGGGCGTTCTGGTCACTGTTCTGTTCAGTTTTTAAAGTACCTTTTAACACTGAGGATGTCAGTCTGTGTGATTTCTAGGCAGACACATGGAAGTTAAATGTGGAATCATGCCTGACCTCTGCCGAAGTCTTCACTCATCCCACATAGATGTGAGTGCTGGCTCTTGGTCACGTTCCCTGCAGTGGCCTTGGAAATCCAAGAAGAGTAAAGCAAGGTCCTTGTTGCCAAGAACTCATAGGCCATGCGACACATGAGCTGATATTCTAGCCATTGGTGTCACTTTATTTCTATGAAAGATGCATTCAGGGTTCTAGACAGACAACCAAGTTATAATGAACTTCTAAATGCCACTCGTGTGTAAGTTGGGGACCGCCCATGCAGGAAATTGTGACTGGCCTATATTTTGTTGAGTTTCAGTAGACCCTTTAATTTGTGTGAAGATGATTAGAACAGTGCCCCTTATCTGCCTCCCTGAAAAGTCTGTCTATCTCTTTCTTTCTTGCCTGGTCTCTGCCCATCTCTTTGGCTACCTTAGAACTCTGTTTTCTAGATTCTGCCACCTGTGACCAAAGTCCTTCCCCTCTAAAATGTCAACCTAACTCTGAGCCTCTTGGTTCTCTCATTCACCCAGTGCACAGAAGCTCTCCCCTGGTTCTCTTAGAGATGAAAGTTAGGGGCTCCTGTAGAGGGGCTGTGGGGGCTAGGGGAACTAGGGGGTATGTCCTGAGATTTCGAACTTTACGTGTAACATTCGAGTTTGTGAACAGCCCTTTGGTTCAAGGCCCAGCCTTCAGTGTGGAGGACTTAGATCAAAGTCCAGACCCAGTCCCTGCTCATATGTGTACCCCATTAGTTCCTGCCTTGTGCCTGGCCTGCAGAGAGAGCCCCTCCACCCCCATCCTCTGCGTCCCAGTGAACATCAATCATGTTGGCCATTGCCTGACTTCTGGAAACATGATTTTGGTTTCTGGATTCGGTGTGTGTGGCAGCCCCCTGCCATGTCCTCCTTGGTGCCCTGTCCCCTGGTGCTGTGAACCTGCCAGGCCGTGAAGTGGCAGCTGCATGCCTGCTGTGACTGCATACCGGCCTGCTGGGGAGACAGCCGTGAGTAAGAGAGAGCTAATCCTAGGCTGGGGCGGAGGGCGGAGGAGGGGCTGAGGGTTCTTTGTGTCTCAGGGCTCTGGTGTCTTTAAGCCTCTTTCCTTCCCCTACCATCCTGCTTTCGTTTCTGCAGAAGTTCCTCGCCTGCCCGGTCCCTGAAGCAGAGCATGCCAGCTCCATGAAAGGAGCATCCGCAGTTCTTCCAGGTCTAAACAGTTTAAATTGCAGTGTTCGGGGCAGTGTTTGGTGACTTGAGTTTGCCTGAGCAGAAGGAATCTGTGAGGGGGCAAGGACAGGCTTTGCCCGCTGCACACCCAGGACCACACGGTGCTTCTGCCTCCTCGTGTGTATGGCAGGGCACCGGAGTCCTCAAGAGGGCTCTGCCGTGCTCAAGTTCTGCAAAAGTGAGACTGCACCAGCCCTCCTGCGTGGGTCACTGGGCTCAACACCCCTGTGACTCGGAGCGGGTTAGTTCTTTGGAGTTACAGAGCTGTGTGTACGTATTTCACGGTGTTATTTTGGTCATACTGTCAGTCATTGCTGATTGACAGGCCTTAGGTATCAGTAATGTTTTAAGAGTTTCCAATTAGTTTATACAAGGCTCGGAGGACTCAGTGAATCGAGGCTGAACGGATCAGGCAAACTATCCGACCCTCACCCCAGTGACCCACCATTCTGCAGCCCAGGCCCTTTTAAGAGTGTGGGGTTTGTGTTTTCAGGTGAGGCTTTCTGGGATTGATACTGGCAGTGTGCTGAGAATCTGGATGATCTCAAAACCCATTTGTGCATGAACCTGGGTAATTAGCTGTGTTAGTCATTTATATGTTCATTCAACACGTTTTTATTGGGTGTCCACTATGTGCCAGGCTCTGTTTTAAGCCCTGGAGGAGCAACAGTGCACAAAAAGGGCAAAAATCCTGGCTCATGTGGAGCTTATTCCAGTGGAAGAGATGCAGGGAGAGATAATAACTAAAACAAAATAGCAAGTTACATCATGTGTTAGGAGGCGATCCATACTGGTCTTCTTGGCCTCAGTTTCTTCATCTGCAAAGTGGGAGAATGGGGCCAGACCCCAGCATTTGCTCTTTCCTTCCATCTCTTCTCTAGATCTCTGCATGAATTTTTTACATCGCTTCCTAAGGAGATCCTGCTGTCTTTCTTACCTGCAGGTAGTCTTCATAAGACAGAAATCTTTCCAACAGTGTGGTTCTGTGTCATGGTTCTTTTTGGTGATAGTGGGGCTGTCTCTCCAGGTTTCCAGTGGGTAGTGGTGTGACTCGTAGCCTATGTAGGATGAGGCCAAAATCCATTCCTGCTATTATGGGTTTTGCTGAGCCCTGTGTGATCTGTAGGAAGGCAATCAGGCACACTCAGAAGTGGGTGCTCCCCTCTCTGTGGGCTTCTGTAGGAGCCTAGAGAGGCCGGGTAAGATGGAAGGACACAGGTCTTCTCAGGCCACAGTTTAGCCTCCACCACGTGTATTTTCTCTACCTTTTCTCTCCTGGGTCAGGGCCTTCTGATAATGGGACTGCGGCTAATCCTCATCAATACATATGATGCTTGTAGAATATATAGAAATGTTGCTTTCCCCTCAGTTTAAGTCAGTTAACTCCAGTCACTGGGCCAGGTGCAGGGCATGAGAAGGCAAGGAAGTAGCAAGTGCACCTCTGGGGGCTTCCCAGTGCCCAGGGCTGTGGGCCCTTTGTGTGAGGGTTGTCCGGGGTTGTCCACAGCTGGACAACCAGGTGGTGAACATGTGGGGAGGGCAGTTTCCCATCCACTGAGGAAGGGAGTTGGTTTTCCATTTCCTGTGGCCGCTGTGCATTGAGCAGACAGGTGAAGCTGCATTTCTCCAGCCTGCGTCTGGCTGGAACGCCAGAGGGACAGTGAAGCCTTGCTGTCCACGTGGCCACTCCCAGCCGCAGAGCCTCCTGCCTCGAGGACACACAGCCTTGAATGTGAACCGTGAACACTCTGGATGTGAGTTTGTGTGGTTGGTAAATAGGACCCAGTGTGAGTTTGCACTTTCTTGCTGAGGAAGGGGATGCTAGGCCATGGAGGAGTGTGTGTGTGGCGGGTGATAGGGCTGGGTCGGGTGATAGGGCTGGGTCTTCTAAAATGCTGGTAAAAATTGGGGTGAAGCAAAGATTGTGAGCAGATGCCAGGGTCCTGAGGTCACGTTTGAGGAGGGACGGGGCAGTGGGATGGTGAAGGAGCAGTGGGTAGTGGAAAGGCTGCCAACTGGGCCAGGAGAATGCACCAGGGCATAGCTACATTGCCTCCTCTTGAGAGGGTGACTGGGGAGGGACATCCTTGGGGAATCTCCCAAAGGGCAGTAAATTGCGTCTGTTTTCTTCACTGCTGAATCGCAGGCCGGACCCCACCTGTAGCTGGGGAGTGGGGGTGGGGGTGGGTTGGAGCAGATGTGAGACAAGAGCGAGGTGACAGGAGGGGCCTGCAGGCTGAAAGAGTGAGCAGGTTTCTTGGGGAGATGGTGGCTTCGTGTTGGGCACATGGAGTGGGAGCTTCGGGGTCCAAGGGACCGCCCTCTTCTGTTACTGCCTGTCTTCAACATCCGGAGGCCTGTTGCCTCCATGAGGCATTTTCAGCCTCCAGTGACCTAATAGGGCCCTGTCAGCCCAGTCTTGTCCCTTCACGTTCCCCCTCCCTCACGTGTTGTGCTCCAGCAATTTGATGGCCTCGGTTCCTCCGCTTTCTTGCTACTTCTTGCTTTCTTGCCTTTTCCTCTGCCTTCCCTCCGCTCCATCCGCCCTGCCCACACCTCCTTCTCCTGGCTGGGCCATTGTCAACTTCTTTCTTTTTTCCAGTCCTCACCTGGGGAGACGGTTGTTGATTTTAGAGAGAGAAAGAGAAAGGAAAACGTTGATGTGAGAGAGAAACATCAGTGGGCTGCTGCCTTGTACATGGCCCAACCTGAATCGAACCCGCAGCCTAGGTATGTGCCCTGACTTGGGGGTCAAACCTACACCTCTTTGGTGTACAGGATGACACTCTAAGCAGCAGCCACCCAGCCAGGGAAGGTCATGTGTTTAATCGGTCTGCTCTGGCGTTAACTCACTTGCTCAGGCACTGATACTCAACTGCTGCTAGTTAAGAGCCAGGGGTAGCTGCTGGGCGCTGCCACTGCTGCTCCCCGGCCCGGTGTTTGTGGGTGCCCCTTTGGCTCTCTGTGAAGTGTTAAGCATAGGCTTTGGATCCCACAGACATGCTATCAGTCTTTCTGAGCTTCAATTGCTGCATCCATAAAACGGGAACCACCTCAGAGGGTGGTTTTGAGCCTTAAAGGGAATTACATCTGGACAGCATTTCGCACAGCGCGCGGCCCACGCTGAGGATGGGAGCTGTCCACGGCTGCTTCTCTGCCTTGTGTTGTCGCAGGGCTGGGATTCCCTGACTGGGTCCCTTCCCCCGCGGGAGTCAGGCTGATGCAGTCAGGGTGGCCTCCAGAGGGAGGTCTAGTTGAGTCCAGCCTGGAAAGAAGAGCTGAGTTTGGGTGGGTAGGAGGGTGGAGATAGGCCAGAGGCTGGGAGAGGGGGAGTGTCAGATAAGCCAGAGGCCAGCTCAGTTGGTGGAGGGCCCAGGTTCTGGTCTCTGTAACCAGGATTTGGTTTAACCATGGTGAACATTGATGCTCAGCAGACCTGGGGTCAAATTCTACGGCCTTCAAGCAAGTTGAGAAATGCCACAAATGTATTTTGAGTCTCAGATACGAACTGAATATCCAGGGAGGTATCAGACAGTACATGCCTGCCAGTTATTCGTAATCTAAAAAGAACAGTTAAATTAGCAATTATGATTCTATGTAATAAGTGTTTTGATTGGGGGGTGAAAATATCTGGGGAGAAATAAGTACCCTTAAAATATTCCCCTGAGGGAGCTGCTGGGTGTGTCTTCATTCGTAGGCACCGTATGGGCCGTGGGACTGGGTGGAGGGCAGGTGGGCTCACAGCTGCCTCCAGGGGTGGGCTGGCAGCAGACGCCTGTCCTCTGTTGCTTCACTTGTCCGATCCAGGGAAACTGAGCTTGCTGGGAGGGATGGATGGGCAGAGGCGTCCTGATATGCTTGGGGCTGTGGCCCCATGCCATCAAGGGCTGCATTTGGTGAGTAATAAAAGATGCTGTTTGAATTCTCCTCATTATCTACAATCTTGCCTCACAGATAATCTGATTCAGTGTATTCTTTTTCATGTGCCTTCTTTGCCATGATGTTAGGGAATTAGGTGGAAGAATTAGATGATGCGCCCCATGGTAGGGCTTTGTGGCCTAAAATTTTCTTTTCTCATGGACATGGACAGCAGTGGTGGTTGTGGGGGTGGGGCAGGTAGATGGGTAATGGAAAACATACAATAAAAATAAATTTTCTTTTCCACCTGCTTTGTGTGCTACTGCCAACTCTTGTGGCCTGGGCCAGTGGCGCCCATGAGAGAACTGTGCTGAGTGAGCTGGGGCAGAGAGATGGTCTGGTTAGAGGTGCTCGGCTTAGACCCCGTGACTGAAGGCCCAAGTAATTCGATATTTTAAATTTGATATTCAGGCCTGCTTTCCATCCCACCATTCCTTGACCAGCCACTTCTTGCTTATTTGCAGTAGTCCTCATTTATATAGCCAAATATATAAAAGCTAACAGGCTCAAAGAGGAAAAATCATAGTATAGAAAACAATTTTTGGTACAGTACATACCCATTGTGGGGGAAAAAATCCTCTTAGCAAACTCGGGTATCTATAGATGTAGATAGTGATAAATGATATCTCTTTAAAACCAGAGCAAACACACTTCATAGTAAAATATCAGAAGCCCTGAAGTCAGACTGAGGCAAGGAGATCAATACCAACTTCTTTTCAACTTGGTATGGGAAGCCCTAACAGGTACCATAAGGCAAGGAAAGGAGTGTAAATATTTGAAAGATGGAATAAAATTGTTATTTATAGGCATCATGATTAAATACAGAGATTCAAACTGATCTATAGCTCAACAATTAGAATTAACAAATGAATTTAGCAAAGTTACTGGATATAGAACCAGTATGCAAAAATCAAGTTTACTTTTCTGTCACAGTGACAAAATTAGAAAATTAAAATGACGAGAATAAAATCATCTGATATCTAGGAATACATTTAACCAAATATTTTTAAGACTTCTCCTTATATATATTTAAAAACCAAATTAAGTGAAGAGATATACAATGTACATAAATTGGAAGATTCAATATTGCAAAGATATAATTTGTCTCAAGTTGATGTATGCAATTACAGTTAAAATCCCAGTAGATTTTCTGATTTTCTTCTTTCCTTCCTTTTTACTTTCCTTCCTTTTTTCTTTCTTCCTTTCTTTCTTTTTTTTTTTTGGTAGAAATGGACAAACTAATTCTAAAATTTATGTGGAAATGGAAAAGGCCAAAGATGGCTGAGAGAGTCTTAAGAATGAGTAAAATTAGAGAACTTACACGGTTGTATATCAAGACTTATTTTTAAATTGTAATACCTAAAACATGGTGGTATTGGTGCCAATGCACATAACTAGGCCATTGGAATTGCACAGGATCCAGAAATAAACCCACACACATGTTGATGATGACAGAGGTGATGCTTCAGTGTGGTAGGGACAAGTTTGTCCTTTCAGTAAATGGTACCATGGGAATAAATTAATTTCGCCTCTTATCTTGCACTACATATATCCAAACTCAGTTCTCTATGGATCACAGATCTACTGGTGAAAGGTAAAACAATATAAAGCCCTTGAAAGAGAACAAAGGAGAATGTTTTCACAACTTTGTATAGGCAAAGATTTTTAGACAAGACACAAAAAGCACTAGTCATAAAGGAATAAATATGATAATTTGGAGTATATAATAATTAAGATCTTCTGTTCATCAAAAGATAGCAATACAAGTGAAAAGGCAAGTCACACAATGGGAGGAGATGTTTATGTTATGTTATGTATATATGTATGCATGTATGTATTCAACCAATAATTCATTCAGGATGTATAAAGGGCCCCTGCTCCTATTAAACAAAATAAGATAAGAAAATCTAATAGAAGAATGGGCAAAAGTCTTGAACAGGAACTCTAAAATGATATTCAAATGGCTTATAGCCTCTAGTCATCAGGGACATATAAATTAAAACCATAGAGATACTATTGGACACTCACCAGAATGGTTAAAATGGGAAAAGTATGATAAAACTAAGGGTTGGCAAAGATGTGGGGCCAAAGGAACACTCATATATGCACTTTTAAATACTCTTTCATAGCTGCAAAGCCAAACATTTGCATGCTTTATGACCCAGCAATTCCATACCTAGCTAGAGACAAAAAAAATATTTATATCTTTTTTGAGACGTATGTAAAAACATTTACAGTAGTAGTCTATGTGATAGCAAAAACTGAAACAATGCAATGTTCATTGATAATGGAATAATCATATTATATTCACATAATAGAATATTATTTAGCACTGAAAATGCACTATTATATCCATGTAATAACATGAATGAGTTTTACAAACATATAGTTGAACGAAAGAAGATAGTCACAGGAAAGTACCTATTGTAATTTATTTCAAGTTCAATGATAGAGAAAGCTAGATTATGATTTTATAAGTTAAAATAGCAACCTTTGGTGAGAAGGACATTTTAGTGGCTGGCCTTTAAGTTGCTGGTAATGTCCTATTTTCTTATCTGAGTGGTGGTTACATGGGTGTGTTCACTGTGAAAATTCATTGCTTTGTACATTTTTCTATGTGTTATACTTAATACAAAATTTATTTATAAAAACACAGAAGATGGAAGCAATTGGTATAGAATCTCTAGGCTTTTGCCATTTGGGAATTGGTTATGTGGCAAAGAGGGAGGTGATGATAATGTCCCAAATGTTTTTCAGGTACTCTGATGTCAAACTGCCCAGTGGCAGATTTATCCTCATCTCTGAGCACAGTGAGTGCCTTAGCATTGTAGTCGTTGAGGACTAGAAAGCAATGATACAGCCATTTCTGGGACCCTTTCTTTCCCTTGGAGACATGAGAACTCCCTTGTTTCTTCATCCACAGTGGATGATGCTGACAGCATGCGAGTGCTGTGCGCAGGAGGAAGGAGACCAAAGGCACTTTCCCTCTTTTTTTTCTCCACCCCCTCCTCTTTTCCTACTCGGCTGCAGACAGTCGGAATTCTTGCTAGGGAGCCCACACCCACAGAAGAAAAAGACAGAAGGACATTTATTTTTAAAAAAGGACAAATGTAAATTAGGATTTTGTAGACTGAGACACACATGCTCAGACTTCACAATGTAGTAGAACTCAACCTAGTGGGCAGTAGAGAGGGCTTCTTTGAGAAGGCAAGAACCACTTTTTAGAAGCTGAATTAAAATATGTTTAAAAAACTTGATACAAGGAATGTCAGAGGCTGAATACTTGTGTCCTTCCCCCTCCATTCATATGCTGAACTCTAACCTTCAGGTGGTGATAGTATTTGGAGATGAGGTCTTTGGGCATCATTAGATTTAGATGAGGTCATAGGGTGGGGCTCTATTATGGGAATATTGACACAAGAGGCCCCTCTCTGCACACACACACATGCACCCACCCACCCATCAAGGAAAGGCCATGTGAGCTCACGGTGAGATGGTGGAAGAGGACCCTCACAAAGAACTCAATCTACTGGCATGCTGATCTTGGACTTCCGAGACTCTGTGAGAAATAAATATGTGTTGTTTAAGTCAACTGCTAAGGTATCACTGCAGCCAGAGCTAAGACAGGGTCATAAAATTTCACCAGGTTTAACAGCTTTGATTCCTGCAACCCAGAGAGCACAGTTGCTGCGTCCCTGAGGGTGTTTGTGGTGGGCCGTTGGCTGGGACCACTCAACAGCCCAGGCATGTCCCTCTTTTGTGAACATGGTGGTCAAGTTGACATAAAAAATGACCTGCCTGAGCACTAGAGTTTCAGTCTGGCCCCATCTTGGAGGGGGGAAAGTCAAGGAAAGAAATGAGGAAACTTGAGTTTATGGGACCTGAAAGATTAAAATATGCGTACCAGTGCCATAATTCAGTTACTTCCAAAGTCAGGGTTTCCTTTTAAATTCTGCTTGTTGTTCATCTAACCAAATTAGTTAAAAACCTTAACTAAAGGTTAAGGTCTAAAAAAGGTTATAAAAGAATTTTCCCTTGATTCTTCATTAGTGCTGCTTCTCATATATCAGGTCAGAGTAGAAAATTCTTCTCCAAGGTGTAATAGGCAGTCTGTTTCAATGGTGTAGACTTTTCCCCACATATTTCACACTAATAAAGTAGTCCAGATTGCTCAGCTTCTTGAGAAAATAATACAGAATTATTTGGCTTGTGGAAAAGGCAAAATCACGTTGCCGCCTGCCCTGCACTTTGCTGATTCTCTGCTCTGGGGCTGGCAGTTTTCATCCAGCAATTCAAGAGTTTGCCTCTGCAATGGCCAATTATCTGCTAACCAGCCAAAAATAGGCACAAAATCAGTTACTTTCCACGGTATCTCTTCAAAGTATGCCATGAGGGTTTCTTTGAATTGGGAGAGCGTCTTGCTAATTTGGGAAGTAATTGAGCAGACTGGCCGAGGTCCCATGCCACCGGGATCCATGCTGCCCCAGGGCAACTCAGGAGTCTCTCTGCTTCCCCAAAGCCAGGCTTTTCCCACAACAATGCTGAAACTATGGGCTTTATCACCTTTATTTCAACAAATATATATTAAAAAAAATTGATGTATTTATTTTTAGAGAGGGGGGAAAGGGAGAAAGAGGAAGAGATCCGTCAATGTGTGGTTGCCTCTCACGCACTTCCAGCTGAGGACCTGGCTCACAACCCAGGCCTGTGCCCTGACTGGGAACCAAGTCTGCAACCCTTTGGTTCCCAGGCTGGCACTCAATCCATTGAGCCACACCAGCCAGGGCTGAACAGATACTTTTAACAAGTTGTATTCATTAAAGATAAGTCAAATCCACTGAAGCGGTGGCACAGCCATAGTAGAGTTTTTGTGAGAATTAGGTGACTTAATACGTGTGTAGCATCTAGACTGTGCTTGGAATACAGTAAATTCTCAAAAAGTGGTTAATTGGGTGGAGAGCAGGTGAGTCACTACTAGATGCTACACCTACAACACCTTGACTTCTCACAATAGTTCTGCAAGGTAGTATTTCTTGTTTTATTAATAAGGAAGAAGAGCCTCAGAGAAGTTAAGTAATTAAGGTCATGTGGCTGCTGAATGGCAGTGCTGGGGGGTAAATCCGAGTCTTGCTCTACTGTCACCATCTTCTGTCTATGACTATTTCTCCTACTGGAGCACAAACCTCCCGTAAGGTTTGGGAAGTTTTTGTGGGGGGTTGTCTATGATTTTATGGTTTGAAAAAGACTGCTTGATGCAAGAGGTTGACAAGCAACTTTCTATAAAATGCAAAATAGTGTTTTCTATTCTGTGGATCATACCATCTCTGTTGTAGCTACTCTACTCTTTTGCTGCAGCCCACATCATAGGCAATACTTACACAAATGTGCATGTCTGTGTTTCAATAACATTGTATTTGCAGACACAGGTGAGAGGCTGGATTTGGCCCTGAGGTTGAAGTTAGCTGACCCTTGCTTTATTCATGCTGCCATCTGTTCTCTTTAAGCTCCCACCTCCTGCTCTTTGCTGACAACATCACTGTCTTCTTGGAAGCCTTCTACTTTATCTGCTCAGTTGTCAAAGCTCCACATTCTACTAATGTTTGAGTGGCTGCCATGTGCTGGACACTGGAGATAAGGCAGTGGCCAGAACAAAGTTCTTGACCTCATGGAGCTGACATTCTGCTGGGGACACAGACAGGTGTATGCCAGGTGGTGAAGGGCAAGGAGAATAAGGCAACAGGTTGGAGGGTGACATGGCTGCTATTTTATATGAAACAGTGAAGGAAGGACTCTGAAACAGTGACATTGAAGCAGAGGCCTACAGAAAGGGAAGGAATAAACTCCATGGCTATCTGGAGGAAGAGTGTTCCAGGCAGGGAGAACAGCAAGTGCAAAGGCCCTGAGACAGCTACGTGCTTGCCATGTTTGAGGATTATCCAGGAACACAGCATGACTGGAGGGAAGTGAGTGAGGAAATAGTGATGGGAGGGAGGCAGAATGATAAGGGTCAGTTCACATAGCCTCGTAGGCCGCTCTAGAGCTTTATAGTGGTAAGCCACTGAGAAGTTCTGAGTTTCATGATCTGACACACACCACAAAGGATCTCTTTGGTTGCTGGGTGAAGTGAGTCTGTAGGGTGAGTTGGGATAGATGCCAGGGCCTCACTAGGAGGATGATGGTAGAAGAAGCCCAGAGATTCTGAACATGTTATCAAGTTGAAGCCTCATGCTTTTCCAACAGATTTCAGTGGGATGTGGGAGAGAGAGAGGGATCAAAACTGATTGGAGGTTTTGGCCAGAGCAGCTGGAAGGTCACAGCTCCCCTTTGCTGAGGTGGGAGGACTACAGGGGAGCAGGTTTATGGGGAAGATGAGGGGCTTAGTTTGAATGTATTATGTTGGGGCTGTCAGTGGATATCCAAGTGCAGATGTCAAGTAGGCAGTGAACTTACACCTGGAATTTAAGTTGGGGCTAAGCAGTCAGGAGTCAGCAAAGGGTGGGTGGTCTTTAAAGCCATGAGCTGGCTGGGTTTGCCTAGAGAGTGAGTGCAGAGAACGGGTGGACTAAGCTGGAGGCCATCGCCAGCTATGTTCCTGCCCTCTGCAATTTTGGGTAGGCCTGCACAGCCTGCCGAAGAGGGCCAGCCCCTCTGATTTGTGTGATCGGCCTGGTTGGTCCGCCCTCTGACCTCTCTGTGTCCCGCCATTCACCCTCATGCTGCACATGAGCAAACCAGAGTGAAGTTCTGCTGTCTTTACCTGCCGCATCTCCATGGTTCTTCCCACTCAGACGAATTGTTCCTTTACGCAATATTATGTAATCAATAGCTGTGCTGCAGAAATGAGAAGACTCTAGAGAGATGTAAGTCATGTAATATGAAGACTCATGATGAAGAAGGTGTTGGAGATGTGACCAGAGACCTGCTGTGGCCTTGCAGTCTGGTGGCTGCTGTAATGTAGGGTCATATTAGGGAGACAAAAAAAGAGGAAGTAGATGAGGGAGTCAAGTCTAGCTGTGAAGGAGGAGAATAGACTTGGAGAAGGGGTAAGGCCAGCTGGTATTGTGGCCAGACCCAGGGTGAGCAGGGTCCCGGCCACGTTGCACATGTCGTGGGGATACCTGTGTGGACCCATGAGCCCCATCCCAACAGAAGAGGGACTCCGACAGAAGAACTCCAGCAGGGTGCCCAAGGCAGTGCTGGGCCCACCCCCAACAGTCAAGATGTTGGCAGGGCAAGTGGCTTTCTCTTGCTTATGCCAAGTCAAATCAACTGGTAATGCCTACCTAGGGTGCTGTCTCGAGGTCAGGTCTCAGAAGAAAGAATGCAGCCATTGATTAGTCAGGTCTACCAGGGAGTTTGTAAGGGTTGGGTTTGCCGTTCTGATCCTGGAGAGTGGTTCTGGTCTGACTGAGGGCTGTCTGGACCGCAGCGGTGCTTGGTGCTCCCCATACACCCGTGGGCCATCATGCTGCGTGAGCCAGACACCTGCAAAATTAGATCTGGTATGAAATTAACCAACTTAAGTGCAAATGAACTAAATCCATAGTGTTTTTAGAAGAAAGTCACAGGTTTTCTCTTTATACTTTGGAAATGACCCTTAACGTTGTGGTCTGCGTTTTACATCATGGAATGAATTACATAGAAGCTTCCAAAGAAGTAAAAACAAAGCATCTAAGAAAAAATATCCAGAATGGTGGGAGATTCCTTCACTAAAAGGAAGTAGTATTTGTGAAAGTATTTCGAGAACCGTAAAGTGCTCTATAAGTGTAAGGACTTATTCTTCTGCATTGCTTCAGGAACACCAGCTCAGCTGTTAATGCTAACGATTACAGAACAGACTGCATCAGTACTCTTCCTTCCTGCAATGAATAGCCTACTCTGGGGACCTGAAGAGGCCCGCTGAGGCTGGGCTTTGCCTGGTCTGGACAAATTGCTTGCTGGTGAGGGCAGGCTGAAGGCAGGGCCTGTTGCCCATCCTTTTAGGGCCAGTTTATCCAATAGCGACCCAACCTGGGAAAAGTTGGCTGTGGTCTTGGGTGCTTGTGTGAATTGGCTTTGTGAGTGGAAGCCAACCTAGTCACTGGAAATGATGGGCCTGTCGGGCAGCTCGCTGTTTATGGGCACATTTTCCTCCCAGCCAGAAGGCCGCCTTGGGAAGCCATGTCGGTGTCAGGACAGTCTTGGTGAATGCAGATCAGAGCGTGTGTTTCTTCCCATCCCAGTGCCCTGGAAGCTCAGTACCACCTGGTGAGCGAGTGTGGAATTGGAGCAATGAGGTGGCTCCCAAACACCAGCAGGCTGGGGACTGAACCCACTCTGGGCTGGTCTGTCCCACACTCTGCCCTTGAGGGGTGACATTCCCTGCCCCCTCCTGCGTCCCTCCCCTGCCCTTGCAGGTCTGATTCTGTCCATATCACAAATGCTTTGGAATATCAATTTCTTTGTAAGATTTTGCCGCTTCTGATTTATTCCAAAAGGTGTATGTATATCCAATTATTATTATTATTTTAAAGAGATGAAAATTATAAACAAGGTACAAATAATTTCCCTGCTGGTGTTTGATAGGAGCAGGCTATGCAACATCATCCTTAGTAAGCATCCCAGTAACTTTTGGGTTGATAGAAAACTTCAGAATCTTCAAGAGGAGGGTTGGAGCCATTGTTCTTGGCTTCTGTATACTGCGCTCAGTTGATAAGGATGGGATTGATCATCACAAACTGCCCTAGAAGTTAGTTTCTCCATTTTGTAGGGGCCCCTGTTCTCAGCATGTGAACGATTCAGGGTTTGCTGGCCTGTGCCACCTGTAGGGCATCCCTGGGGTGCCTGCCAGGGGCAGTTCTTCTGGTATAGTGATGTGGATCCAGACAGGAGGTACAAACCACACTGATTTGAGCAGCGGAGTTTATTATGAAGAATTATTAAACATGATGAAAATGTGATTATAGGATATACGACAACTCTCTATCGAACCCCAGGGCTGAGGACAGGGACCCAAGGAAGGACAAACCTGGAAGGGTTTCAGACCTTGTTGGAAATGCAGTTGGCTGCACTGGATGCAGAGAAATTTGTTGGTTTAGCTGGTCTGCAGTCACTGGGCTGAGCCCCAGGGTTCAGGTTGGGTGGGCAAGCTGCTAGGTGCTGGTGTGAGTGTGTAGTGGGCGTGGGGCACCCATGCAGGCAGGAGGCCTGGAGCTGTCCTGTCAAGAGGACCCCAGGGGACAAACCTGCGGGGAGCTGATGAGTGAGCAGAGGGCCTCTGAATGCCAGTGTGGGCCGGAGGCCTGGGGGCCCAGTGCCTGTCCTGAGAGGGCTGTGCAGGGGCTGCGAGGTCGCTGGAGATGGCACAACTGGGTGTGGAGCTGGGGCAGAGCCCCCCGGATGTCCTCACCCAGTACCAGCCCCCTTTTCCTCCAGTGCCCCTTCAACCTCCCTCGGCTGGGAAGGCTTAATTAACATTGTGCTGCTATGAAGGAGAAATGTTGGAAGGAATTCCTTTTATTATTGCAGAGCAGATATTGAAGGGTGAGTCTGGCGCTGAGAGAGAAACATTCATAACTGGCAGCCTTGGGTTTCCTGCAGCACCTGTGGTCCCAGGATGTCTTCGAGCATGTGGGGTGTCCCTTTCTCCTGGGCTGTTCTGTTTGTGTCTTGTCACAACTGGCTGCCAGTGGGGCTGGCTCTCCTTATAAGACTACAGCTTTCCTCTGGCAGCCCGGCAGCTGAGGACAGCAGTAGAGGAGGGTCATGACCTTCTCACAAGCCTGCTGAGCAGCTCATGGGGAGGGACGAGTCAGGCACTGAGCCACTGCCAGCAAGCGCTCCTGCCAGGGAGGTGTGCTTCCTGATGTGACTTGCAGCTCTGTGGTTGGCAGAGAGGCCTCTCTGATGGCCCACAGAGGGCACCTCCGTCTCTCAGTCTCTCTTCAAGCCAACTGGAGGTGCCAAGTGCTCAGAGGATGTATGTCTCTGCAGTCCTAGACAACTGCTTGGTCACGGCTTAGGCAGTTCCTGGAAGGAGGGTTTCTTTATGGGCACACTTCGGGCACAAGGGCAGGTTATGAGTCTGTCATTGTGAGGGCTGGACCAGCTTTCAGGCTCAGCTGGAGTGGGTGGACATGTCTGTAGGGGTAGGTGCCAGGTTTAGGGTTGGAAGGGCTTAGGCCTTCAGTATCCCTCTGCCTGGGCCCCAGCTCCTGCAGGCTCTGGCTTAGTTGGTCTAGGGAGGCTCTCTGGCATATTGATGCTTTTCTCGCACCCCAGGCCTGCTGTGTGGCTTGAAAGTGCAGCCGAGGAGAGAACCTGGTTTGAGGCAGTCTCGGCCTCTTGGAGGTGAGGGTATCTCTTGGCTCATGGACTCCTCCATGTACTTGGTTGTGTGTCTCACTTGATTACTGCCTATGAGCATTTTGAAAGCAGAGGGTTTTTACCCTCTCCATGTATTGGTCCCCTGACACCGCACTTGGCTAATGGGGACCTCTACAGAACATGCACTGCATTGCCTAGCTCTTGGAAGTGGAATCAGTGGAGTCCCAGGTGCCTGCAGGTGTACCTCTGAGTTAGCCCCAGAAGCTCCGTCTCTACCTGGGACACCTCACTTTCTAGACTTTCTTAGGGCCCACTTAACAAGGGAGAGAATGAGGAAACTGAGCCTTTGTGAGGATGGCTGTGGAGCAAAGACAACGTCCGCTGGCTAACTTTGACTTGCAACACTTGACCTTCTGCCAAGTAGTAGTGGTAATTAGTCAACTTGCGTTCTTCTCCGGGAGGTCACTTACAGATGGAAAGGATTCCATGTTTTCCCCATCTAATTCGGTGAGATGGATTCCAACCATTGTAAAGCGAAGCCGGAGGAATGTACGGTCTTGCCCTTTTGGGTTTATAACCATTTTGGCCTGGGCAGCCTTTAACCTGAGCTCTCATGACCATTTCCAGATGTGAACAGTCCACCTCTTTTAGACAGTCCACTTGTCTGTCCTCCCTGGAATGTGGCGGAGGTGGTGGCGGAGAGAGTTCTGTCTTTGTTTGGCAAACCCTGCTGTAGCAGTTTTAAGTGTGGTCCCTGCCAGCAGTTTCAGTGTCTTCTGGGTACTTGCTGGAAGTGCACACCTCTTCCCCAACTGATACAGACCCTCTGGGGGTGGTGCCCAGCGTTCCGTATTGAAAGAAGCCCCCAGGTGACTGATAGACACTTGGATTTGAGAACTGTTGCCCTACCTAAGAGAGCTGATGGGATGGATGCCTTAGTGCCTTGAAAGTCCAACTTGACCGTTCTTTTCTGACTTCTAAGACTTTATTCCTACCCATCTTCCTCTCCTTATATGTGCCATTTGAAATAACATCTATATTCCTGTCCAAAGCCAGATGTCACTTCCTTCATGTGGTCTTGCCTAACCCACCCCATCCCCCACCAGGTACATTCTCACCCTCCCGGTGGTATGTGCTTTTCCCCAACCCCTCCCACACTAAACCTTCCCTGCACATGTAGCAGCACCAGCTGCTTCCCTTGTAGCAGCACCAGCACCACTGGGCTCTTGTTAGGAGTGCAGAACCCTGGCCCCCGCCACACCTGCTTTATTGCAATTGGCATTTCATGAAGCCTGGAGTGATTGGGTCCAATTTAAAGGTGAGGAGACGCACTGATCAAACCACCCTGAGTGTACTAAAAAGAAAGAAAGTTTTATTGATTACATTTTATTTTTTTATTTATTTAAAAGATTTTATTCATTATCTTTAGAGAGAAGGGCAAGGAGGGAGGAAGACAGGGAGAGAAGCATCAATGTATGGTTGTCTTTCACCTGCCTTCAGTTATGGACCTGACTGGAGACCTGGCCTGCAACCTGGTTGTGTGTCTTGGTTGGGGAATCGAATCAGTGACCTTGGGTTCACAGGCCGGCACCTTATCCACTGTGCCACCAGCCGGGCCCTTGTTTACATTTTAAACACTGTTTATTCATTAGAAAACATGGGGAATACAGAAAAGCCCAGAGAGTGACACTGATGTGAGCTGATTCCCCGGGAGCCACCGTTATGGAACCTGTCCCACCTTTGTCTAGGAGGGATATGCAGATGACCTGTTTTTGAGATAGGTGTCATGCATTTAACAGCAGCTAACTCCATGTCTTGCATAAAGGAGGTATTCAATAACATTTTAAGGACACAAAAGAGGGAATTTAAGAATTCTCTGCTGCTGCAAAGGTAGAGAAGTGGAGTCGCTGGCATGTTAAAGGAGTCGATCAAGGAAGGCAGTTCTGGGCTAAGCCTTTCACGGCTGCTGAGTCTTGGGTAGTGACCAGAATGACTCAATCTGAAACCCATGATTGGCTTTTCTGACGGACAGGGAAGCTTGGTGAAAAAACACTGCCTGCAGCTCTCAGTCATGGTCAAGAGGCTCTGTACCAAGAAACCCACTTTCTGACCTATACTGAGAAATAGAACTGGTAATGTGATTGCATGTTTTACTAGAATTCTCTGACGTGAATGAGGTGGGGGGTTGGGGCGAGAGGGGATCTCTTTGCCTGCTGCTCTGGCTCAGAGCCTAGGGAGGTTAATTTAATTAACCCTGTGGGGCTCCCAGCAGCTGGTGAGGGACAATCTGAAGCATTCCAGAGTCCACCTTTAGCCCATTCAGCCCAGCACCCCTGGCTGTGTGCAGCTGTCTTTCAGGAGCTGTGCCTGAGGCCTGTCCCCACCTTCAATGGCCTTGGGAGGAGCTGCAAGTCCCCGAGCCTGGTCTGGGTTTATAAATGCACTTGGGAGTCACCTTGCAGAAATAACTTGACCTTGGAGTTATAATCTCAGGGTTTAAGACCTGTCCTGCATTTCTGAGCCCTGTCCCCTTTGTCCAGCTTTGCTGGAACTGTTTTTGTCCTTGGTAAGTGTCAGGGGTGGCCACGTGGGGAAGAGGCCAGCGTGCTCTGTTGTGTGGATGCTACCGCACACATCACTGTTCTCAGCCTCTGCTGCGCCCCTTGCAGACTTCTGTGGCTAGGGAGAGGTGGCTCTGAGGTGGCAGCACAGGGCGTCTAAAGCGTGAAAGGCTCCAGCCTGTTCAGCCATTGCCTTCCCTGAGCATGCCTGATGGTGTGGAGAGCCAGGTGTGTTTCTGCACATGATGGTCTGGGCGTCTTGCTGGCAGCGTGGAGGGTGGAGCTCTTGGATCCCTCCCGAAACGGAGGTGCCCATCAGGCTCATGAGAAAGTGGTGGGAAAGATCCCTGCTCAAAGGCCATACCACTCAGTCACTGACACCACCTGAGTCTGCCTAGACTTCTCCGTCCTGACCCAGGCAGCTGACTCCTTAGCAGGGAGAGGGCTCCACAGGGTGGGGTGACACAGGGATTCCAGAGGGCGGGGCTTTCCAGGCTGAGGTCACATGGAGGGGAGAGCTCCACCCAAGAATGATGGCATCTGTGGCGGAGAGGAACTCAGCACAAGGATGCTGGTGGCCACCCTTCAACTCTTCCCCCAGAGCCGCAGACCTCAGCCTCTTCTCACATGACTCAAGTCCACTCTGCCCTTCCTCCTCCGGAGCCCAAGGTGAGTGCAGCAGGCAGGGTTTTGTGGGTTGGTCCCTTAAGAGCACGCCTGGGCCTCTAGTGGACTACGGTCTCCCCCAGGTGGATGGAATCTCCCGATTTTCAGTCAGATATTTTGTGGGCGCCTCTTTCCCACTCCGGGGCTTTGGGCTGGGGCGAGACTCCACTCTTTGCAGGGGAACCTCGTAGCTGGGCTATCCCTCTGGAATCTCAGCCGCCACCCATGGGAGCAGGGCCAGCCCTTTTCGCTGCTCTGCCCTTCCTACCAGTATGGATGTGGCTTCTGTAAGACCTAGATTCCAAGACTTCTGTTGGGCTGTTGATTGTTCTGTATTTTAGTTATAAATCCCGTTTGGTCTTGGGGGGAGGTGAGTGTAACTTTCACCTATCCCACTGCCATCTTGGATTCCCCTGATGTCTTTTTTTTTCTTTTTTAAGCCAGCACTGTATTGTAGTAGACTTTTTAGCTGTAAAGGATCTCTGGATCTCCAGATGATGTTTGATGTCTGCTCTGAATATCACAGTGATAACCATCAATTCAAAATTTTACGGTGGATTTTCACTCCCCAGAAAATAGACTATGTTTTCTTTTCTTTTTTTAATTTTTCTTTTTCTTTTTTACTTATTATTATTATTATTATTTTTTATTGTTGTTGTATTACATCCATTGCCTTTTTGCTCCCCTCCGTCCTCCTATGTTTTCTTTAATACCAAAAACTTGATCCTCAACAATCTTGAACTGAAAGTTATTTTTACGTCAAAGGTCAAATTTTCTAGACCCTCAAATGCACCAGCTCAGGACACACCTAGGGTCATGTGCTGATGGTAGTGACTTTTGGTTTTGGAAATGCGCGTCCTGCTCATGAATGTGATCCTTAAATCCTCCGGACCTGGTTCCAGTGATAATCCTGCTTCTGGCTGCTGTGTAACGTGAATAATCCCAGAAGGGGTGATGACTTTTTTTTTTCCAAACATTTATCAAACATGACAATATGTTTGTGGTTTGTCAAGGGATGTTCACTTGGAGCACATGGCATCCCAAGTGGAAATAGTTCCACTTTCGCTGTCTTCCATGTAGCGCCAGGAGAGATCTGTCCGAGAGATGTGTGGTCTTGGGCACAGGAGTGAGGGCAGAGGGTTTCTTTTTTTCTATTAAAAATGGACAAGTTGTAATTTAAGCATACATGGATGCCTGTGGATTTTTAAATTGGATTTAAAAAGCTGCGGCAAGGAGAACAGAGATCATCAGTCTTTAATTACAGCCCTCCCCAGCCCTGTACTTTGTTCTGCCAAGTGGGGGAGGCACCCCCATGGGGCACGGCGTCAGGCCACTCACGATGGGCTCTCTGTCTGCTATGGCAACGGAAAAGAGGATACAAAGTGGAACAGCAGATGTGATCTGGTTGTTTAAAAAAATTTTTTTTTTAAATTTTATTGTTGTTGTATTACATCCATCCCCTTTTTGCTCCCCTCTGTCCCCTCCCCACCTACCCATTCCCCCTAAAGTCAATCCCACCTGTTGTCCATGTCCATGGTTCCTTTATACTAGGTTCTTGTCTAACCTGCTCCCCTTTCTTGCCTCTGCCTCCCCCTTCCCTGTTTTAAAATTGTTAAAATTTATTTTATTACTTTCTTATTTAAAAATATTTTATTTATTTTTCAGAGAGAGGGGAAAGGAGAGAGGAAGGGAGAGAAATATCAGTGTATGGTTGCCTTTCACCCACCTCCAGCTACAGACCTGGCTGGAGACCTGGCTTGCAACCTAGTTATGTTGCCCTGGCTGGGAATCGAACCAGCGACCTTTGGGTTCATAGGCCGGTGCCTTATCCACTGTGCCATCAGCCAGGACTGGTCCGGTGTTTTTTTTTTTTTTTTTTTTTTTCTTTTTAAATTTTATTGTTGTTGTATTACATCCATCCCCTCAGTGGTTTTTTTAAACATAGAGGTGCTGTGTGAGCCAGCCACACTATCCCTAGTTATACTCAAGAGAAATGAAAATATATACATAAAAGCTGTACACAAATGTTCATGGTAGTATTATTCATAATAGCTAAAGAAGTGTAAACAACCAAATGTCTTATCAACTGATGAATGGCTAAATAAAATGTAGTCTATCTATAAAATGGAATAATTTTTAGCAATAAAGAAACGAAGTAAATGTTATAGCATGGGTGAACCTTGAAAACATACTAAGTCAGCAGTTTTCAACCTTGTCATTTGGTGGCACACAGAAACTAATTGCTAAAATAAAAATATTTTATTTTCTACCAATCTGACAAAAATAGGTATAATTTTGATTTATTCACACCAGATGGCAATTGTGTTGGAGGTCATGATTTTTTTATTTGGCAATCTAAGGGGAAAGAGGTATTGGCACGTGTTAAAAACTTGGATGGCACGCTGGCTGAAAATTGCTGTACTAAGTGAAAGAAGCCAGTCACAAAAGACCATGTATGATTCCATATATTAAATGTCTTGAATAGACAAATGAATAGAGAAAGAAAGTAGATTAGTGCTTTCTGGAAGCTAGAGGGGATAAGTTTGAAGGAATAAGAAGTCATTGTTAATGGATATGTGGCTCCATTTTTGGGTGATGGAAATGTTCTAAAATTGATTGTGGTTATAGATGCATTACTCTGTGAATATGCTACAAGCCAGGGAATTATACAATCTAAATGGTGAATTATATAGTATGTTAAATATATCTCAAGAAAGCAGTTATTAAAAAGATAAAATAAAAAAAATGGAGGTGATATGAAGATATTTCTAGAAAATAGGAACTGAGGACATTTGTTGCCAGCAGACTCATTAAAGATGAAAATGATCACAGAAATGCAGGAAGGAATGATGTTCAAGAGACAAGGTAAAAATTGGGTAAATTTGAATGAATACTAACTACCCAAAACCATTCTAGGTATTGGGGTTTAAAACATTTTTCAATATCTCAAAAGATATAGACTATTCTAAAGTGGCCTACTGCTCTTACATTGTCTGGAAAGTGATACTCATTTATATTAGGTTCTGCTGAGTCAGGAAGCTATGTGACTATGTATATATAGGGTAAATCACTAAAAAAGTTAAAGAATGTATAACTAGGAATAAATAACTAATAGAAAAAATATGGAATAATAAAGAATAGTAGATGAACCAAAAGGTGATAAGTAAGGAGGAAAAAGGAATTAGAATAAGTAGATCAGATGCTAAAATATGGATTTAAAAACAAGTTTTTGCTAGTATACATTTATATATGATCTTCATATTGCATTGTGCCCACCACCCCAAGTCATATCTTCTTATGTCACCATATATTAGCCCCTACTTACCCTCTACCCACCCTCATCCCCTTCCCTCTGGTAACCACTATACTGTTATCTATGTTTATGAGTTTCAGTTTTATGTTCCTATATTCCACATCTGAATGAAATAATATGTTCTTGGCTTTTTCTGACTTATTTTGCTTAGCATAGTATTTTCAAGGTCCATCTGTGTTGTCACAAAGGGCAGTATTTCATATTTTCTTATGCCTGAGTAGTATTCCATTTTATATATATATATATATATATATATATATATATATATATATATATTCACATCATCTATATAATGAAATTATATGTATATCACATCTTTCTTATTCAGTCCTCTATTGAAGGACACTCTGGTTGTCTCGATGTCTTGGCCACAGTGAATAATGCTGCATTGAGCATGGGGGTGCATATATCTTTGTAAAAATGTAGATTTGAACTGGAACATCCAAAACTACTTTAGATTAATGGACTTTGATTAAATATTTTTATTTAAAAACTGCATTTGTCAGATTGAATTCAGAAAAACTGTATTCTATTTATAAGAGACACATTTTAAATACAAGGGCACCAAATGTCAGTAAAATATGGAAGAAGGTACATCATGGAGAGCTAACCAAAAGAAAGTGGCATTAACTGTTGTAGTTAGCAGATATAATCTTTAAGGTAAGAAACATTGCTAGAGATAAAGAAGAAATCTCATAGTGCTAAAAGAATCAGTCCCCTAGAAGCTATAAATAAATAAATATTGACAGAAGTGAAAGAAAAAATAGAAAAAAATCACAGTTAGATGCTACAAGGTCTGTCCCAAAAGTATCAAGTGCAAAGTGTTTTAATTATACTAACACATTGGCTCGATACTTTTTGAACAGACTTCATACCTCTTTGTAGAACAAGCTGATTAAAAGCAGGAAGGACAGAGGATATTTGACAGGTCCACCAAGCAAATGCTGTAGCTGTGGACTACATATTCTTTCCACTGAGTCATAGAGTAAGTTTCAAGAAATCTTATAGAGTTGATATCATACAGGTTATATTTTCTGGTCATGAATTAAGCTAGAAATCAACAATAAAAAAAGGTATGAGAAAATTCCCAAATATTTGGAAACTATGAAATATACTTCTAAATAACCCATGGGTCAAAGAAGAAATTCCAGTGAAATTTAGGAAATAGTCTGGACTAAAGATAATGAATATATACCATATTAGATCTTGTGCGCTGTAGCTAAACGCACGTTAGAAGAAAATTCCAGTCTTAAATGTTCAACATTGAAAAGAAGAAAGACAATATCTTAAGATTTTAGACAGAAAAATACCAACATATTAACCACAAAAAATGCAGAAGGAAGGAAATTATAAAGATAAAAACAAATTAATAAGAGAGAAAACAAACTTAAAGGAAAAGCAATATAATGAAAAGTTGGTGCTTTCAGTTGTGACCCGTGTGGTTTAGTTGGTTGGGCATTGTCCTGCAAAGTGAGGGGTCGCCAGTTTAATTCCCCGTCAGGGCACATGCCTGGGCTGTGGGCGTGGTCCCTGGTCAGGGCGCAACCAATCAATGCTTCTCTCTCAAATTGATGTTTCTCTCCCATTTTTCCCCCCTTCCCTCTCCTCTTTCTAAAAACAAATAAAATCTTTAAGAAATGTTGGTCCTTTCAAAAGACTACTACATGAGTAAAGAGCTGGTCCTAAACTATTAGAGAAAAAAAATGGGAAAGCACCAATGACCAGTATCAGGAATGAAAAAGGGGACCCCCCTACAGATCCCGAAGACACAGAAAGTTAGTTGTGATCTTTAGGCATGTCAGTGCACTTGTGGGATTTCAACTGTGTTGTTTTTAGTCACACAAGCTCCCACATCAACTTTTCTATTCAGTGTCTCCACTTGCCTTAGACGTAACATGTAGTCACCCAAATTCCAATTTTATCCTATCTCCTTGAACTCCAGCAGTTTTTTTGTCTGGTATTTCCCATGTTTGTGAAAGGTGCACTATTGATTAATTTGCTCAAGGAAGAAACCCATCTTTCCGTTGGATACCTTTACGTTTGATCAATCACTCAAGTTACTTTGAGTTTTCCTTTCCCCTTTCCCTCTCGTTCCCTGTGTCACTGCTCTCCCTTCTCTTCTCTCCATTTCCACTGCTTCCCTGATTGGCCCAGCCACCTTGAAATCGCTCCCAATTCCAGCAGCGGCCTTTTCACTTGTCTGCCCCTTCCTTCCCCACCTTGCAAAGCTGGTCCTGCATGCACCTGTCTACAACCATTTCACAGCTTCTTGTTGCCCTAGAATCGAGTCTAAAACCTACTGGGGTCATAAGGTTCCCACTCTGGAGCCCTTGGCCTGCCTTCAGGCTTTTGTATCCATCATCCTTTAGTTCCCCACACCCTGCACTGCTCCCTCAATGAAAACAGGGACAGAAACAATAGGGGTAACAGACTCATTGTCCTCCTCATTTTCCATGCACAGCGCTGAGTGCCCTGTGCCGTGGCCTGTCATACTCCTGACTGGGTCCTTAGGACATGGCACAGTGTCTAGCCCAGAGAAGGAGCATAGGAAAGGACTAGTGATATGAATGAGTGAATGAATGAATGATAATGGATCAATAAGAACCCTGAATCTTAGTGCTGACATTATTTTTCAACTTGACTAAAGTGAAACAAAATGAAAAAGATACCTATAAACATAAGTAAATATAGTGCAGCCTTTCTCAAGAGAAGTTTAACACATTTTTTGTTTTTGTTATTTAATGATAGAAAGGTCTTTTAAAAGAATTCAAGTATTTACCAGATTATCACACCTCCTCAGTTTAAGCTTTTAATGGGAGAAGTCTGACCTCTGACTGTCTTGTAGAATTTGGCAGAGACCTTTGCCTCTGGTTGGTAAGCTGTACAATTTTGTCGATTCAAACAGAAATTTGGGGCTTGATTTGCATCAATTTCAAGACATTGCTTCTCTCACTGGGTGTGGTGGCCACTAATAACATAACTTATTAAAGGTTTGTGAGGAACTTAAATCCAACCGCTTTCAGGACAAATACATGCATGTTATTTCATAATCCATGTATGCTGAATCTTCCAAAAATATTCTCATACTTTCCCTAGAATATTTATTAAAGTACCTGTGATGTATGTGTTGTTCTAAATGGGCCCACAGGTACTTAAAATTATTGATGTGATTTGTTGGGATTAGTCAATAGTACCTATTTTCTTCTGATATCATATAAATTAGGTTCATTTGATCTTAAGAGAACCAAATGTTACACATATTTTTTTTAATATATGAAAGGTGACCTGTTTATACCAACTGAATTTTTTTTTGGTAGTTTTTTTTTTTTTTAAATTTTATTGTTGTTGTATTACATCTATCCCCTTTTTGCTCCCTGAATTATTTTTTATTGTGAGATGTGTAATGCACACAAAGGAATAAATATGAAGCGTATGTATATGAAGGGTAATGAAATGAATGTCATGCCCTCACTGCCCATCTGAGGAAATGTCAGAGGGCAGCCATGTGTGTGTGCCCTCCAACTTGTCCCTTTGAGGTGCTTGTTACGGGTAAGGGGGTACCATGGCCCACAAAAGCTTGAGTGGCTGAACCAGGGTCTTGTGCAGATATTATCTAGAATCAAAGGCACTGCGTGCTGAAAGGTTCTCTCTCCCAACTTCTTTTGCTGGTCATCAAAGTCCAGTTTCTTATCACTGCCGCCTTGAGAAGGAACCAGAAAGTTGAGGAAACCACAGGCTTCATGACCGCCCAGCCAAGAAAGGACTGTCTGTGGGGAAAGCTTGTGGAACTCTGATAGAACTGAAGGACAGACGCATGCTGCCTGCCTTTGCCCAGCTCGTAGAGCTGGGATGAAAGGGGGCCTTCAGGGGACTCACAGGAAACCTGCCCCTAGGCCTGGATGAGGCCAGAGCAGGGCCTCACTTCTCAGCTGGGAGCAGGGCCAGCTGTGTGGGTGTGCGACCATGCTGTCAGAAGGGCCCTGTGCTTGCAACCGCTATCGTGAAGGTCTTCATACTTTCATGTTTGGATGTGCACGTGCAGGTGAAATACAATGAGACAATGAAACGCGCTCTGGCGGCTCGTCCCCTGCCTGGGAGGGGTTCCCAGCTGACTACTTCCCTGTCCCCTGTGTTGCAGGCCTTTCCACCCGTAACTGCTGCTGTCCGCTGTCTGCAGATGAGCTTGGGCTTAGGGAAGGGCAGGGCCAGGGCCAGGGGTGTACGCTTTGTGGCATCTGGGGGCTGAGCATGGTGGTGGCATGGCACACTCAGAGGGCACCTTGGTGGGGTGAGCCTCTCACCCACTTCCGATCCAGGCCCGACCATTTCCAGTATGAAATTGCAACCCCTGCTGGCTGGCTGTTGCTGTGGCTCTTTGCTCATGGGAAGAGGAGATGGGCTTAAATCAACAACCATAAAATGTTTCTTACAAGTCTGTGGTCTGCTGGGAAGTTCTTCCAGTTGGAGCCAGTTGGACTGATCTCTGCTGGGCTTTGTCCTGTGTCTGTCGCCAGCTGAAGGGTCACCTGGAGGCTTGCTGATCCAGCCTGGCTCACGCAGTGTATGGTGGTTGGCAGGCTGTCAGAGGGGGCACAGGAGCCATGGGGCATCCTGGAGGCTGGCGAACCCAGGCTCCTTCATGTGGTGGCAGAGTTCCAAGAACAGTAAGAAAGGCCAGCCGCCTTAGTGAGTAAGTCTCTTTCAAGTCTCCATTGTCACATTTGCTACCTTGTTGGCCAAAGCAAGTCACTGGCCAGCCTGGATTCTAGGAGTAGGGAAAGATCCACCACCTCTCAGTGGAAGGAGCTGCACAATCACATTACAAGGGATGTAGGTTCAGGGACAGAGAGGAGGAACTAATTAAAATAACATAAACAAGTGACATTTATTTTAGCTTTTCTTTTTTTCTTTTTAACAATCAGCATATATTTTTGCACTTCTGAACTACTACCAAAATTAGCTTACAGGATAGTCCTCATGTGTATTTATAGAATGGTTCCGTGTAAATCTATTTCAGGGTTACAATAAATTTTATTGCTGAGACTAAGGCTCACTGTGGACCTGCTGCCAAATCTGGATAATCATTAAACCACCCCAGTAACATGCCACTTCACTGGATTAAGGAAAGAAAACAATATAAATCCAGACGTGACATCAGCCTTGTTTTAGATTTTTTTCCCCCCAGGGTGGTGAGTCTGCCCTTTCCTTTTGCATGCAGTGTCTTCTTTGTAGGAATGGTCAAAAGAACCCCCGAGTGACTTGTGCAACCTGTCTGCAAGGAGTGGAGGGCTATTCCCTTTCCCCAGAGGTTGAGGGCCCATTTCCATGATTTGCTTTGATTCCAGGAGGAGGGCCACAAAATTCCAGGATATTTGTAGGGGTCCCTTCCGGTGGATCTGTGACCGATTCTCTCTTGAGCACCCCACCCCCCTAGAATCCACTGGTCTAGGCCTGTGACCTGATCTGAAGTCTTCCTGCTCTGCCACTGTCCCTGCCCCTAAACTTCCCCAAGGCTGCACTTTTGTCATAGCCCTGTAACGTTATCTTCTCATATGGCTCCTGGCTTTGTCTTATGTCCTAAAGTGCCCGGCAGTGTCCTGGCCACGGAGCCTAGAGCCAGGAAAGGAGTACAGGGGACATGCTGCCAGGGGATAAGGGTTGACGTGAAAATTGTTGCAGTCAGGAAATTCCAGGGCCCTTAAGTCATCGGGAAGACAGTTGACAGGAGAGGCCAAGGGAAGGGATCATGTTGCCTCCGAGTAAGTAGGAATTGAGGTTCCCTGTCAGGAACTGGTCTGAGTCCTTCACTCTGTAGGCAGAGTCTGGATATTTCCGTCTGAATTTTTATAATAACCAGATTGGAATGAGCCTCCACTCACTGCCTGGTCACACTGTTGTATTCTTTATAGTTGTTTAGGGATCGCTGACAAAACTGAAGAATTTATTTAGTGTACCTATCAGTTGGTTTGTAAAAATGATACCTAAAGCCACCCCCCAAAATATTGATACATTATTTCAGTGTGTCAGTCCAGCAAAGAAGCTGTTCATTCTTACTTGTTGGCTCATGTAATGGTTTATATATTAGTCTCATGCGTCTCAGGTGTGATGATGAGGTGGGGTTTGCGTTGTGGGGTGGAGTGGGCCACGTGTGTTGGATTTGCTTGGTGTCTTCACAGACATCCTGTGTTGTGGGGCCTGTGTGCCCACGTGGTCTGGCGGTGGTGTCTGACCCTGCCCCCTTGCTGTAGCCCTACTGTGGGGACTCCACACATACTTCTTCAGGGATGAAAAGGCACACATTCATCGTTTTTGTTTTAGCACAAATGGCTAAATTATTTGCATCAGGGTCGTGATGGAGTAAGGGCAACCCTTCTCCGGAACTGGGGCAGTTTTATGGAGGAAGCTTGGGTCTTAGCGGCTGTGGCTGCTAATTATAGAGAAGGAATCCAACTGAGGATGAATGTCCACACATTTGACAGTTGGTCTAAATGGCTTTTTATTCTCTTCCGTGTTCTATTTGTGTGTCATGCTTACTCAAAATGATTTTTGAGGGAAGGGAGTGTTTATGTATTGCTTGGTGCCCAGCCTGTGCCTGGCATCTAATTTTGTGCAAATTGAACTATGGCAATGGTAATAGTTAATGATGTCTGTTAAAGTTTTGGGACTCTGTTGTCAGAAGGCTGGGCAGGTGTGGGGCTTCCTGTTGTGGTTCAAAGCTGGTGGGGAGCATGTTCAGACAGACACTTGGTGGGCCAGGGTAAGGGTTGAGGAAAACCATATCTTCACCTCGGGCTCCTGGAAATGAGATCAAAAGGTATAAGGTGGAAACCATGTGCAGAATAGCCACGGTCACCACTAAGGGCTGTGTCTGCTGGCCACCAGGAATCCTCACTTCTGTCCTAAGAACAGCATACGGCTGGGTGGGTGGTGAGAGCTGAAAGCCCAGGACAGGGTCTCTCAGGCTATTGATTATATGTGGGATTAAAAATAGCAGATATGCTGATGCCGTCAACAGAACAGACTGGGTGAGCTTTCATCAGGCAACAGCACCTGTAAGAGTTAAAACTAAAATGAGCTGCAGTGAGTCCAGCTTCACACATGGGCCAGTGTACATGTTAACAGGTCCCATTGCTCATGGAATTTTCCACCTAGAAATGATAAAGCCTGATCTCAGTCCTCAGAAGACCCTTGGCCCAGGAGATGCCTGCCTTCTGCAGGAAATAACTCCCGTCTACTGGTTCTGCAGGCTGTGTGATTCCCCAAACCATGGGTACACCTCTGCTACCATGATATTGTGAGTTGGGCCAGTTTGATTCCTGGGTTGAAATGCTTTTTTGGATCAGATGATCCATCTGCAAATGCCAGTCAAGAATGTTGAACTTCACCAGCACACCCTTAGAGGAATAGTTTATTACTGGAGAAATAAAACAAGTGAATCAAATAGGATTAACCCCTTCACACAATTTAACCAGGCATTTCTTACAAATAATAAAGAACAAATTCCTTTCATTCTATTGAGGATAACCAGAAACATAGATCTATGGGGTCTCTGATTGGAAAAAGAAAGAAAGAAAGAAAAGAAACCTCATCAAACTGTATACTTAAAATCTGTGCAATTTAATGTAAGTTATATTTCAATAAAGTTGATTTTATAAAGTAAAAAGGAATAAGCAGACTCTTATAAATGCTGATTTGAGATAAGTTTCCGTTTCTCTTACTGAGGATAATAGGAAAGTGTTTCTATCCAAAGACACTAATTCTTTGTTTGAAATCTCATTATGGAAGTAATATCAAATACTCATTTAGATGTTTTAAAGTAGCCATATATTTACCTTGACATTAGTCCTGATCTCCTGTCATTTTGAAAAAAGAACCTTAACTCAGCAAGTAGATGAATAAGAGCCTATAGCCTAAGAAATTGAGCATGAACTTGTACATTTGGATTTCCTCATCATGTCCATTTTAATCTTTGGTAAAATTATTTTCCTTTATTTTTATGTATATTAATCATTCTAAATGTCATGTCATGCTGCTGTATCTACCTCAAAGTCTTCTTGACACACCACTGTAAAGGCTCATGTCTCACTATTGTCACTATCACTTTGCATAGCAAAGGGCTCTGTTCCATGCAGTGATTTTGGAACCTGAGTGCCTCCATTCAGGGCTCTGGTGGTTCCTAAAATTTGGGGTCCTCTCCTGACTCCTCTGCATCTGGCCTCAGGCAAGAGAAGAGAAGTAGAAGGTTGTGCCAGGGGTGTTATGACCAGGCCTGTTGGGGGTCTTTTTCACATTCACCCACATTCCATCGGTTGGTACTCAGTTACATGGCCAAAGCCCCACTACAAGGCTGGGGTATGTGGTTCGTGTGTCCGGCGGGGAAAGGGAGGGGGCTTGACAAACACATGGTGTCACCTTGACCACACCAGAACACCCAGGAACACCCAGATGCCATAAGCTGCATATTGCAAGATTATAGGTCTCAGACCACAGAGAGGATCAGAGCTTAGTGGTTAAGAGCATGATCTTGAGTCAACTGCTAGTATCCAAATCCCAGCTCCATCATTTACCAAATGGGACATTGGACAAATAGCTGGTTTCTCTCTGTGCCTGAGTTTTATCACCTGTGAAGTAGAGATAATAATAGAATTAAATAAAGTTCATGTAAGGCTCAAATGAAGTAACATGCTTAGAAGTATGCATGGAGCGTAATTAATAGCTTAGAAGTATTTGTTGAGTACACTTTTAAAAATTGAGGCAGTAACAACAGAGAGCTTGTGTCCTCTGTGGCATGTTGTAATTTGGATAAATTGTCATCCAAATGGAGAATGTTTCAGTTCAATGGTAAAACTATTTATTGAGCAACTATTAATTGTAATGTGCCAAGTATGGAAAAATCTGCATAAGTAGGCTTCTCACTGAATCAAAGGAAGCAGTGTGTTTTCCCCACCAAATTTGCCTTTTAAACACTGTGACTCTTTATCCATGTTCACATTAGCATTGTGATCTTGGTTTCCACTCCCCAAATCCATAGATTCTTCTGGCCCCTCAGAGTAGCAAGTGGCACTGGCCCAGTGCCCAAAATGCTCCTTCTCCCCACATCCCCCCACCTACATTTGTTGGGCCCTGTCATTGCCACCCCCTTCATAGGTGTCATATCTGTCCACTCGGTAGGCAGTTTGTTTCTAATCTGTTCAGGTGAATATGCTACCTCTTCCGATTATAACCTGAATTTCGGAACAGTGAGCGATTTAAAAACCACAGAGGGCAACACGAAGTGGTTTCTGCGTGCGGAGTCCCCATCCCAGGAGCAGGCTAGCTTACCAGGTTCTCTCTCCCGCAGCTCGACGACTGTGCGCTGCAGCTGTCCCACAATGGCACCTACCTGGACCTGGAGGCCACCCTGGCCGAGCAGCGAGACGAGTTAGAAGGCTTCCAGGATGACACTGGGTAAGAGCCACAATTGTTCCTCCCTCCTGACTGGTCCTGACCAAGAAATGGAGGTACATGGAGGCCTGACAATAGTTTGAAGAAACCACTATGCCTCTGGCCTTCCCTTCACTCATAGTCATACAAAAACAAGGGAGATGCAAGTGATACCCTTGGTCACTGCAAACCCTTTGGCATTTTGAGTAACTGTTCTTTAAAAAAAGTAATTCACCCTGGCTGGTGGCACAGTGGATAAGGCACCGGCCTGTGAATCCAAGGGTCGCTGGTTCGATTCCCAGCCAGGGCACATAACCAGGTTGCAAGCCAGGTCTCCAGCCAGGTCCGTAGCTGGAGGCAGGTGAAAGGCAACCATACATTGATGTCTCTCTCCCTCTCTGCCTCTTTCCCTTCCCCTTTCTCCAAAAAATGATGGATAAAATCTTAAGAATAAAAAAAAGTAATTCAGTTATTGTTGGCATTCAGTATTATATTAGTTTCAGGTGAACAGCACGGTGGTTAGCCTGGGGTGTCAACCTCATTTTCACTGGGGGTCACATCAGCCTTGCTGTTTCCTTCAAAGGGCTGAGTGTAACTTTAGGACTGTATAAATGTAACTGCTCCTTAACAGTTAAGCCAGGTAGGTGGAAACAAGGTGCTGGGCCAAAGGTGTCAGGCGATAAAACAAGGTGGAGAGTGGGATTCAGCCCGAGGACCTGTGTTTGCCATTGGTGGGTTAGACATTTACATAACTTACAAGGTGATCCCCCTGATGAGTCTAGAGCTCACCTCGCATCTTGGATTTGAGCAACTTTTCTTGGCAGGGTTACTCAGGGGTAGGAACATTTCCGATATAGTTTAATGAAACATGTGGTATTTACATCCTGTTTCCTTTTTTAAAAAAAAGCCAAATGTAATTAAATTAATACTTTCAAGATTTTAGTGGCTTGACAACTGTTTTAAACATTGTTTTTAATGATAACTTATTGGATATTTAGTTTTCTTGGCAGATGCCCTAGTAGGTCATTTTATACTATATTGTCTTTTGAACTCATTGCAGTTGAAAACAGTAATTAATTTATGTTAGTAACCATCAAGCCTCTTTTAGACTACATTTAGAATTGCTTACTACTTCTGATTGCTGAGTCTGAAGAAAATAATGCAAAATTTAAACTGTGTAGAGGAAGTAAAATCTCTAGGAATATGCCCATATAATCAGCCATTCCTATATTAATTTATGAGGTCCTTTGCCTCCTTCTCCATCCCTCATCCATCTAGAACCAAGTACATCTCTGATTTTGTCACTTTTCTCCTTAGAAACTTCAAGGGCTCCCTGTTATTTTCCAAATAATCTGGTGGTCAGAGACTGTCCCACAAGTGGTTTGACGTTACCTGGCTTGAGTTAAAAATGTATTATAGTCAGATGAATATTATCTGAGAATACTGATTTTTCAGTGCTCAAAAAAAAAAAAAAAAAAAAGCAGGGGGAGGGGAAGACTTGTTAGTGGTTAGTGTTAGTTTCTTACCTGTGTACTGATAAATTCTTGGATTTTCCCTGCTTTATCATCCATTACAATTTATGGTCCATTTTTTCCTCAAATGTCCCTCATTTCTGCTGCTAAAATTCTACTAGGTCAGAACTAGACCTGTCTGAATATCCAGTGCCTAGCATTTGCTTAACACCTTAAAGGCACTTAATGAACATTGGAGGCCAGGTAAATGAGAGGATCCTGAAATGGATTCCTGAATGTCATGACCATGAGCTCCAAGAAAACCAGGACTCTTGGTAGGAACCAGAAAGGTTCTGTGAGGTTGCCCTTTCTGTCTCCCAAAGGGTTCCAAGGAACATACCAACAGTGTGTGGCTGTACACATATGAGGGGCTATCATTATTAAGTCATATCAGATTCTACTCATCATCATTTTTAAAATTACCATTATGAGACCAATAGACTTGAGGAAATTTGATTGTTGTAGTTTTTACCAAGTATTTGACCATGATATCCTTATATATAAGGAGCCATAATTCAGGCTGGACAACAGTCTAATTGGGTGACTTTATGGCTCATTGATCTAGGAGTGTTAAGAGTAAATCTTAGTCAACTTGAAAAATATCTCTAGTGTGGTGTTATGCCTAAGGACCATATGCTATTTGATTTTTTTCCCCTCTCATCATAAGTTGAATGATTTAGAGATAGCAGTTTAGAAAAACAAGTGTTAGACAACAATATCAAGAATTAAGAGTTGGAAAGAAAATGACCTTTATGGAGCACCTATCATGCCAGTCGTTATACTAGCCACCTTACCCAAGGTATGCTTAATAGTTTGTACTCTAAACAGTCATGTGGTTGGATTTTATCATTGCCATTTTTCACTTGAAACAACTGAGGGTCAGCAGTTAAGTTACGCAGATAGGTAGGTCTGCAGAGCCAGGATGGTGGAGCCAGGTCTGAACATAGGTGTGGCCGATTCCCAAGTCTATCAAGCAGACCTCATTTTGTTGTGCTTCACTTTATTGTGCTTCATAGATACTGCCTTTTTTTTTTTTTTTTTTTTTTTTTTTTTTTTTTTTTTTTTTTTTTTTTTTTTAATAGATTGAAGGCAAGGCCGTCCACCAGAAAAAGATTGCACTTATTTTATTGTGAGACTTGCATTATTGAGACAATTGCGTTATTGCCTTGGTCTGGAAGCTCTCCTGTAATACCTACTGGTATTTGTGTTCTCTGCCATCCCAGGGGCATCTTGGCAAAGGCACTTATGGTTCTACTCAGAATACACACAGTGCACCTTTGGTGACATAAGGTTGGTTCATGCAAGGACATCTTTAGTAGGTTAAAACATCACCTGTAGTTGAAACAGCACCCAACCATATTGCAGGATGGTTGCTGGGAATACACATTTGCTGTCATCATCTGGCCCTGCCATACTGTCAACACCAGCATCCAGGACCTGGAAATTTTTCCTTCTTGCCATTCCTAAAGAGCCAGGGACCCTCCTGCAAGGCCACTGGAGTAGATCCTGGGCCTACTTTCTTACTTTGTTCCCATCCAAATCAACACCTGGTCCTGGGCCCGTGGTCCTTGACCACGTTTCTGCACCCTAATAGCATGCAACGCTGGGGAAATGAATGATGATGGGAAGGCAGGACTCATGACGTGGGCAACTGCAAATAGGGGAAGGTAGCCCCAAAGCTGTTGGGTAGCTGCACATTTGACATGTGTGCCCCAAACTCACCCCAGAGGTGGGATTTATGTTTTTGATACAGTCTTTGTTTGTGGTGACCCACTCCTTGTCCTCTGGAATGCACTGAGGATGGAACTCTGTCTAGAAGAGC
Source organism: Noctilio leporinus (assembly GCA_004026585.1). Taxonomy (NCBI): domain Eukaryota; kingdom Metazoa; phylum Chordata; class Mammalia; order Chiroptera; family Noctilionidae; genus Noctilio; species Noctilio leporinus. The sequence continues at coordinate 266,371 of PVIW01000316.1, forward strand.
ATGAAGAAGCTACCTTTACTGGTCTCTAGTGGGCAGGCCCCTCTGTCTCTGGCCCAGATTGCAGAAGACATGCCAGTATTGTACTCTGGGCAATGCCAGGTCACCACGGTTTTCTCCTGCATGTTAGTTACCACCCACCATGGAGTGCTGGCAGCACTGGTTGGAACTAGCCTGTCAGCTGAGCCCTATTGCACAGGTGGGAGATGGCTGGGCACCTTTGCTGTGTCACCTCATGGAACATCCCTCCTAGGCTCTCCTCTCTTGGAAGTGTGGCATTTGGCAAGGTCTGTGTGCCTGAACTCATGTCTGCCAGGAACGAGAGTTAAAATATAATTTCTTTTAGTTAACAATTGCCGTTTTTAGGCATGAAGAAGTCAAATGAAATACCATTCTTTTCTTGATTTCTTTGTCAATTATAGCAAAATATCTCATGTTATGACCATCTGATGAAGTTATGTGGAAAACGATAGTGTTTTTCATACAGTGAGTTTTGAGTACATTTTCCTTGCTGGAGGAATTTGTTTCTTTGTTCTTGTTCATTACCCTGCTCTTGTATGCCAGGACTGAAAATTAACTCAGCCCTTGTTTGGAATTATCATTCAAGCCATAGCCAGCCAGAGAAGAGAGCAAAGACCTTCAAAAATGGAAGGACAAAGCAATTGTTCTGCTAGCAGAATGAAGCCAGGTCTGTCTGGTCACTGCCTTCCAAGGCTGGGGAAATTAGCAACAGAAACAGAAGCCCCAACACTTCTGGATTATTATGCCTGACCCTGCCATGGTGTGACCTTGGGCAAGCCACATTACCTCTGATGAAAGTTATAAAATTTATTTATAAACTGAGGACAGTCCTGTTTCCCTCCTGGTATCAGCAGGATTCCAACAGGGACCCTGGCATCTGAGGAGAGCAGTGTGCCACGCATAGTGATTAGAGGCCCGGGCTTCGTGGTTAGTCTCAGGGCTGTGTGCCCATGGGGATGTTACTTCATCCTCTGAACCCCAGTTTCCTTTAAGTGTGGGCAATATAATCACAATACTCTCTCCTTCGGTTGCTGTGAGGTAAAGTGGGATGATGTATCTAACACAGTAAGCTAGTTTCCTGCATATAATACATACTCAAAAATGAGTAACCCTTACTATAATTAGTCACAATTTGAGAAGAAAGCCAAAGCTGGAGCCTTGCCCATGGGGCAGAGCTGGGCCAGAGCCCCTGGCCCATTTTGCTTATTCCCAGGCCACGGCCTCTGAAAGGGAGCAAGTGCCCGCTGAGTTTGGCGGGGCACCACCCCAGAGAAGGTGGGGTGGGGAGGGCAGTGGGCGGAAGCATGGCTGAAGTTTCCGTCAAGTTTCAGCAACCTTTTATCAGATTCCCAATTAGTTATCTGTATCTGTCAGGTTTGAAGGAATAAGTTTTCCCTTCTCTTTGTCCGATACAACAGTTAACCTCATCCAGTCACATCTGCATCTAAACCTGGTGGAATGGAAAATCACCTACAGTCCATTTGCAGCTAAACCCCAAAACCTACTGAACTTGAAAAACCAAACCAAGCAACAAACATACACTCTCTACAAGTTATAACAAACTCTGGTTAGGGTGTGGAGGGGACGCAATGAAGAATTTCCCCTTCTTTTCCTGAAGCGATTATCTTCAGCTGGGAGGGCGTGTGTGTTGTTGTCCGAGGCCCTGTTGGCAAATCAGTGAAGGGTAGTAAGGGTCTCTTCTCTGTGCTGTGCAAGGCTCAAGGTGCAACCACCACGACCTGTCCCCGGTCAATGCGGGGGAGAAAACCAGTCCTTTCAAAACAAAAGGTGCTGTCAGGCTGAGTTCAGTGCTGGGCTGAGGCGGGTAGCAAAGATAGCCCTGAACCCCAGCTCTGGACCAGTGCTAAGGGGGCTGCCTCTGATTCCCATGGGAGAAAGCTGTTCAGAAACGCTGGTTTCTAGGTGCTTGCTTCAGGAGGTCTGGCCTGGGTCTAAGAATCTTGCCTTTTAAAAAGCTCCCCAGGTAGTTGGATGCTGGGGTGGGTATCTACAGCAGAGTTTGTGCATCTTGGGGAATATTCCAGACTCCTGAGGAACTTTTGAAACCTCCCACCCAGGCCCAGCCCTGGACCACTGATATCAGACCTTGTAGGTGGGCTCAGGCTTTTTAAAGCCCCCCACAGGTGGTTCCACCCCATGAGGGAGCCAATTCCTTCAAATGCTGCAGGGAGTCAGACAAGAGAGAACAAACTCCCATGCGGAGTGGACAGTGGAATTTGATGGTCCCTAAGTACCTTCAAATGCCGGATTGAACAGTGGGACAAAGACGGCAGCAGTAGGAGTGGGAGCCCAGGTAGGCACTAGGCTTTATAGTATGGGTTGGGGTCAGAGAGAAGAGAACTGACCTGCAAAGAAGGAGCTGTCATGGACCTCCTAGGGTAAGAAGGTGGGTGGGGTGAGTGGACAGGTCTTTGAGCAGGGAGGCTGTGGTCAGATGGGGCTCACTGTGGGGAGTGACTTAATGGGGCTGGTGGCCTGTAGGTAGTGGAGTGGGTCTGCACCAGTTGGAGACAGGGAGGAGGCCGCGAATCTGAAAATATGGCCCCGGTGGAGTAGAGGGAAATGAGAGAATAAAGTGGACACATGGAATTATTTGGATAGTGGACTACATAGAGAAGTAGTGAGGTGATGGAGTGGGGGCAGTTTGGGGGCAGAGAAGAGGTTTGTATGTGTTACTCTTAGGTTATGGCAAGCCACGCTCAAGGTGAGAGGTGGCCACGTGAGAAATACTGGCCTGGGACCCAGATGAGAAGCATCAAGGAGCAGTGAGACTGCGTGGTGATCCATTGTAGGAAGGGAGTCGTAAACCTAAAGGTTCAAAAAAAATGAAGGGCATTTAAAAAGAGTAGATACTTAGGCTGTTGCAAGGACACCGCATTGGTTACAAGATGTTCTGAGAGACTCAGGCTTGAGGTGCGGCTTTCATCTCTGATGCTTCATCATAAGAGCAACTTGGCTGCTCTACCATGCAAAGGCAGGAGGCATGGACCAGCGAGGGCTTTCTTCCTCATTAGGGTCATCTGAGGAAAATAGGAGTTAAGCCTTTTTTTTCGGTATGACACCAAAAGCATCATATTCTTATCCCATTTTACAGACCAGGAAGCTAGGGCTCAGAGAGGCTGAGTAAGTTGTCTGAGGTCACACAGCTGGCCTCGGAGCCTGTGCTTGTCTCTGCTACTGGGCAAGACCAGCATTGGTCTGGAGAGGATTGTAGCAGCAACTGGCTTTCTTGGACTTGGAGCTTTTGAGTGAAGTGGCAGTAGCTAACACTGTCTTTTCACTCACTAATGATGAGTTCACAGACTTCCTCATCTCTTGATCCCTCAGGCAGAACTGACACTCAGACTGGCTGAGTCTCAGCCCCAGAAGCTTTATTAAAAGGAGGCTTATTCCTGGGGACACTGCTGTGGGGCCCTGGTTTCGGCTTCTGCCACATGGTCAAACATCTGTTCTGTACTCTTGGTTGAAATCATAGTTTAGTTCTAATTTGAGGGGGGGAGTATTTGGGGGGTGTTAATTACGTTGGTTGCAAGAAAAAGTCATCAAGCCTTTGGCTCTGTGCCACTTAATAAATTAATATACACATTTGTTCTTACTGTCATGAAAAGACTTTATATGTTATTCTTATAAAAATATTCTCTTGAGGGGGAGGGGGAAAATATTCTCTTGAGAGACAGGGGTTTCTGTGAGACTTGCTTGGTTAAACCAGATAGTCCTCGCCTCCCACCATGACTCAAGGACATAGATATTATTGTAGGAGAAACTTGTGTATTCTGAGAAGCCAAGAAGTTTTGGAAAGTTCCTTTATTGGTAGTCCTCTCACGTCCCTGGTATGTTCGCCTTGATTGGAGTCTCCTCGAACTGAGCATCTATTTTAAATAGTTCCCTTGTCACTTGGACAGCACTGGCCTCCGGTGTGGGCACCGGGTTGATTGGCTGTGGCTGGTCCGCGAAGCTGGTGATGTTTCCCTGGCAGTGGCTGTGCTGATAGCAATGGAATCCGAGTCTCCCTGGGGACTTTCTGGTCAAATTAAATTGCCTCTGGGTCAACCTGCTGCAAGCAGGCAGATTCGGAAGGAGTGGCAGCTAGGAAACTGATACAGCATGTCATTATCAGGGAGGAAAGGATGCTGAAGTGCTCATGCTGAGTCCACAGAAAAGCCTCTCACTGATTTTTTTTTGGAACCTGGGTGGGTGCTCCTTCAAGGCAGATACTGAAGTTTGCATTGGGGTTCTCCAGAGAAATAGAACCAGTGAGATACCTGTCTATCTACCTATGCATTCAGTCTAATCCATCTGGTCTACTGAGTCTGTCTAGAGAGATTTAGTTCAAGTATTAATAACGGGCTCACTCCATTGTGGAGACTGGCAAGTGTGAAATCTGTAGAGTGGGCCAGGAGGCTGGGGGATTCGGGTAAGAAGGTGTGCCACAGGCAGGATTTCTGTGCTGCTGCTGTTCTGAGTTGGAAGGTACATTGTGCACCTTCATACAGAGTGGAACCAGGGAATGAATGAAGGAGCGCCCATCAGGGAGGTGACAGGAGCAGTGGCTCCGGGCGGGCAGACTGCCGGGTTGAATCTGAGTTCTGTCACTTCCCAGCTGTGTGACTTCAGCTACGTTGCTTAACCCTTCCGGGCCTCAATTTCTTCATTTTAAAAAATGACAATACTGTTAAGTATTTTATAAGAATTTTGTGATGATCAAATCTGTATTAAGTAGTTAGAATCTCATCTGGCATGTGATAAGCATTCCATAAATGTTAACAACTATTATGATTATTATTTTCTAAACCCAAACTGACATAGTATCCCCCTGGGGGCAGGGAAAAGCATACCCATGATTATTTAATTTTCCTCCAAAAGTTTTAGCCATGAGACAGAAACAGAAGACAAGGGCATATTCATTACAGAAGTGGGGATAAGATGATTATTTTAAAATAGATGATATGATCACCACCCTAAAAGAAGCCCCCCCAAAAATCAGTTGAAAGATTTTTAGAATCAATAATAGCAGTGAGACGGCTACATACATACAAAGGGGATACATAAAAATGAACCTTTCTCCAATATATTGGCATTAACGCTATCACATTCAAAGGGTTTTTATGATAATGGGTGTGCTCTATATATTGATATTTGGTATCAATGAATTCTTAGGATATACCTTATTTGGTCCTATTATATTATATTCATAATTTAGTTTGCCAATATATTCTTAGCTATTTGCATTTTAATTTTTATGTGTGTTTTTGTTAGATTTTTAGTATTGAGGTTAAACCACTAAAAAAAGGCAGAGATGCTTTGCATTGGGTTGGCCAAAAAGTCCATTTAGTTTTTTCCCATAAAATAAAAGACACATTTTTCTTTTTCACTAATAACTTTATTGATTTGGATATTTCAAGTATGTCATCTAGCTCCCACTATTGGCTTCTAGTGAGTAGAGGCCAGGGTGCTGTTAAACATCTTCCAGTGACAGTCCCGCAGCAAAGAATTACTTGGCCAAAATGTCAGTAGTACCAAGGAACTTTGCAAACCACTTTTGACACATTCGATCAGTCACAGCACCTTCTCCATACACTGCACACATCTTCCTTCTGCATTTGAGTTGTGTTTTAACTTTTCTTGAAATGATGAAGCATAATACACTGAAATGTTGCATGTCTTCTTCCACCTTCAAAATTAAAATCGCTGAACAAAAATTCATCTTCCTTAAAAATTTTTTATTGTATTTTTTCATTACCATTTAGTCCCCTTATACCACCCTGCTCTGCAATCACCACACTGTTGTCTATGTCCATGAGCCTTTTTTCCTTTTTGCTTAATCATTCCACCCCTTACCTCCCCTCATCCATCCCCTGAGCTGTCAACCTGCTCTGAGTCTCTCTATTTTGCTTGTTAATTCAGTTCATTGGATTCCACATGAGTGAAATCACATGGTGGTGATCTTTCTCTTACTGGTTTATTCTACTTTATATAATATTCTCTAGGTCCATCCATACTTTTGCAAAGGGTAGAATATTCTTTTTATGGCCAAGTAGAATTCCATTGTGTAAATGTCTGTACTTTTCTGTACTCATTTACTGTTGGACACTTGGACTGCTGCCATATCTTGGTGACTGTAAATAATGCTACAGTGAACATAGAAGTGCTTAGTGTTCTTTTAAATTAGTGTTTGGGTCCCTTTGCTTATACTTCCAGAAGTGGGATTGCTGGATCAAAAGGCAGATCCATTTTTAATTTTGAGGTATCTCTATACTGCTTTCCCAGTGGCTTCACTAATCTGCAAAATTCACTAATTTTGATAAGTTTTTTAAAAAGTGCATGCTGATATGACAGCTGTCACAGCACAATCAAAATGGTTTCAAGGGATGTTAAAAACAACTAAACACTACTAGAGCCATTGTACAGAAAACACATGACGGACGTTTTGGTCACCCTGGTGTCCTTCGTTGAGCCCCAGGGCAGGCTGTACAGCAAGGCAGTTGTACAGCAAAGGCAGGATGCTGTTGGTGACTGTGGAGTCAGATGCTCTGTTTTCAGAGCACCTGACTTCCATTTCCTCCTGACTTTATGGAGGTTACATAATTTCTACAAGCTTTACTTTTCTCTTCTGTAAAATGGGCGCAACAGTGGTACCCATGTCAGAGGTGGGAGCAAGTGAGTAGCCTTCAGTGGACCCAGCTGCACTCACCATTACTTGTCACCCCCTGGCCCGGCTCCTTCCTTTGCCTATAATTCCTGGGATTTAGGGCCTCATCCCATTAGGTGGCACACAGAACTCCCACATGGTTTTCTCCCCTCGTAGCATTCTGTGTGCAGGGGCAGGTGGGGAGAGAGGTATAATGTTGGAATGATAAGAGAGAAAACTACTACAGAGCAGACCCTTCTTTGCTCCGTGTCTCTTCAGCTCCACTAGGATTTAGCTTACCCAATCCAGTTGGTTGCCTGGCTTCCCAACCCACAACACAGGAAAAGTGGCACCTCTGGATGATTGTCTCACCAGAACTTTTTTTGAAAGATGGTTCTGCTTTATGAAGTTGCCCAGAGTCCTAGAGTCAAAGCCGCACACACTCCCTGTGGGACTGGAGAATTCTGTGGAAAACATAAGCATTTCCTCCAGATGGGACTTTGCAATTGTTTGAAGATAAAAGTAGGGGCCCTTTGGGCTTCTCCAGAACTTGAGGTATTCTGAACTATTTCTCCCGGCCACCCATGCATGCTTCCCACTCTGGCTGTCTAAAGCATACCCTTTGCCCACCATTTGTTTGCTATTTGTCATTGACTCATGACTCCTGTTAACCTGAGTTACAGACAGTGCTCAGATTTGAGAACTTCAGGTTTTCTGTTCCTCATAGTTAGGGCCTGGCTGCCACCAGGGGTCCCACAGTTTCCGCCCCCACCCCAGAACACCTTGCCCAGCTGTTCTCAACAAAGGCCGCTCAATAATTCAGCTCAATGCACCTCCCTGAAACTTTCTACTTATTATGAACACAGGAATGGAAGGAGTGACAACCTCAGGATGGTTGAGAGAGAAAGATATCTGTGTCTGTGTGAGGAAGAAAGTTTTAAAGAAGTCCGTGTTGATAGGGACCGTAAACTTGTCTTCTGAAGATGGGCTAAGTGTTGTGTACTTGTTGTAAGCGCCTTGAGACTGGCACCTGCATGCAGCAAATGTAACACAATCAAAGGGAATCTGAAGGGACTGAATGCAGGTTCTCTACCTACAGACAGGGCTAGAGGCTGTTGCATGCTTTTGTAGGCCTATTCAACTGCCTTTTCTTTCTCCTTTAAAAGAATTAAAAAAAACTTTGTGAAGCACACTTTCCCCTCTTATCTGGTCTTAGGAATAAAAATATAATGGTTTTAGTGACGACTGTGCATTCATAATCCAAATATTAACAGTGTGCTTGGTAAGATGTATATTCCCATCCCCTCCAACACAACCATAAAGTACCACCAGACCCCATTATAAGTGAAGCCCTGATGGGCAGAAATGAGTGGCCAGAGAGCGATGGGGAGAGGGGTCAGTTACTGAGAGCCCCAGTGCACTGGTTACCAGGCTGCCACGCTAGTTGGCTGGTTCCATTTTATCTTTGTTCAATGGCTTCCCCTGTCTCCAAATCTCAAAGCCATTGTTATCCCCAGGTAGCCAGGACTCCTGTTTCTTCCCATTTATCATCTTCCCTGTTAACTGCTTTAGTCCTGCTTTGCCCAAAGCAGGATGAGCCCTACCAGAAACAGAATTGGGGAGGGAGCCATTTTTCCCTCCTCTTAAGAAATGAAGTGAGAAGGAAACAAAGGGTGCACTTTGGTGTTCCTGATGATAAATAACCTTTAAGCTCTTTGGTGCACTTCCATCCTCCTATGAAAGATAAAAAACCCTGCAGCCTTGAATTGATACGCAGCAGAGCAGCTCTTTCTGATTCTCACACTTATGTGTGCCCCTTTCCTACATCCAGAAAAATGTAGAAAGAGCTATGGGGGTGGTCAAGTAGGTCTGTATTGTTACATTCCTGAGGTTTCATTTCATGGACACCGACTTAAAAATTTTTCCCAACACAGTCAAGTAATGAGTGCATGCAAATTCTGTGGGTGGAATGACTTGACTGGGTTTGGCAATAAAGTGTGTGTATCAATCCAAGATAGTGTATCAATCCAAAATAATAAAGATAGCTTTATCATTTTATGTTCTGTAAAGCCCTGTGACATCACATTCTTTCAGGATAGGATCCTTGTTCCGTTTAGGTCCCTGCTGATGGGGAGCCCCTGTCAGGGGTGTGTGCCAGAGCCTTCAAGTTGACCAGTAGCATCTAGGCTTGTTTCTGTCAGTTCCACTGATGCCCGTGTGTGTTTCTTCTCTGCTTTCTCTCCTCTAGGCGGGGCAAGAAGCACAGCATCATCCTAAGGACACAGCTGTCCGTGAGGGTCCATGCCTGTATTGGTGAGTGACATCTGTAGAAGGGAATGCTTGCCATCTGCCCTCAGTGCGTGGTGACAATGCCGTTCACAGAAATGCTACCTACTTGGGTTAGCTCCTCTCATTGGATTGTTAGAGTTTATAGTGAAGCAATTTCTAGCAATCATTTCTGATGCCCTGTGTCACCTGATCGCCTTTGTTGTTGAGTTAGGGAATAGAGCAGGAGGTATGACATTAGCGATGGGGTTCTCCCTGGGCTGTGTCAGTGTGAATCTGCAGCCAGTTGAAGTGACCCCCAGGTCTGCAAAGTCACCTGTGGGAAGGTGAGGTCTGAGGTGCCGGGGCCTGGTCATGTGATTAAAAGGGGAAGCTCAGGTCAGTGCAGGATGGGACACATGGATGTTGAGCAATGTGGTGTTGTATGGATGACTTGTGGTTCTGAATGGCATGCCTGTGGCCACTTGGGAACCCCATGGGAGCCATTCCTGCAGCCATTGATTTATTTTTTTTCTGGACCACTGGTTTCCCAACCAATGCACAAGGATTGAATGGCAATGAAAGAATTACTTATGCAAAGTAGACAAACTCATTGTAAAATGTTTCTAAAATTGGCTTGGTTTCCTCCTGGCATTGTGTCAAATTGAGGCAAGTATGTAATATAAAAAGAAGAAAAGTAACTAAATTTTACTTGATGCAAAGAAGTTTTTCATATCTGGGTACTTTTGCTTTAACTTAATACACATTGTGGTCCTAATTCAGGCTTCTAATTAGGAGAACATAAGTCATCCCATTGAGGCCCATTCTGCATCTGGAGAGTGAGGGGCATGGGTGGAGTGGAAAGAATCATTTCTGATCCTTCCTTCTTTCTGCATCCCTGCTGGAGACCCAGGAAAGGGGTGAGAGAGCGCCAGGTATGGAGGGAAATTCGTGTAATTTTCTTCACTTGGGGTTAGGTATGGTGAAGCTGCAAGTGCTGTATGTGACCACCTTGTCTACCTCTGTGGCCAGGGGTAATTGTGTAGCCAACTCATAAACCTCAGGACCTGGACGGTCAAGGTGTCAGGAGGGTTTGTAAACTTGTTGGAAGCAAAGTAAGACTTACCTGTAGGACCATCATTCAATATGAACAGTTCCTGCTTCTCAACTGCCTGTAGCCCTGAGTGACCATAAACTATGTATGTGCACTTGATTATATTTAATTAGTTGTTTTTCAATTATCTTATTTACACTTTTTTTAGTTATTTCCTATTCATAAATCATGTCTACCTGGAGAAAAGGCCTTATGATTCTTTTGGATAAACTCCTCTCCGCCCCCTCTTGCATCTAGAGCAAATTCAGCAACTAATGTAAAAGTGTTCATGTTCAATATGGGCAGAAATGTAGCTGTTAAACGTAGAATTTGGGGCATGAGAATAAATTGGCATTTCCCAGGAATAGTAAGGCACTGGAAAGCAGATTTACACTAAAATGGGCTAGTTCAGAATCTTAACAAGCTAGGTCCTTTGAAGAAAATTCACTCTTTTGCAGTATGTGCTTAACAATTTTAGTGTAGAAGTTTTTCTAATAAGCTACCATGTTATGGACCACCACATGAGTGCCATGTAATTCATGTAAAACCTGCAAGTCATTCCATGGTGCACTGAGCACCCCCAGCCAGTGCAGCCCTCTCTTTCCCAGGCCACGCAGGACTTCCTGCTCAAGGTGGTGAACTGGGTGCTTCAGTGTGGGGGTCAGTGTGTTTGTTCCCAAACCTCCTTAAGCCAATTGCGCTTGTTACTAGAATTTTGTCACTTGATGAAATGGTAATGCAAATATTTTACAAATGGTTTAAATATGAGTACTGATAGTTACTGCTTTGAAAATTCATGAACTATTTTGGGAAAGATTTAAAATTGGTACAGAAAGCCTTTCTGTCAACATAAGCAGGTGGTGACAACAATAAAAGGTGAGAGTGTTGTAAAAATGTAGGATTCTAGCCTTCACAAGTGTCTTTATTCTTGCTTGACGGCAAAGAAACTGAGATTGGAAATCATAGGCCCTGTTATTGGAGTGGTTCATGAAGGAAGGCCCATGCAGAATGCCAGGCAGCAGCCCCTTCCTTATTCAAGGGAAGGTCATGGGCCAGAACAGGGTGTGAAATTGAGTCTCCTCATGTGCTACAAACAGGGTGACCAACTGGTCCTCATCACAGGCACATCAGGATGGTTGGTCACTAGAGCTGCAACATAAAATAAGGTTTTAAGGTAAGTATTATTTTTTAAAGGATTTTCTGCTTTTAATTGGTTTTTACCACTCATTAGGTCTGAGGATGTCACATGAGGGTTTGATTGAATAAATAAATATCAGCACCCCAAAAAGGCAAAGCTTTTTCTTTGTATTAAAAAATCCCCTTTCTGATTATGTGCAAGATCTGGAAGAGCTTTACTGTAATAGCACTATGTTTTATCCTTTGGTTATGTACAGAAAATGGAATGTGCGCATCATGTGTATGAAGTACCAATCTCCACTGTGACATATTTTTTCCTCTTTCCAAATGGTAATACAGGTGCAATTTCTTTGGGATGGAAAAAAAAACAAACCTGGCACAATCTTCAGTCAAAATGACAGAGGAAAACATGACAAGGGGGCAGACAAAATCCTTTCGCATCAGTTGTTTGAGTCCTTATTTCTTTCCAAGGTTATTTCCCCTCTTCACAATATAATAAACGGTTGAGTTATTATAAGCATTGGGCAAAAGGCTGTTAAGGCCTACCACCATGTGTGGCTTCCCCAGCAATCTGCCTTCCCACCTCGCACTTGGATTAAAGGATCCAAGATCAGCTTTGGCTATCAAATAAATTTCTCCACAATAATGTCCTCACCCTACATTCCCTTCTCCTTCCTTCCTGTGTTACTAAGTACAAGGACTGCATGTTGATGAATTGGAGGTGACATGCCTTTGGAATCCTCCTGTGTTAACTTTGGAACTCTGTACCAGTTAGGACGAGGGTGGAGTGGAGCCTTCATGGTGAGCAACGGGCAAACCTCATGCAGCATGAAGGCCACGGAGGCACTGCTCTGGTGGTCAGAGGTAGCAGCTGAGATGGGTCTTTTCTGGTAGGATGGATGTTCTGAAGCATTCGGCAGAAAGCTACAATGAGATTTTGGTACAAGAGAGGCCCTGCTCCCCAGTTTTTTGTGCTTCTATTCTCTCCATTGTAATTTTTATTTCTTTGCACCTTTTTAGTATAACCACTTGATGTACCATACTGTGTAGCAAGCAGTGCATGACTTACCTCCTTAATTTAGCTTCAGTCCACCTAAAAAATGATGGTTTTATCATGGGCATAAAGTGTACAGATATGAAAAAAAAATATGGTAGGCATGAGAAGTCTATTTTATGAGGTTAGCTAGAGAAAATAAAATATTTGGTCCCTGCAAGCGATCCTATTTCCAGACACCAGAGGAATGTTCAGAAGGCCAACTGGCTCTGATGACTAAATCTCACCATGAAGAGAAAAGGAGCAGAAGAATTGTGGGTGAGGAATGGAACCGAGAATTAAAAAAAAAAATGTTTGAAGCCTTCAGGATTCTAAAGTTAATGTCTGAATGGTTTCTACTGGCTGACTCTGAGGCATTTTGTTTGGCGTCAAACTCCTGTGCTTCAGTTTCTGAAGCAGACCCTGTTTTTCCTTTGGGAATAGAAGCCCTATCGATTGATTTTCTGGGACCTACAAGGCTGACACTGTCCAGTATCCAGCCTTAGTTAAACAAAAGGCCAAAAATGGGCTAAAGATTCCAAAGATTCATTTATGCTAGTAGCTGCAAAGAACAACCTGGCACAAAGGCTCTTCAGAGGCGTGTTCCCCAAAACTATGAAACAGTGAGGTCCCCGCGTGAAGGCAGAGATGAGATGCAGAAGTGACCGATCTCTGCATGAGATTAGTCTCGTGGCTCATTAAAGGTCAAGTCACAGGGATAAAGACAACTTCAAAAGGCAAAAAAACAACGTCGGAGGTGGCTGCTCATCCACTGACGCAGAAAAGTAGTCAGTTTGTGGTGGAAACCTTAATAGAATGAGGCATCAATATGTCATTGGCAAAGCATTTTCTTCTCAAGAGCTAAATCACGCAGCTGTGTGCTTGGCACTGTACTGTTACAGCAAAGAGGTGAATGACCACGGGCAGCTCTTCAAGAGGAACCTTCAGGAGCAATAGGGACTGAGGGCATTCATCTTATGTGCTAGCCATGGAGAGGAGGTGGCCCCCTGGGGCACAGTGTGGAGCAGGGTCCTGAGTCCCTGTGCCATCTAAATGGGAAAGGTCCCGTGTCTGCATGGGCTTTCATGGGTGGTGATGAGGGGTGGTGTGTGCCTGTCAGGTGCGGCTGACAGTACAGATTCTGTCCAGGGTCTGGACCACCTCTAGCTACAGTGTGGGGGCCCTGGTCTTCTGTTTTCAATCTCTGTCGCACGTTTGCCTTTCATCGTTAAGCCTGTGCATACAAGCATGGCTCCTCCACCCTCTTTTGTCTTACGGAGTTTTCTCACTGGGCAGTGTACCGCTTCCCTGCTGCCCCTACCTTTGTGTCTTTCCCTGCGCTCCATGGGGGCTGGTTTTGTTTGGCTGAGCACACCTGGCTTTGCAGGGAGGCTCCTGTCCAGCTTCCTTGGCTGGTGTTCGCTTGCCCTTCTAGTGGGCTGCTGAGTGACCCTGGACTTTGGAGCATCGACTGGTTTCCAGTCGATCCTTACTGCCCCTTGACCGACTATTTGGAATTGTCATTAAAACTAGAGGTTTTCTTCTGGAAACAGCAAATTGCCTTTTTGACACTGTTGGGCCTAAGAGCACCTGGTTGGTGTTTCCAGACGGGAAGCCCTTTAGCCCCATGGAGCTGAGACACCTAGGGCCCATGTAGAGATATGTGGTAGTTTGGGTGTCCAGCCCCTCTGGGTGCTGGGGCCCACAAGGGTGCTGCTTACCCTCCGCCATGTTTGTACGGCAGTTCCCTCCCATGGGTGTCCACTGTGCGACTGCAGGAACAGTAAAACCGGCTCGTCTGGGGACACCGTAGGGCCACTTTCTCCTCTTGGCCCGCTGCCTTGCTTTCTCTGGTCTCAGGCCTTGGCCTGGGCTTCTTGCTGACTTGCCTGCACCCCCACCGGAGGCTGCTTTTGTCCTGCCTCTGACCCTGCAGCTTCGGCTGGGGGGTGGTCCTTCCTGCCCCTGCCCTGGGTGTCACACTGATCAGGCTGACTGCGTCCTGGCTGTACTCTTCCCTAGCGGCGTGCATTTGGTCGCATTTGCTGTTTTCTGCCTTTGACATGGAGATCTGGTTTTCCAGAAACCCCTAAGCCAGTCTGCACTCTGCAGTCTCCTGCAGAGTGGCCCGAGTGCCCCCTGCAGCCTTGGCTTGAGATCCTGAGACTTGTGGGGCCTGCATTTTCGAAAACCTCCTCTCCTTTACACCCCATCATCTGTGACCCATTTTTGCCCAGGGTTCTGTCCTTTAGGTAAAAACAAGCTCTGCGGGTTAATCAGATAAACACCTCCCACCATCTGTTTCCCATTAACCTGCCTCAGCTCCCTGGAGGTAGAACAGCAGGATGTCCAGTCGGGTCTGGGCTGGGGCAGGTCAGCCCCTCTGCAGGTGGCTTCGCCTAAGGTGCCTTCCCATCAAACAGTGATGACAGATATGCCACCTCCCCCCCCCCCCCCCCCCCCCCCCCCCCCCCCCCGCCCCCAAAAGAAATGCAAAAAGGATATGGAGAGGAAGTAAAATAACCACCAGAACTGCATGAGTCTAGAGTTTAAATGCTGGTGGATATTCAGTTCTGTCACATATCTGTCTACAGATACTATGATCTTAGGGTATATAGGTCAGGAATGATTTCTTACCAAAAGTGGAAAGAGAAATGAGAGAATTTAAAAAATGGCCCTATCATCTATAGACATACAGATCAATATAAATGTGGTGAGTGGATGGATAAATAAATAAGGACACACGTCTATGGGAGAATTAACATGAGAACCAGATGTAGTTGGATATGCAGATGAGCTATGGGAATGAAGAGGTATCAAGAAAGGAAATATGAATGTGAACAAATGTGAATTGAACTACAGGAAAGAAAAGCTGGTATGCCAGGGTCTGTTACAGCCGCTGTATTTCATATTTGTGCTTTTATTTAAGTTGCTTAATCTTTGCCTCTTTTGGATTTTACCTTTCACCTCAAAACATCTCTAGATGTTGGTTAATGGAAGTGGAACCTGTAGCTTTGCTTTGCACTGGCCTAATAATTGCTTGTATCCTTACCAAGGAGTGTGAAACTTTGGCGCAAAAACAAAACAAAACAAAACAGATGTAGTTACGTTGGTGAGGATGCCTGTAAGCAGATGTTATGAGACTGATTTAAACCATGAGCTGGCAGTTGGACTCCAAAGTTGCTGTCCAGAGAACCTTTAGTTCTGTCCAGAAAACATCCTGAAGTAAGAAAACCGTTGTGCTTTTGAATGACTTCTACCAGAGTGTCTCTACAAATGCTCCCCTCTGTCCAAGTCTGACCTGCTTGTGGCTGTATAATGCAAACCCCGGTGACTGGAACTCCATTCCCAAGGTTACCCCTATGCAGAGACAGCATCATTTTTGTCACGGAACAAAATTTACATGAGGAAACAAAATGCTTTGTCTTGTTAATAGAAATTTTGATTGGTTGAGGGCCTGGCCTTGAAGCGGGATGGATGGCTCACAAATGTCTTGCTAAATGGAGGGTCTTTAAGGATTGGGCATTTCATGTTTTACTGGGACCCAGAACAGATTCCTGGGGAGGGTGATATTTGGGGCATTTTACTGATTGCTGTTGTGTTAGAAGTATATAAGGGAATATTGATCTGGGAAGAAACACTTGGAAAGCATTAATAGTTCAGCAAAACATGCAACCAGTTCAAGATTTAAATCAAGAAAAAAAAAGGTGTTGGGGAATTTGTGACAAGTGCTGTAGTCTCAAGTTTATGTAGTAGAGTAACAGCAATAGAACAACAAAGGAGGAAGTTAAATAGATTGGCCTAAGTGAAATATTATCATAATTGGCAAAAAGAAACATTCTGCTGTTAACTATTCCTAGAGGTGATATCATTTATCCACATCCTAGTAACTAGATTGTGATGGTGTGGGCAGAAGGAGGATCTATTTTAGGTTTTTAGGGAAATCCTTGTGGGACAAGGCATGCAGTCAATGCATCGGTCATTTCTTTAAAAAAATTTTTATTGATTATGCTGTTACAGTTGTCCCAATTTTTCCCCCTTTGCCCCCCTCTACCTGGTATCCCCCTTCCTTCCAGCAATCATGGCCATGGGTCATGCGTATAAGTTCTTCGGCTTCTCCATTTCTTATATATTTCTTAACACCCCCCCTGTCGCCTGTCTATTTCCTACCTACCAATTATGCTTCTTAATTCTTGTATCCTTTCCTCCATTCTCCCCCTTCCTCCTCCCAACTGATAACCCTTTGAATGATCTCTATATCCATGATTCTGTTTCTATTTTGCTTGTTTGCTTAGTTTTTTAGATTCAGTGGATGATAGTTATGAATTTATTATCATTTTAATATTCATTGTTTTGAACTTCTTTTTCTTAAATAGGTCCCTCCAACATTTTCTATAATAAGGGATTGGTGATGATGAATGAACTCCTTTAGCTTTACCTTGTCTGGGAAGCACTTTATCTGCCCTTCCATTCTAAATGATAACTTTGCTGGTTAGAGTTATCTAGGTTATAGGTCCTTTCATCGCTTGAATACTTCTTGCCCCAAAGTTTCTTTTGAGAAATCAGCCGGAAGTCTTCTGGGAACTCCTTTGTAGGTAACTTTTGCTGCTTTTAACACATTATTGACTGGCAATTTTATACAAAAGCTAATGCAAGTGCAAGCACGAGTTAACTTGTTATCAGGCAACAGTGTTTGGACTCGAAAATAGGAGTTTTTTTGTGATTGTGTTAAGATTTTCTCTTTTTCTTTAACCTTTGGCATTTAAAATTTAAAAAATATATTTTTTATTTATTATTTTTAGAGAGAGGGGAAGGGAGAAAGTCATCAATGTATGGTTGCCTTTCACCTGCCTCCAGCTACGGACCTGGCTGGAGACCTGGCTTGCAACCTGGTTATGTGCCCTGGCTGGGAAATGAACCAGCAACCTGTGGGTTCGTAGGTTGGTGCCTTATCCACTGTGCTACCAGCCAAGGCTCAACCTTTGGCATTTTAACTATGCTATGCCTTGGTGTGATCCTCTTTGTGTTCATATTGTTTGGGACTCTCTGTGCTTCCTGGACTTGTATGTCTATTTCTTTCACCAAATTAGGGAAGTTTTCTTTCATTATTTTTTCAAATAAGTTTTAAATTTCTTGCTCTTTTGCTTCTCTTTTCTGCACCCCATATTTGGATATTGGTACATTTGAAGATGTCCCAGTGGCTCCTTGGCCTTCAGTCATTTCTTAACCTTTAAAAAAGACTCTACGTTAGATTCAGTGATCAACTTATTAAGACTCTTAAAATTAGATAAGGTATCTACAAATATTTTAAAAGTTGTAAACTGCTATAAAAGATAATTAGTTTGAGAGGAACTTTCCTAAAAACAACTAAAGAAAGGAATTCTAATTGTTTACCTTTGTTATTTAAAGTAATGTGGATCATGTTACTCGCATCACTCACCTTTGCAGTGTTGTCTGTTCCCATCTACAGTTTCAAGGATCCTCACTACCCTTCCTGAGCAGCTGGAGGGGCTCAGAAAGGTGAGGCCTCAGTGGGTGGGCATTTTCCTATAGGCCATGTGCCTGGGAGGTGACAGGACTAAGGCTTGAATCTCTGCATCCTTGACTAGTGTTCTTTGCATTGGTCTGCTACTTCTCCTTCTGGGCCTTTTTATGTAGCCCTCAGCTTCTTTCTAGGTAAGTGATTGCAGGGACTGACACAACCCTTCTGGTTTGAAGACTCTAGGAGATGCTGCCAAACCATCTAAAATGTCTTTTGAAACAACAGTTTCACCAGGCTTCAAAGGATGATTTTCCAGGCAAGTTCGAGTTTGGTGTGCTTCACAGATTGCCATAGGGGAGGGGAAGGTAAATCAGCCGGGGAAAAAAGCCCCTGGATTTCACCCTTCAAGAGCTGCCCACATTTAGTAACGCAATTAATTAAAAGCCCTTCTTCCCAACCTGGCTGCGACTCTTGGGCCTAGAGCTTCCGTGTCTCTTCCAGGCTTCCATCCTGAGCCTGTGGACACACACACAGCTTCACATTCTGGGCTTCATGATGGAAAGTCCCTGGGAACGAAGACTTCTAACTGGTGAGACAGCACACTGTTGCTTCTAGCTTTAGAAGCTGCCTGGAAGGAACAGTGGGTTCTGGGCTGGAGGGGTTGAGTCCCCCTGTTCTTTCCCAGGAAGATCCACGAGGCAGGGATTCTGTGACAGGGCGCAGTTAGCTCTTGGGCATTTGAAGGCGGGCTGTTCTGTGCCCCACCCACAGAAGACTACCGAATTATTTGTTGACTAAAGAAAGCTGCCAGAAGGGTCATGATACTGATGAAGGTTTAATTCGATGACCTTTAGAAATGAATTCCTTTGGTATTACCTCAGGAAGAAGGATAAAAGGCAATAAACAGCAAGTCACAAAGCCGTGGAAGTGGGTAGGATGTCATTGTCAAGAATGTTTCCAGGAGTGGGAGGGTCTAGTTTCTTTGGTTCTTTGGATCTTGTGTGACTCTAGAATTGCCCCATCTCTTGGGTGTCTGTAGTCTGGGTGGCCTGAGCGTGTGCTGGGCAGAGTGATGTGAGTCGGGACCACTTGGTGCCCCCAACCTAGGCGGTTTGGGGCCACTGTGGAGCTGTGAGTAAACCTTGGTCCTGAGGTGGGAGGTTAAGGTGTTGGTGGGTTGGGCTAACAACCTGTTAAAAGACTGCTTTGTGGAGCAGTACTTTCCGGGAATGGGGTGGGGTGCTAGCGTCCCCATCGCTGTTCTCAGAGAAGGGTCTGCCGAGCACGGGGGATGATCAAGCACCTGAGTACATGCGCTCAGACTGCTCAGACATTAAATAAGAGAACTAGCTGCATGGAGAGGCCTATAAAGACCATAACAACACCAAGTGCTACTCACATTGAATAATAATTTTAAAGTTGAAAAATTATGCTCTAAGCACTGTACAGGTTGTCAAAATAGTCTGTATGAGTTGATATTTACAAAATCTCAAATAGTTAAGCTATTCAAATCACACCTAACGATACAATCTGTGTGTTTGTTTAGCCAACAGCAACCACAGTAGTGATGGTAAACTTTCGCTGCACATACAACAGTGATGCTGGCATCCGACTCAGTATCTGCAGGCTGTAAATAAGTTGGTTTGGCCCAAGGCATCTTAAAAAGCTCTCCCTTGATATGCATTGACCTCTCCTACATCTCATCTCCCTGTAGTGAGCTAGCAGCTCAGGGCACCCTGGCCATGGGGTGTGGGTCCAGGGGTTGACAGGAGGGTGACATGGGCCGCTAAAGATGGGCTGACCAGGCACTTGTTCCCTTCACCAGGCATTGGCTCTATGGCCCCAGAGGCCACTGGGAAACAATGCAGAACACTGTGGAGCACTTTGCACTTCATTAGAAAGCCATACAAACAATTACCAGCCCATTAGGGACTTGGAATAGGACAGCTTCACAAAGCTGTCCTGGCTAGGAATTGCCAAGGCTGTTGTGTGTTACTGATGTGGACTGTGCTGTGGGTTTTCTGTGGTGGAATTTCATAGAATCTGCAAGAGAGACATGTTCGTTCAGTCGGCCTCCCAGAACACATGGAAGAGCTCAGGTGGGTTCCCGGAGGGCAGGACTGCTGCTCCGTTCCCACTGGGGTATCGGGACAGGGAGCCTTGGATGCCAGCTTGACTTTGGGCTTCTAGTTGCAGCCTTGACTCCCTTTGGTTGTCCCGAAAGTTTGGGGTACGGTCATTTCCAGGGTCTGATTCAAGATCTAGCCTTGGTCAGGACCTTTAGGGGGCTCCGGGCTATGGCATCTTGCTCAGGGGGCCTACAGAAGGTGGGGTTCTGAGTGGAACACGCCATTCCAGGGTGGAGCAGGAGACTCTGACTTGGGCCTTGTGGGGAGGACTTGCGATGTCACCTCCAAATGCGGTTGTGCCTAGAATACAAAATAAAAAACTTTAAATATCCTAGTTTTAAAATTAACCTTCATCAGGCATATCTTCATTTTTTCCTACATAAATGGCTTAGCAGCCAAAATAAAAATGAAAAATGTAAAACATGGGGCCCCAGCAAGATCCTGCTAAGGTCTGGAGGTGCAACCCATGCTGTTGCTGAGGGTGTTGGTCCCTCCTTAGGGGTGTCCTAGCTGAGGGGAGATGGGGGGCAGTGGGAAGCTTTGACTTCTGGAACCAGCGTAGTGAAGCAGGTAGACCTGCGACATGGCACTGACTTTTCCCCAAATGGGGACCCTCACGCTTCTCTTCTGAAAGGACCGGTGAGCCATAAGGAGGTCTTAGGTGGGGAACCTGGTGTCTGGTGTTCTGCAGGATTTTCCTAAACATGAGCTTTGTTGTTGCTGCTGCTGCTGTCAAGATTCAACAGTGTCCTGCGGGTGGGCTTGAAAGCATCATTATCATCTTATGTGACTACTGTGTGAGAAACGTCCAGAGTTACACCAGACTTAGAAAAAACTCATCAACCTTTATCAAATGCCTGCTGGGTACAACCACTGTGTTGAGTGCTATGGAGGGAATAACCAGGCATATAAGTAAATGCAATCCAAATATGAAGTGGCTCTATCCTCTCATGAGCCTATTTAGAAGCTGCACGCTTGAAGTTTCTGACTCTCCGCTGAGTTCTGGATCTGTTGTTGAGATGAGTGCTGTACCCACTGGATACTTGAACTTCATCCATCATCCCTCTCCCACACCCCCTCCCCACCCCACCAGAAGGGCTGCTGCCCTCCCACCTCTCATGTTCCAGTACCTTTGAGCGCTGTACTGTGACCATTCCCCTCTTGCTTCTGCGGTTGGGTGTGAGAGTTCGTTGTCCTGTTTCCCAGTGACACTGTGTGACCATTTAGGGTGAGGGGAGGGGTAATGGCGTCTGGAAGGAGGGAAGAGTCTGGGATTTCTAGGAGCCAATCACAGAACTTTCCGAGCCTCGATTTCCACACCTGAACTTGGGGAGAATTTATTAAAAATCAGAGAATTCTCCATATGCATGTTTAGTATTTTTGCTTCTTCAATAGTATGGTTGTTACCAGACAGGGCCTGGGCCTGGAGCAGGTCTGCCTCGGGCCGGCCTGTAGTGTGTGGAGTCTTGACTTCGTACAGGAAAGATTTCACAGTGTGAATCCAGGTGATTTTGAGAGGACATTTATTTTTTATTTTTTAAAGAGGGAGACAGTGAAGGAAAGGAAGGACTTAGGGTGGATGAAGCAACAGGAGGGAGCCTAGACAGGGCTGCTTTGGCTTCCTAGAGACATTATAGGAAAGAAGCCAGCCGAGGTGGGGCAGCTGTTGGCTCACTGGGAAGTAAAACTCAGGGTGACACCAGTGAGCCAAGGTGGGGCTGCTTTTAGCTCATTGGAAAGTCTGAGAAAAGGGAGCCTCAGGGCAGGTTCAGGGGTAACCTGCCTGCTGATCTCCTGGTTGCAAGTCTCATGGGGACCCTTAGAGTTTGGGACAAAGAAACCAAAAAGTTTATGCCTGCAAGAAAGCATGAGGAAGCTTCTGAGGGAGCCCTCATTGGCATCCTTTGTCTTGAGGGTTTTTATTTCTCTTCTGTGGAAGAGAATTTTAGGGAGGGTTTCAGTAGAATATTCATCAGCTTTCCAGTTGTGTTTTAATATGCTGATAAATGAAAATGAGCTAATGAGGGAATTTGGGATTATTCTCTGGTCAGCTTCACTGTTTTACTTTCATTTAGGGTCTGTCTGGCTTTAATCAAGTTTTTGTTATTTGTTCGCTTGACTTCATCTGTCCTTGGGTTTGGCCGGCACAAATGGCATTGATTGGGTGGCTTACCTACCTTTCCAACCAGGGTGATTTTAGCTGTTGCCTCTCTGGCTAGGGAGAAGAGGTATAAACCATTTGCTCTCAAGTGTCCTTGGTTAGGGAAAACAAGGTCTTGCAGTTCACTAGTTGGCTGTAAATTAGTCAGACTTTTGGCTTTTTAAAAATTATCTTGTCTCAGTTTCCCTGTTCCACTGGCCAAGGAATTTCACTAGCTTCTTACTGTCCTGCCTAGTGAGCGGTTACGTTAAGCTTTCTGTTGAGTCTTTTGTCTTTTTGTGTGTGTGTTTTTCTCTAAGGATATTTGCTTATAAAATTCTAATTATGTATACTCTTCACTTCCCTCCTGATTCTGTAGTATCCCTTGTCTTTCTGACTTTAATTGTACTAGATGTAAGGTTCCCAGGGGACTCCTTAGGTCTGTTGTTTCTTAGATACGAATAGAAAATGGACAGAATGTATGCTTGGGATTGTAAGTCAGCCCCATTAGAAGGCCCAGTTGCCAGAGGGGGGCAGGTAGCCCTCCCTACCTGCCTATTCCCACAAGGGGTGTTTCTTTTTTTCCTTCCTCATCTCTTAGGAGAGCATCACTTCCAGACCGAAGAATTGAAGGATTCACCTCCTTATCTCAAAATGAACTTACATAATTGCTGGTCCTTTCCTGGATCATTGATTTTTATTTCATTTTTCAATTACAGTTGACATGCAATATTATTATTAGTTTCAGGTGTATGATGTAGTGATCAGATATTTGTGTAACTTGTAAAGTGATCACCACAGTAAGTCTAGTATCCACCTGGTACCATACGTAGTTATAATATTATTGACTATATTCCCTATGCTATACTTTGTAGCCTTATGACCATCCCAGAGCATTGATTTGTATTATTTTTATTTTTATATATTTTTAGAGAGCGGGGAAGGGAGGGAGGAAGAGAGAGAGGGAGAGAAACATCAATGTGAGAGAGGACATTGATTGATTGCCTCTCACATGTACCCCGAATGGGGACTGAATCTGCAACCCACGCACGTGCCCTGACCCAGTAATTGAGCCAGCAGCCCTTTGCTTTGCAGAATTATGCCAGCCAACTGAGCCTCACTGATCAGGGCACAATTGATTTTTAAAATGTGTTCCCTATCCATGTAGACTCTATGATGACATGGCATGTGTTTTCATTTCCCTCTGATGCGGGTCCATCTGAGGGGAACTTATGTCCCGCTCTCCCTATTTCCACAGAATAGGGGATTTCCTCAGCTCCCCAAGAGGACTGTGGCTTTTCCCTGCTCCTCCTCCATTCTGGGGAAAGATGGGTGGCTTTGGGAGAGGGCAGGGAGCGTGGGAGGCTCGAGCTCCCTCACCTTGTGGAATGTCCCACTCTCAGGACTCTGAGCAAGCAGCCGGCCCCTGTGTGGGGTCAGTGGTCATACTCTGAACTGCTCGGTAGCCTGTCTGGCCACAGAGGTAAGGCCAGCTCTCTCCTGTGCTGCAGCGGGGCAAGGCTCCATCAGTCTGCCTGACACATGTCCTCTCCCACGTGCTTCTGAGCTCAGAAGGGAAGAGCACAGTGTTATCTGCAGACCCTGAAGTCCTGCAAGGGGTTTTCCACACACTTGTGCTCAGGACTTGGGGATGTGCGGACTTAGTTCTGACCCTTCTCCCGGAGGCAGCATGACCACGCATGAAGCTGCGTGGTCAAGCAGCTCACAGGAATGAGCTGTGTGCACAGCAGAAGGGGTGACGTGTCCAGAGGGAGATGACAGGCAGCTGCTCCTGCCTTTCTTCCCTCTGCGGTGATTCTAGCTTGGAGCAGTGCGGCTGTGCCAGGCTAAATTAAAACTGGAAGTGCCCTGAGCTTTGTTCTTTTTCAGGCTGGAGTATTTGAGGTTAAAGAGAGGGAGTGAGTCTAAAATAACATGTGGCTCTGTTGGGGTGTGTGACCAGGTGCCCTCTTTGCACTCACTGTCCTAGAGGAGACCGAGCAGTCCCAGTGCTGGGACCTGCTCTCACATGCACAACAGCCATGAGCTGAGCTCCGTTTGTTTTAGTTTTCTGGGAGCCGTTCTATCCCTTGGGATTTTCAGGAAACGCTTATTTGAACAATGTAACAAAAGCAATTTAGGGCATCTCACTCCAACCTCTGTCGCTTGGTGTATCAAGGTGTGAACAAGACATAGTTCTGGGATGAGTGCATTTGCAACTACCTTGCTTTAGGACAGTCTCTATGGGATACAGTCAATAATGTAACTATGTATGGTTGACAGGTGGATACTAACTACTTATTGGGGGGTCAACTTCATGAATTATATAAATGTCAGACCACCATGCTGTACACCTGAAACTAATATAATACTGAATGTCAGCTGTAACTGAAAAAAATCATTGAAAACATATAAAAGGAACAGTCTCTGCATGAGTGACTGATATAAGAGAGGACACACATGATTCTCCACTCAGGGGGGAAGTAGAAAGTTATTAAACTATTAAACTCTGGGATATGGCATAAATGTGTAATAGAATTTATGGAAGGGTTAATTGCTAAATCCGGAGGGAAATAATGACTGGACCATGTGGATAATAACATGTATAATTCATGCATGAAAGTAACTCAGAAAGATTGAATTCACCTCCATGGACAGAAAATGACCCTGCCTTAGCATTCTTTCCCCTCCTCCACAAAAGATTGTCCATTACCACATTGTTGCCTGTACATTGGGAAATCAAGACTGAGGGATGGAGAGCCCTAGAGCTGGAATTGTCATGAGTTAGGATTTTGTTTCTGCCTCTGGAGCACCTTCCGGTAACCAGAGGCTTGGTTCCACACGGCGATGCCAACCTTCCTGGGAGGGGGGCTTCTGTGCCAGCAGGTCTAGGCCCACAGTGTGCCCAGGCTCACAGCCTTGCTGTGGAGTAGGATTTGAGGACCATGAGGCACTTGGCACCAAGGGGCAACATATATACCTATTTTCAAGGGGGAGGGCCATAGGACAGGTGGAGAGGGGCCATTTGCCAAGAGTTGGCCCCGTTCCTACAGCAGCCCCAGGGTCTCTGCATCCGAAGGGGTGCTCGTGAGTGCCTGGGCAGCTCCTTGGAGTGCAGGGGGACCTCCGCCCAGCAGGTGGAGGCAGCTTTGCTCTGGTGACTCTTGTAAAGGAGTGGTACGAGTTGTGTGTACCGCACAGGGTGGGTTGGGGGCCTGGATAAAATAACAGCCCACCTTTTGCCCCTCCAGCTTCCACTCTGCTGGAGCATTGCTGGTGGCTTCACAGACAGGCCATGTGGCCCCACAACTTCATTTGGGGCATGGCAACTCTTGACTCTTACCCAAGGCTTTTGGGCTCTTTCAAATATCCTGACAGACTACAGGGGAAGCAACCTATGGCCTTCCATGTTCCCCGCAGAGGGGACGGCGCGCATCAAGTGTTTGTTGTGATCCCGGTCATGCACGTGGTAAGGAGCTGGTTGTCCTGCTGTGGTGGCAGCAGTCCCTATGTAGGAGGGTGGACTTCGGAGCTAGTTCACCTGTTTCATACTGGCTCCACCAATAACAGGCTGCTCTGCTTTGAGCAAGTTACTTCTCTCTGCCTCTCTTTTCTCATCTATGAAATGGCAGTCATAGTTTTGTTAGGGGCTAAAGGAGTTAATCCAGCAAGTGTTTTGACCCTTGCCTGGCACAGGGTAAGCACCAGGGGGCAGTTATTATTCACTTCCCCAACACAGGGCACAGTACATGGTGGGTCTTAGCTATATATCTACATGAACAATGAGGGCAGCGAAGATTGGGGTTATGAGAGTTGAGCTATCAGACCGTGGAGTCACCTTCCTCTTCTTCCTGAAATACTCTCAAGTTTTCCTGAGATGCTGATAAGGTGTAGTGGCCAACGCTGAAGTGTTTTCTAGAAGAGCCTGCCCCTGCAGGCCTGCAGGGGCAGAGGCAGGACTGCTGCCTGTCCTCCCAGGCCTGGCCTCCCGGCTGGCTGCCCTGGGGTGCGGCACGCTCACTGCGGCAAGGGCAGAGCTTTGCTGTGACCACACAGGTTGCATCTCTGGCTTCCCCTTCATCTGGCCTTGTCTGTGTTTCCTCCTCAGCAGCTCATTTGTATCTCACCATGGAGTGGCTTCTTTTTCCTGTGCTGCTGGAATGGCAGCTGGGGAGGCTTGTTTGGATGAATTACTGTTTTCTTTCAGAGATTAGGCGTTCATTATAAATATAATTGTAGGCACGCAGCCTCCTGGTACTTACATATCATTGGCCAATTAGGATAATGGACTCATGTCCCTTGGACAGTGAGTGACAGGGACAAGGTGAAGCCTGTAACTCAGCTCGGGGTGCTGGCAAATAAAGTGCTTTGCCAACTGGAAGCAACATATAGCAAGCCTGCCCATAATGCGCTTGTGCTAAGAGGTCTGAAAATATGCCTGACCTTTGAGAAAGAGAGATTAAAATTAGTAGGCAGAAACGCAGCCGCCGCACCAGGAGCCTGTGATGTGGTCATTCCGCAGCGTCTGCCATGCCCGCCACGTGGTTCTGGGCCGGCGACAGGGCAGAAGGCTGGGCTGCTTTATTTCAGAGTTCCATAGTTACACGTAATGTCGAAAGCATTTATGAAGGACCCGAATCTGGCAACCGGCCTTGTGACGTTTCCACTAAATCTTTCGGAGGGTCTAGGTTTTTGGGGCACTTTGTCTTTTCCTGTTGTGTTCCTGTTGGAGCAGGATTTCTTTACCTCAGCTATATTGACGTATGGGCCAGATACTAGCTTGTTATTGGTTATCCTGTGCATTATAGGAGTTTTAGCAGCGTCCTTGGCCTCCACCCACTAGATACCAGCAGCGATCCCCCCAGTTGCTAATGGCCCTGCAGGGCGACGGGGCAGACCTGGCCCCAGCGGAGAAGCAGCACTCCGGAGCTGCCCCTCAGAGCTACAGCGGGACTAAGGAGCGGCAGGCATCCCCACAGTAGCCCTGCGTGTTCGGAGAGGAGACTGATGAGACTCATCCACACAAAGACAATTGGTGATTCAATCCCTCTGGAAACGTCAGCAGGAAGCCCCGCTGTGTGCCTGGCACTGTGTTAGGCCCACAGAACACAGAAGTGAGTGGAAATGACCATTGCTCTGTAAGATGTTGAAGAAAATGGGTGTTCTAGTGAGGCCAGAAGCCTTCCCCTTCAATTGTACTAACCGTAGATTGGACCTTTTCCCAATTCTCTACAGGGCTGATGTATGGGTCCCACCTTTGGAAAATATCTAGGTTCTGATGGTATTGTAGATGAAAGCAGAGAGCTATTCCACCTGTATTATACACAGGCCTGGTGTCTACAGATAAACTGGTCTTAGGAAGGATGATGAGAGGTGAGTGGTTTGAGTGAAACCTGAAAGGATTTACATAGGTAACAAGGACGGGGCTAGAGGAGTGACTGGAGAAAAGGCACGTTAATGGGCCTGAGCAGCGGCAGAGTGACCTTGACAGAAGATAGAATCCAAGCTGCTTGGACTGAAGATCAAGGCCAGAAACAATGTGTGTGTGTGTGTGTGTGTGTGTGTGTGTGGTGTGTGAAATACTAGACATAGAAATACCTGTGTTTTCTGAGCTGTCAACTGGAGAAAACATTATTTGTTTCATGGGTTCATTGTCAGTCAAACGAGATAATAGCAATTTAAGTCTTGAACTGCCCAGATAATGATTACTATTAAGGTCTTTGTGCTGAGTCTTTACAAAGACTCAGCACAGACAATGTGATTTTCACTTTACTAAGTAGAAATGAAGGGACTCATTGAAAACAGATTTCGAGCAGGGGAATGGTAGAATGGGACTAGAATTTAAGGAAGAATATTCTGGAAATGGTACATATGTTGCATTGGAGGGGAAGGAGCCAAGAAGTCAGGTGGAGGAGAGGAGACCGGTGTAGCTGGCAAACTTCCCCTGTCACCAGAGTACTGGAGGGGGTCCTGGTGGTGGGGAGGGTCTCCCAAGTTCTGATTGAGAAATGTGGTTGGGGAACGCAGTGGTTGGCCTTGACTCCATGGTGACTGACTATCACGAGACTTTTCCTGCTTTCCAAAATGACTGGAAATGGTGTACAGTATTAAAACAGCACAGGACAGTATATCAAACAAATATGGCTCACGACAAATGATAAGGAACAAAGAAATGGATCTCACCAGGTTTCCAGGATGAATTAGTTACTGCAATTGGCCACCTGAAGTTAGCACTTAACTCCCTGGTAGTTAAATTGCAAAGGCAGGTTGCTGCCCCAAAGCCTGGATGTTCTTTGTTTGAGGCATCCTTCTGGGAGAGTCTGCAGGGAGAAACCAGCATTTAGCTCTGATTTAGACCATTATATGTACAGAGGCACAGAATAGGTCTTCAGCTGTAAGTTTTTAAAAACCACCTCAATCTTGTTAAAGTGGGAATTTCTTATTTTTAACCTCTTTGAAAAAATGGACGCACACTTTAAAAGTCTGCCTCATTGGCCTTAATGGTGAATGGTGTCATTTCCATTTTTTGCCAAACCCTTTTTGAGATTCAACTGGTGCCCAGTGGGGCATGGCAGCCCTAGGTTCTGGTATCTCGCAGGGTCCCTAAGTGTTGTGGGACAAGCATAAAACCTGCGGACAGACGTGTTTTGTTGAAGGTCATGTAGGCTGAATTCTGCAGAGAACCAAGCTCACACTTGGGTTTGAAGAGACCCGAGGAGGGCTCAGAGAAGCCGAGAGGAAGAGCAAATACATGTGCCCAGTGACCCATCTCTCCAGCTTGGGCATTTTTTATGGGTTACTTTGTGGGGGTTACTGTCACCCTGGGCAAATTCGGACCTTAAAGACCAGAACTTCGATGGCTAGCCTGGCATTTTGATGAAGTGGAATCCATATACATTTCCAGCCATAGGAAGTGGGTTCTCTCAGTTGGTTCATATTTATAAAATTGAGTTTCCCTGTAATCTATTCTTGATGTATATAGGGTCATTCACATTTAATACAAATTGCTTTGATTTAGCAATTAAACTATAAGTTGATTCTTTTGAATAGTTAATGCAATGATTTGAGAATTAAAAGGGGTAAAGAACCAAGAGTGACTGGCCTCCCTCCCATCCCCTGCCTGGTCACTCCAGTTTGTCCCTGTCATCAGTTTCTGGGGTAGCTCTGCAGGAATGGTCAAAGTGTGTGTGAGCCAGTGTGAGTACACAGAGTGCTTGACTGTTTGGTGACAGTGATTTATTTAACCATCCGCTCCTGAATCCACACAGTGATAGTTGTGGAGGAAGAGGAACCATAGACTTTGAGTGAATGCCTAAAGGCAGTTTCTAAGCCAGCACAGTGAGAGGATAATTGCAAATGAAATGGGGGGACATGGGAAAGGCCAATTTGTGGGTAGATGTTATGAGTTCAGTTTTGGGCAGGCTAAGTTTAGGAAAAAGACAAGATAGTGTGCTTAGAAAGATGGTACTGGAGGCATAGGAAGGGGGAGAGGTGGGTTATGAATTTAGGGTTGCTTTTGCTGATGCACATAAATACAGCAGTGGATAGAATGAGAGCACCCCATACTTACTCATTTACACACTCACAGAGTATCAGAATAATAATTACACTATTATACAGCAATATTAATCAAGAAGAGTTAAGATTTCCTTTTGAATTTTCTGTCCTCAGTTTTTATAGTTCTATATCTACATGGTCAGAATAAATAGAAATTTCAATCTATCCTGTCTTCCTTTAGTTATCATTTATTCTCAGTTCTTGGGTGATGTGTCTAGTCATTTTGTGTGTCTAAAGCTTATTCTCTAGTTAGGGAGTCCTTGAGGTCAAAACTCTCTTCATAATAATTCTGAGATGTTATTTTCCTGTTTTCCGCACTCTCATTCTATCATGTGCGTACAGTAATCCTGAAAGTATGTGGCTTGTGATTATCATAACAAATTGAAAGTGTAAGCAGATAGGTGAACCCAGCTGTTTTGTATTTGAAGATTTTAAAGAGATTTACAAAATGAAAAACAATGCTACTCTTCTCACTGTTTTTGTTTGGGAAAATGTAGTTACTTTTCCTAAAATCTGTTATTTATGTTAGCATATAATGGATTTATTTTCAACTAGTAAAATATTTTAAAACTTATGTTTTAAGTGCCAAAGGTAAATTATGTAGATATTGTACACATAGACAAAGCTTTCTGGGGTCTTCAGATAATTTGATGAGTGTAAGGAGTTGGAGATAAAAGATTTGAGGATCCTCATTCTACTAGAATGATTCTTCAGGAGGGACTTTAAGGTTTTGCCCATTATTAATAGTTTGTTGCACTTAATTTTTTTGCTGTGTTGTATATCCTTGGCTCACATTTTTTTCCCCTTGTTATTTCTGTGTTTTCTTCAGGGACTCCTATTTTCTGCATGTCAGATTTTTTTCCTTTTTTTTTTTTTTTTTTTGCCTATCTGCTGTAATTTACTTTCTAGTGAATCCTTTTATTCTTTCCTTTTTAAATGAAAAATAGGTCCCCTTTTAACTTTAACATGTATCTTAAATCATTATCTGTTTGTTTACTTACTTTTGTGTTTCTTCCAGTTTAATGTTCATTTCTGAAATGATTTTTTAATTCAAATACCCAAGTTGTATCATTTCATTTTGAAGTTTCCCTAATTATTATTTATATTGTTCTTTCTTATCTTATATCATTTCTACATACTCTTTTAGAACTATTTTAAATATTTTATTTTTAGAGAGAAGGGAAGGGAGGGAGAAAGGGTAATTGGTTGCCTCTTACATGCTCCCCAGCCAGGGATTGAACCTGCAACCCAGGCATGTGCCCTGACTGGGAAACAAACTGGTGACATTTTGCTTTATGAGATGATGCCCAGCCAACTGAGTCACACAGGTCAGGGCTCTCCATATCTTTTACCCCACTTTTTAAATTATTTATTTTATTATATTAAATATTTTATTCATTATTTTCAGAAAAGGGCAGGGAGGGAGAAAGAAAGGGAGAGAAGCATCAATGTATGGTTGCCTTTCACCTGCCTCCAGCTGGACCTGGCTGGAGACCTGACTTGCAACCTGGTTATGTGCCCTGACTGGGAAATCAAACCAGCAACCTTTTTGGGTTCACAGGCTGATGCTTACCCACTGAGCCACACCAGCCAGGGCTTATTCCATGTTTTAAACAGTAGGTTACAAATGTGACCTTTAAATAATGTCTTTATGGCAGGCTTTCATCATATGTAAGATGTTATTCAGCTCCTTATTCACTTTTTCCCAAAATAACTGCATGTGATTTGATCTTTATACTTTATGTCACTCATTTTTATGTGAAATTAGCTTTCCTTTATTTTTAAGAGGAATTTTGGTTCAGATTAGTTTTTCTAACTTTACAGAGCTTCCTCTTCTATTTTAGTATAGGAAAAAATATGTGCTAACACTATGTAGTGTTCAGAAATATGACTGGTTGCATTCTGAGATTACTGGGCTCTGCTCCTGTCTCTCATTTTTAATTAGAACATCTCTTTCCTTTGTATTACTGTTTCTGTCTTGCTCAATTTTGATTCCACCCTCAGTAGTTTCTCCTATCCTGGAAGGGTGCCCTGGGGCCCAGTTTTAAGAATTCACATGATCTAGTTCAGGCTACTTCAGATTGCTCAGCCCCAACCATGAAATCATTGACTTGTCTGCTGTCGGATCGGTCAATACCCTTCTTGGATTCAGCTGCTGTACCCAAATTGGCCTGTCATGCTTTCCAGTGAATACTTGCTTACCAGTTTGGATTCTTGTATTGTCACGTCTATCAGATGCCTCCCTCTGTTTTCTGCTGAACAGACAACAATGCATCTCTCATGATTATTGGTGCTTTCTCCTCACCCACTTACATTTTGGTGTTTGTGGAATTTTCTTCTTACCTATTTGAATTTGAAATGCTGTTGTACATATTGTTTATGGGTTTTTTGTTTTGCTATCTGGGCTTTAAATTTTAAAATTTAATTATGTTTTATTGATTTGCTATTATAGTTGTTCCAATGGTTGCTTTTTAAAAAGATAAACTTTAGAAATTAAAATATTTTTAGATAATTGTAGATTCATATACAGTTTTGAGAGATCCCATTTATCCATCAGTCATTGGTTTTTCTGTTCTTATTTAGGATTCTGGAGGATTCAAAAGATTTTCCTCTGTCATTTTTTCTATCTTCATAGGTTCCTCTTCCCATTCTTGATTCTTCAAAGAATTTTCTTAAAATTGTTACTTAGAATTAAGCTTACCTTTGTATAATAATGGCTCTCCCCTGAACCCAACAATAATAGTGTGTGTTTCAATGATAGCAGTTTCCTCCCCTATCATGTACAAGTCTGGGGAATGTGCTTTAGGGCTAGTGTGGCAATTCCCAGGTCATCAGAGTCCTGGTTTTCTCCCTCTTGGTGCTCTGTCATTGTCAGCACCTCACCTCCTAGTCCAGGTCACTGCGTGAGCTCAGTCATAGCAGCAAAGAGGAGGAAGGTGCAAAGGGTTTGTCCCACCCTCTTCAAAGATTTTATGGAAGTTTCTACTTGTCAGGCCCTACAGCCTTGCTGTCCTGTTCATGACACCAGGTGTCAGGTCCCGTGACCTTGGGTGTGAAACCAGCAAGTGATGACATGGGGGAGGGCACTCACTTGGGGGCAAAGAAGACTTGCTCTGAGCCTTTAGGAGGGTTTGCATGTTTTATTGTAGCGGTAGCAGGCTAATGACCGCATGGCTGGGCAGCTAGGGGTGTCAGCGTCCTCAGTTGGCCCACCCTTATCACAGCTGCACGTAGGTAATGAGTGCAGAGAGTCTGGATGTCTCTACACTCACTCTCCTGCTTCCATGCAGCCGGGCACTGGAGAGTGTCGGTGTTGCCATGCATGGTTTCTCTGCTGTCCCACAATAGTAGTGCATGCACAGCAACCTTACAGCAAAGACATACATACACATTGGAACAAAGGAGACTATGTCCAAAAGTTACATATGGGGCTGACATCAGCCTGATCAAAGTTGCTAAGTTGGTTCCCTCCGGAGTCACAGTATTCCCGAGGCTGGGAATGAGATAACCCCAAACCCCTCCCTGGCTGACCCAGAGGAAGGTCCACCCATGCATAGACAGAGAAATTCCTCTTCCCTGACACTGCTTATGTCCAAATGGCCAGAATTTAGCCCTGTAGTCACAGGTAGCTGCTGAGGCACCCTGGAGATGAATTTTTCTAGCTGGCTGCTTGGCCTCCCTGAAGTAAAGTAAAAGAGGTTCTTTCAATGGTAAGAATGGGAGAATGGGTCTTGGGATAGGCAATTGAGAAACAAATGGGTTTTTCTTGTTACATGCTCCAACACAAACTTACAAAAAGTGGATAAATATGTAGGAAGTTAAAAGGACATTCTGAGTATGATCTTAATCTTAACATATTTTTCTTATTAAATTTATGCTGTTCTGCAAATAAAAACAAGTCAGCACTATGATTTAAACTTTTTGCACATATCTCAGAGGCTGATGGCATCTGATCCATGCAGATCTTGAATCTCTTGGCTCAAGGGATGGGAGGGGACAGATGGTGTCCTTTTAGCCTTTCTAACAGTACTTCCCAAATCACTCTTTTTTTAATTTTAAAAAATATTTTATTTATCATTGAGAGAGAGAGAGCGAGAGAGAGCGAGAGAGAGAGAGAGAGAGAGAGAGAAATATGTATAGTTGCCTTTCACCTGCCTCTAGCTGTGGACCTGGCTAGAGACCTGGCTTGTAACCTGGTAACCTGGTTATGTGTCCTGGGTGGGGAATCAAGCCAGTGATGTTTGGGTTCACAGGCCAGCACCTTATCCACTGTGCCACCCACCAGGGCTCCAAGTCCCTCTTTTTTTAAGTGAGCTAATAATGCTGACCCCTAAGTGCATCCAAGTTGTGAGGACTATTGCTTTAAAGGGTTCCTTGGCTTTTTGATAGTTAATCATCTGGATAGTTTTTGAAAGATGAACCACAGGAAAAAGTAAGGAGCAGTGGATAACTTTGCTATATTCATATAGAAGCTGGGATATACTTATGGAAGTTGTAGCTCCCTGACTTACGAGAGTCAAAGAATTTAACAGCATCCAAGTCTGATGTTCAATTGGGAGAACTTGTGTTGGGCACACTGTTGAATGTAAGGATCCAGAGATGGTTTTCAGTGATTGGGTTAATAAAAAGGTGCAACCTCTCTTTCCCATTGTGGGTGTGTAGGCTGTCATGAATGCTGTTAAAATGGGTATATGTACATACTACATATGCACAAGTATCTCTTTGAGTTTCTGATTTAAATTATTTTGGGTATATACTTGGGAATGGTATTGCTACATCATATGTTCCATTTTAATTTCTGAAGGAACTGCCATACCGTTTTTCACAGTGGTGGCACCATTTTACATTCCCACCAACAGTGCATGAGGGTTCCAGTTTCCCCACATCCTTGCCAACACTTTTTTTTTTTAAGATTTTATTCATTATTTTTAGAAAGAACAGCAGGGAAGGAGGGAGAAAAAGTAAGAAACATCAATGTATGCTTGCCTTTCACTTGCTTCCAGGTAAGGACCTGACTGGAGACCTAGCTTGCAACCTGGTTATGCACCCTGACTGGGATCAAACTAACGACCTTTGGGTTCGTAGGCCAGTGCCTATCCACTGAACTTGTTTTCTGTTTTTTTATTGCAGCAATTCTAATGGTTTGAGGTGATGTTTCATTTGGTTTTAATTTCATTTTCTGTCTTGATAATTCTGAATCCTTACCTTCATTATCTTTAAAGGGAGAAATCCTAGGGCATTCTTTATGTGATAAATGTTTATTGTTTTGGAATATTATGGGCTTTCAAGTGTCCCAAGTGCTGTCACCTGGGCTGAAACTTCTTTCTGCACTTCATGGAGTGTAATTCCTGTACTGAAGAGTTTGCTCAACTCTTAAACTGAAACTGTCACTTCCTTGCAGTTGTACTGTGGGATCAGATGTCTTTTGCCAAAAGAGAGAGAGAGAGAGAGAGAGAGAGAGAGAGAGAGAGAGAGAGAGAGAGAGAGAGAAGTGTGTGTGTGTGTGTGTGTGTGTGTGTGTGTGTAGCCAAAGCACAGAGGCTAAAAAAAGTTACTTTTTAATAAGATCTCCAGAGGCGTAAGGGACATTTTTGTGGCAACTTTTTTTTTTTTTTTTTTTAAAGCAAAGAAGATCTTCCTATTACTTGCTTCAGAATTATTTACTGTTTTTCAAAGTAAAACTATCTAATGGGGGAGATAGGCGAAGTTCTGAATGTTGGAGCTGACCGTATCTGATGTTCTCCCAACCAAAGCTATGATGTAACAAATGCCCTGTTACCATTTTAGCAGAGGGTGTTTGGTCAGTCCTTTCAGTAGCGACACAGATGGAGCCTAGGCCAATAATATCCAGAGTCTTCAAGAAAAAAATTGGGCGTTCTTACTCAAGTAGACAATTATAGGTAATTAAACAATAGGTCATGGCTCTCAGTTTACCCATTATTTCTGCTGCTTTGTCACTTTCCCTTGAACTCTTTCTTGCTCCTTCCTTTGTTCAGAATCTCTGCATTTTCAAATATCCCACTTTAAGCCACAGTTGTTTGCAAGCTTGTTTCAAGCCATGCTTGTTTGCAAGCAAGTTATTGACCACTTCTCCTTCTAATTACTGCTTTAAAAAATTGCAGTAAAATATGTGTACACAAAGTGTATCATTTAACCGTGTTTAAGTATCTGGTTCAGTGGTATTAAGCATGTTCACATTGTTGTGCAACCATCACCACCAGCCATTTTCAGAACTCTTCTCATTTTGCAAAACTGAAACCCCATACCCGTTAAAGACTAACTCCCATTCTTCCCTGTCCCCATCCAGCCCCTGGCAACCACCCTTCTACTTTCTGTCTCTATGAATTTGATTCCTCTAGGTTCCTCATAAAAGGGAAATCATGCAGTATTTGTCTTTTGGTGACAGGTGTATTTCAATTAGCATTTCAGTCGGCTCTCAAGGTTCATCCATGTAGCATGTGTCAGAATTTCCTTCCTTTCCACAGCTAAATAATATTGCATAGTATGTATCCACCACAGTTTGTTTACTTATTCACCCATCTGTGGACATGTAGGTTCTTTCTTTCCTTTTCCTTTCTTCCTTCCTTCTTTCCTTCCTCCCCTCCCCCTCCTTCCTTCCATCCATCCTTCCTTCCTTCCTTTCCTCCTCCTTCCCTCCCTCCCTTCCTACCTCCTCCTGCCATTGGGAATAGAGCTATTATAAACATGGGTCTACAAATATCTCTGAGATTATTTGGGGTATAATATACCCAGGAGTGCAGTTGCCTGATCCTATAGTAATTCTATAACCATTGTCTTTGGAGAAGCAAAACACAGCCACCCAATACAGATTTGGATTTTGGTTGCATAGGTGGGTTTTGGTTCGTGTTGGTTTTAATTTTGGCTGCATAAGGGGCCTGAGGGCAGCGGAGCTGACATGGGGTCCCACACCTGAATTGAATGGCTGCTCCAATAAGATGGTGAAAGGGCTTTAGGGGCAGCCCAGGGCTGAGTGGCACCAGTGTACAGATAGTTGGTGCCTCCTATGTGCTTGGTGACAGCGAGCACAAGACCTCATGTGGGCAGAACTTTAGGCAGTGGTCCCTGTCATTCTATTCTTCAAAGGTTGGCTTCTCTTTAACTTCTGCTCCAAGGTCCTACTAGATGAGGTAAGCCTGACCGTTCTCCATAGGAAGGTGTGCTGTGTTCTGAGTCTCCATGGCCCCCAGGAAGGGACATTCTTGAGTGTGTTGGGAGCAGAAAGGCAGCACAGAGGTGGGCAGGGGAGGGATATGTGGTATGTGGGGATGTTTGGGTCTTCTGGCTTTTGGTATGACCACATTTGAAACCAGCTCTGAAGGCACTTTTTTGGGAGATTGGGATTTTTGTGACCCAGGACTTGATTGTCTTAAGGTGTTTGTTTCCCAGAATTGTAGGAGAGCCTGAGGTCCTTGGGCCTGACACCGAGCAAACAGATGGACCTCAGTGTTCTGGGAAGGGGGTGTCGCTGTTCTGAAAACAGGCCTAAGACATGCCACCACTTGGAGGCTCTGAATGGCATTTATGGAGCCCTGGAAGGTCTCGATCCTGTGCCACTTCCCTCTGTGGCCCTGGATTATTAGACCAGCCCGACTTGAATGTCCTGCTCAGTTGTCCCAAGGACGATGAATGTTTATGCCACCTTATAAATTGAACATTTTGCTTCTGATCCAGGCCAAGCCAGGCATTGCCTGTCCCATCCTGTACCTTCTTTGGCACTATAAGTTGTCTTACTTCAGTATGGCTGGACACATATTTGAGTTTTCTCATGTTGGGTTCATTTCATGTGTCCATATACAGCTATTGTGTGTCTTTCATCAAGACCTCTAGAAGCTTTTCTTAGGCCGGTGCTGGATGGCACTGGGGCAGTAACTCCAGGAAGCAGCTTCTCCAGTTCAGGAGCCCTGTGCTCAGGGGTGCCCCAACTCCCCGTCCTATCCTGCTCCTGGTTTCGCCTTGGTGAACCTGCCCCGGGAGGTTTCTCCGGCTCCGAATCTCATAGAAAGCTGTTGCTGGGAACCCAGCATTCCTCTACCTGGTGGCCTGGGTTTCCGTTACTGCTGGCAGGAGGACCAGACAGACACAATTAGAGGAGCATGTTGGGTTTGGAGGCACAAGGCAGCTGATGGCCTGAAAGGCCAGGCTCCCACTTGAGCGCTGGAGCAAAATGTGACTTGACTTCTTCTGAACCATAGCGTTCAACCTTCAGTCACCTTGAGAAATCATACAGGAATGTTTCCCAAAAAACTGGGTAGGAAGAGGCTGTGAGGTGGGATCCAGGCTGCAGACTATAAATCACCTTTCTGTTGGCCACACATCTTTCTGTGAACTGAAATGTATTATTTCTCCAGCTCTAGTTCTGAACAGTAGAGTGAATGGATGGTTTTATGTAATTTTCAACATTTTTGCTTGTTTATAGAGCCATGGGGGGAAAAACATGCTTTTGCGGAAATGATAATTTTGTGTGCTAGAAATGTTCTTCAAATTAAATGCTCAAAATAATTACCCAATTTAAAAAGTAGTTGCTTCAATAAATTGTTACCTGTTACGGGGCAGGGAAGAGAAATAGAAGCACTGCTTGTGCTCACTTCCCTTCTAAATGAACAGGGAAATTTTCTTTAAATGTGGTTGGTGGCTGCCTGCCTGCCCCCACCCTCCCAGCTCTTCAGAGGAGGCTCCAGGACCTTGTTACTCCAAGCAGGGTTGTGAAGCTTCTTACATCAGCCTGTCACACGTTTAGGTACCTATACTCACTTTTTAAATAACAGTTCTCTTGAGATGTAATTCACATACTATAAAAATCACCCTACCCTCCTTTGAAAAAGAAAAGCATGTAATATATTCACCTGGTTTTAAATACATTCACTGAGTTGTGCAATCATCACCAGTATCTAATTCCAGAGCATTTTCATTACTCCCCAAAAGAAACCTTGTACGTGTTAGTAGTATTTCCCATTTCCCACCCCTACCTCGTGGCAACCACTGATCTACTTTCTGACTCTGTGGATTTGTCTATTCTGGAAATTTTGTATAAATGCAATTATGATAGCTGGTCTTTTGTGTCTTTTTTTTTTTTTCTTTTCCATTTAGCATAATGCCTTCAAGCTTCATCCACATTGGAGCAAGGATCAGTACCTCATTCCTTTTCATGGGTGAAAAATATTTCATGGTATGGGTGTACTACATTTTGCTTATCCATTGCTCAGTTGGTGGACTTCTAGGTTGTTTACAGCTTTGGGGTCATTAGGCATAATGCTGCTATGCACATTCATGTACAAGTGTTCATGTGGACATATGTGTTTAGTTCACTTGCCTGTATTCTTTTAAGATTCAGTTAGAAATCCATCGGTTCCTTTAGGCGGGAACCTTTTAGGCATAGTACTGCTGAAGCTGTGAGCGCTCCGGATGGTCCCAAGTACGGGAGAGACTGGTGGGGAGCAGTGGCCGCTGGGGTCCACAGGACAGGATTAGAGATCAGTCAGCTGGGCTTAGGTTTAAGCCTCATAGAAGAAAACAAGAACCAAGAATTTTTCCTTATTTTAAATAAACAGATTGGGTTAGGAATCTGATACTCATGGTTAAATGCCTTGCTTGAAGTCTCTCAAGTAGTAAGCCATCGGGTGGGATCTCCATGCCTTTACAGCCCATGGTTTTTCTATTTACATGCCCAAAGCGACCGCATAGGTTGTTAAAGAAATAATTTTTTTTAAAGCCAAATTACCCTGGAACTGAGCACATTTGCATTGTATTTTCACTATTTCCTTTTCTAAACAAAAGAAAAATCAATTGTTACAAAAAAAGCAGATGACCTGATACAGCTGCACAGTGAAGGAGGCCCTTCATCTCCTCTTCCTTGCATTGTGGCAGGACGAGTCCTTCCTGGGTGAAGATTCATAAACTCTGGTGACTGCACAGAACCCAAGTGTTCATCTTGATCACCATCTCAGTGCAGTAAAAATAGCCCCAAGAGAAGAGGTGGCTTGTCCAGGGTCACACAGCCAGCAGTTGTCAAGGCCAAGACTAGGGTCCACTTTTGACGGGAGACATTCTGAGGTTGACTGCTTCTCCTTTGATGTGACATTGTGGGACCCCTTTGAGTCATTATTCCCTTTCTTTACATCTGAAAGGGAAATGGCTTTGTGCAGAGTGAATTTTCTGACTTGCTGCATTTTAAGGCCTTAACACATATGTTCCAGTTTTCAGAGTAGCTGAACTAGAACCACAGTGAGTTTCCATCAGCTGCAGAAAACCCAGTATTTACACATAGCAGCATCTTTTGTTTCACATCTGCCGGAGAGGCGTGACTGCCCAGCCCACAGTGGTGGCCAACAGTGACGCAAGTTAGAAACTCAAGCTGGCAAGATGTGAGAGGAAACTCTCCTTGGGTCGGCTTTGCTGATGGTGACGATGAAGTGCAAGGACGGTTTTGTTGGGAAGGGGCTGTGATCGTGCAGGATCCTGAGCTCCTCATGAACTGCTGAGGGCAAGTCCTCCAAGGCTGGAGCTAGAGCGGGAAAGGCCCGGGCAGGTGAAGGGGCTGTCCTCCTCCTGTCTCCTCTGGGGGCTGGCCAGGCATGCTCTGTCCTCTGCAGCCCGCCCTTCGGAATGACACTGGTAGCATGCAGTAGAACATTGCTTACAGTGACATGCACCCAAGGGCATGTCAGTGTAGAAAGAAGACTCCTCGTTCATCCACAACCTAGTGATTGTCTTCCCACCTTAAAAACGAAAGGTCTCAGGTTATCGGGGATGAGGAGCAAGTCTTCCTTTTGTGCTGCCTACTAAGGTTGGAACATTAGAAGCTCTCTTGAGCGCCAGGCCATTTTTACAGATACGTGCTCTCAAAGTGAAACTTAAACTTACCCTCTAGGGGCCATGCAGTTCATCTTTATGATGAAAAGTATGCCCAATGAAGAGTTTTAACAC
The DNA here is from genome assembly GCA_004026585.1 of Noctilio leporinus. NCBI lineage: Eukaryota > Metazoa > Chordata > Mammalia > Chiroptera > Noctilionidae > Noctilio > Noctilio leporinus. Next base: position 306,818 of record PVIW01000316.1, read on the forward strand.
AGTCATCATAAAAAAAAACAAAAAAAACAAAAAACAAAAAACAAAAAACAAACAAAAAAAAAAAACTTGGAGAGTTTTGTAAAAAGACCTTAGCAAAATAATTCCAGGTTTTCTTTGGTTAATTCATTTTGTAAATTGTTCTTGAGTTTTCCCAGCACCTGTCAAAGACACATGGACGTAAGGCAGAGGTATTATAACTGTATAGGGATACCTGAGCAGGTTCTATAAAAATGGGTGCCTGGACCACTCTGCAGCCCAGTAGGATCTGACCCTGGGGATGGGACCAGGAGAACATGGTTGTCCTTTAAAAGCTTCCCCAGGTGATTCACACTGGCACTAACTCATGCCCCTGGTGCCCTTGGGGTAACAGTAGCCAGCCTTGCTCTGAGCTCCACCTGTCCTAAGCGCTCTGCTTAGGGGATCACATTTCTGCCTCATTAGCAGGAAGGTTTCCTTATCCCTTCTATACAGAGGCTGAAATCGAGCTCCCCCGGCTAAGTAACTTAAGACACCCCTGCCCCCCTGGCTGCACCCTGAAAGCTTGGGCAGTGCTGGCGCCCAGCCCAGGCCTCCTGCTGAGCCCTCCTCTGGGACCTGTGTCATTCAGCAAGCCCTCAGGGAGCCGCTGAGGTGTTGTCTGTTTGCGTTGTTGGTGACAAACCTCCTGGGGTGGAAGCTGCAGGGTCCGGGGGGTTAGTATCTGTTCATGACCCAGGCCCAATGCTGTTCTGTGACCTCATTTAACCTCTTCAGGCCTCCGCTTCCTTGCCTATAAATCAGGGATCAAAGTACCCCCCTTACAAGGTTGGTAGGGGGATTAAATGTGATAGAGGTATGAAGGACTCGGCATGGTGGCTGACACGTAAGAAGGACATGAGCTGTGTGTATGCTATGGCCCGACCCCTACCAAGTTCCCGAAGCCCGAAGGGCAGCTTCTCCATCTTCAGCCTGCTTGGGAGTCCCTGGGGATAGGGATTAGTAGGTCTGGGACTGGGCCTGACATCCTGCATTTCTGACAGGTTCCTAGGTGATGCCCAGGCGTGAGTCAGCAGGGTTTCCCACACACCCACCCTAATGGTGCGCAGGGTGCTGAGACATAGCCACCGAGCGAGCTGAGGAGTGGTTGTGCATTCCCGGTACCGTCTGTTCTATTCCCAGGTTCAGGGGCTGCCACACTTGCTGTTCTTCTGTGGCTATAAGTGCTTTGAGCTTTTGTCTGGGAGGGTTTTCAGTCCGTTTAGTAACCCCTCACTGGAAGAGTGATAAAATCAAGGATATATTTATATTTTGATATAAAACCAATGGACTGCTAAGTGATAATGTAGCTAATGCTCTTTTCAGTTTTTGCTTTTGTGAAGTCATTACTGTTTATTTCTTTTTTATAACACGTTCACTCCCATCAACGAGACCCAGAAGTAAACATGGAATTGGAAGTTCAGAGTTTAATTCCTGGCTCTGCCATGCAGTAGCTGTTTCTCTTGACATCTCTAACCCACCACCTATGCATCTGTGAAATGGGCCCAACAGCATTGGGTTGTTAAATGGAAATAGTCAGGAAGCTCAGATTCTACTGTTTTGTCTAATTATATAATAAGGAAAAAGTTTTAGTTTGCAGAAGGATGTAGTTCAAAAATCAAAACATATTACTGAAACTCTGCAGCTGTTCCTTTCTTGTCCCCTCTTCCTTCATTGGAGGGAGGTGTCATGTTAGGAGCCAAATAGCAGGATGCAATTTAAATGAAAAAAATTACTTTTTCCCTGCATTACCTGATGGATGTATGATGTGCTAATGAAGGATTTCTTGAGTACATGAAATGCAGATCAAAGTAGGTTAATCAAAAACCAAAGAGGGATAAAAGCTCAGGACCAACATTTACAGAACTCAGGATGAACAAAGCACAAATGCATCCATGCATGGTTCCTGAGGAGCCAGCCGTGAGGACATTTTAATGACTGTGAATGTGTCAAGATATGGAGCAGATGTGCTTCTTATACCCATGGAGGAATAACTCTTGTTTGTGGCTGTAATGTTCATGTATGCTAGGAGTTGCATAAGACTTATTTTCCTTTTCCTCCCCGTTGGTTGGTTAAATGATGTGAGGCTCTGTTTCTGTTTAAACCATGGTACGCCACGTTTGCCTGTGGGGTCCAGAAGTTGAATCAACTGTGCAGGGGTCTGCGCCCAGCATCACTAAGTACATAGTAGGTTCTTGATCATGGTCAGGTGGCAAATTCACTTCAGGAGTGCAGGCTCTGATGGGCTCTGATTTGTGCTCGGTTCACGTTGTGGCCTCGTCTGTTTTTTGAAACAAAATGGCCCCTACAAATGCTTTGAGGGGCGGTGGGCCCTGCGTGCTGGCTCCATGGACTGCTCATGGCTGGTGCTGGCTCGCGCAGTCACCTGCGCATGGCTTTTGGCAGGCATCGCCACTGCCCATGGACTTGCTGAAATGTGGCCTGCCACAGAGACATGGATTTGGGTTCTCTAAGCTGGACAGCTCGAAAACCCATGCTTCCCCCCGTCTCATTTGATTATCCTCTCGATTTTGAGTGCTAAGTTTTATCTCTCAGAGCTGTCCTTTCAGAGAGAGTTTCTCTGTGTGCCTGAAAATGTGGCCTTGGACATGTGTGCAGCTGAGGGTGGCGTGTCTCTGTCGGGACCTCTGGGAGAAGATTAGGAGTGGGGGATTGATGAGAGACAGTGCCTTTTACCTGTGGCATTGAGAAGGAGGTGCATTTGGATGAGCAAACTCTTGTTTTTGAAAATTCGCCCCCCCCCTAGTTTATCGGTCATTTTCCCCTTGGGACGCACACATTTGATCTGGTTGTTTGCCTTTTACCTGAGATCAGCTCCCTTTGGGTCTGGGCACTTCTATTTTTGGAGCATTATGAGGGAATTTTAGAGTTCATGATGTTGCATGTTGTGGCTGGCAGCTTGAGGGTTAGGACAGTCTAAAAACTATTTTGATGGAATGGTCAGAGGAACGGCTACTGACAGTAGGCTGGATATTAACAGCAGGTACCCCCACCCCCACCCCTGGGGCTCTCAGGTGGTGCAGTCAGGCCACCTATGAGTTCTCACTCTGGCTTGTCACATCACCCACCCAGCCACCTACTACACACCCATTTATAAACATTGGCTAAGCACACATGCTTTTGTGACTAGTGAAGGATGAGTTCATGTTTGAGTCCAGTGCTTTGCACAGAGCAGGCTCTCAGGGTCCATTGATAGGGAGCCTGACTGGATCACACAGTGTAAGGATATGTCTGCCATCCTCTGGTTTCCCTTCTCATCTCTGTGCACCTCTTGTCTTCCTCCCCAGTCATGCAGGAGCGTGATCTAGAAGCATCTGCAGAGTTTTTTTGGCGGTGTCGACATACCTCCCTGGATGGAAGAAGCAGGGTCTGAGGGTTGGCACTGGTTCATGGCCATGGCTTCTTGTGCTCTGTGACTGATTCTCTACACCGCTTCAGGAAACTCACACTCATTATTTCATTCTAACCCAAGTCCAAGAGCCATGCAAAATAGGTGTTGGTTATCCTCATTTTATAGGTAAGAAAACTAGAGTTCCAAAAGGTTCCTGGGCTGCCAAAGGCACAGGTATAAGTGGTAGAAAAAGAATTTGAATTGAGTTCCGATTCCAAGACCATGTTCTTTTCATATGGCAGGCTGCTGCTTTAAATTCTGCTTTGAGTTCTGCAGACACCCTACATTAACTCACATCCGATGCAGATGTAGGATTCAGAGCGTGCACTCTGGAGTTCAAGTGCCTGGAATTGAATCCTGTCCTGGCTCTGCCACTTCTTGGCTGGGACCTTGAACATCCTGCTTACCATTTGTCCCTCAGCACCGTCATCTGTAAAAGGGTGATAATAATACTTACCTTTCAGGGTTGTTGTATACTGAGTGGGGACTGGTACATGATCAGTGACTGTCAAATATTTTTCAAAGCAGCACAGTCCGCTCCATATCGTATGAGGAAACTATGATGGCAGGCAGATGATGTGGGGACCGTTTGTGTGAGGAGCGTGAGGCCTGTGAGAGAGGGCCCTGTGGCCCCTAGACTACCTTGCAGAGCCCTTGGGGCTGTACGTAATGACACTTTGACTAGGGTAATGCTCCGTCCTGTCCATTTACCCTTTAAAATCAATAACAGAATTGGCTTATTTACTATTATGGCCAGCTGTAAGAGAAAAGAACAACTTGAATGGTTTGCAAAACTTGGGGCTATGCATGTGGAATTTTGAAGGTGCTCTTGGTCACTAAGAAGAAATATGCACATCAGCCTGGTGAAGCCCAGTGTTAGTTGGCAGATGGCAGGGCCTGCATTGGTGGGTGGTCCTGCATGCCCAAGAGAGAATTTTGAGAAAGTGAGAGGTTAACCATTCCGTGTTGAAATGGTGTAGGGAGGCTGACAGTTGCTCCAATGGCTGCTGAGAAAGGATTGTGAAGGGCATGGGGGTGGGCCATAAAGAAGGGAGCTCTGCTGGCAACAAGTGGGAGAAGTTCCGAGACTTCTTGGCATCACCAGAGAATGTGCTTGAAGACCAACAGGCTGAGTTGGCTAATATGCAGGGCATAGTGCCAGTCAGTGATCACCTAGAGCCAGGGATGAATACCAACACAGCAGGGAGTCATCAGGAAGAAGCCAAGGGTAGAGACACTGAGATCTGGCCTGGGCTGGAGGGTGCCCCTCATGAGGAGGACCAGGGCCCTGAAGCTAAGCTCCAAGGTGTGCCAGATCAGCCCCTTGGAAGGGGAAGGCCTCATGGTTCTGCCGTTAGAGGGACACACTAAAGGGATATGCAGGTAAAAAGGTTATGAGAAGTGACTGGGTAAATGGTTAAAACACAGATGGATTGACCAGGTCCTGGAATCATTATTTGTTATTGAAGGAGAGGCTTCTGAGACTCCGCTCACTCCCCACACTGAGAGCCAAGCCGGAGAGCTTTGGTGACCGACTGAGGTGACATAACCAGTTAAAAGCAGGGCAAAGACGTAAACTGTGGCCTCAGTCCAGCGCTTCCCATGAAGCTGAGCCTTGCAGCCTGGTACTTCCTTCCCCCCCAGTGGAGACCGTCGGAATCACCATTCTCCATGGGAGCAGCTCCTCCTAGGGTGTGGCTGAGGCACCTGCTCATTTCCTTTGGCCCCTGCCCGTCTGCAATATGCAGGCATGAGATTCTTCAACAGGCAAGAAGGGCTGCTGTACGGTGATGGTAGCACCAGGTGGGGATTCAAGAGTCTACAGAAAGTCTTCTACGCTGATCACCTTTCCCCATCCAGTGAGCCCCTAGTTGTCTTGCACTGTTCAACTTAGTGCTTGCTTGTCCCGCAAACCTTCCTTATTTCATTGCTGTTATCTGGGTGTCCCGCATCTGCGTTCCCAGGTTCCCTTGTCTCTCATTTTCGTGTTCTCAGTGCCAAGTACTGTGTCCATTTCAGGGTCCCCTGGCAGTAGGTGTTCAACAAATGTTGGTTGAGTGAATGAGTGAATGAATAAAGAGGATGTAGTCTGCAGTTGGTCTCAGTCTCCAGCGTTGGCTGTCGGACACGGACTTTCAGCTGCTGGAAGAAGCCCAAGTTCAGTGCGTATCTCAGCTCCGCTGGTGTGGTCTGGTGGGCTGCTCCGGCAGTTGCAGGGGCAGCTTGAGGAAGAAGCACTGCTTGGAAGTGGCTTGGTGGTAGCTCGTCCCACTGGTACCCCATATTTAAAATCAAATGTTGGTTCTGCCTAGAAGGCCTGGGGAAAGGTAGCAGTCAGAGCAACATGGAAGGAGATGATCAAAGGAAGGGACATTAACCAGGGGCTCTACCACCTACCGCCCTGGTCATGGTGCTTCGAACCTCCCAGAAATATAACCTCTCCTTTTATGGTGGGGAAGAGAGGGGTTAATGAGCCATAATTCACATACTATACAATTCACTCCAAGTGAATTCAGTAGGTTCTAGTATAGTGACAGAGTTGTGCAACCATTCCCACAATTTTAGGGCATTTTGTCACCCTAAAGAGAAACATCATATACACATTAGCAGCCACTTTTCACCCCCCTCCCCACTGCACCTCCCCAGCCCCTGGTAACCACTAATCTACTTTCTGTCTTGACGGGGTTTGCCTATCCTAGGCATTTCACTATAAATGGAATCATACACTATGTGGCCTTTTGGATCTGTCTTCCTTCATTTAGCATAATGTTTTCCAGGGTCATCCATGTTGTAGGATTTACCTATGCTCCACTCCTTTTTGCGGCTAATATTGCATTGTATAGGTAAACTACATTTAAAAAAATCCATTCATCAGCTGATAGATATTTGACTTGTTTCTACTTTTCAACTATTATGAATAATACTGCTTTGAACATTCAGGTACAGGTTTTTGCATGGACATATGTTTTCATTTCTCCTGGGTATATATAGAGAGTAGAATTGTTAGATCACATGGTAACTCCATGTTTACCATTTTAAGGAACTGCCAAACTTTTCCAAAGTGGCTACATCATTTTACATTCCCACCAGCAATCTGTGAGGGTTTTAATTTCTTCACTTTCTTACCAACACTGCTATTGTCTGTATCTTTGATTATCATCACTTCAGTGGGTAGGAACTGGTGTCTCATTGTGATTTTGGTTTGTATTTCCCTGGTGGTTAGTAATGTTGAGCATCTCTTCCTGTACTTATTAAGAATTTTGTATTCTATTTGGTGAAAAGTTTTTAAAATCCTTGGCCATTAAAAAAAAAAAGGGGGGGTGCTATTTGGCTTTTTTATTGTTGAGCTTTAAGAGTTCCTTACCTCTCTTGAATACAAGGTGTTTATCAGATATACAACTTGCAAGTATTTCCTCCCTTTCTGTGGGTTGCCTTTTTACTTTCTTGATGTCCATATAAGCACATTTTAAATTTTGATAAAGTCTAATTTATCCCTTTTTTTTTTTTTTTACTTATGATTTTAGTGTCATATGTAAGAAACCATTGCTTAACCCAAATTCAAAAATATTGATTTCTGTTTTCCTTGAAGAAGTCTATCATTTCTAATGATCGCATTTAGGTCTTTCATCCATTTTGAGTCAGTGTTTGTAAAGTGGTAGGAGGGATGGGTCCAACTTAATTCTTTTGCATGCTGATGTCCAGTCCAAGTGCCATTTGTTAAAAAGACTATTCTCAGACATTTTTTATGAATTACTATTTAATTTTTTACTTTTATTACTTTTAAGTTCTTTGGTTAATTTCCTTGGGATCTGTTGTAAAGAAAGTTATTAAAATAATTGATTTTTTGGGCATCATTTATTACTATGTGATTCTCAATGAGGAATCAATTGATTTCATATCTGTCTCTATTTGAAACTTACATTTTCCAAAGGATAGCTAATTATTGAATTCTTAAAGCACACCACATTCTTATACTTTCCTCTTCCTAATTTTCAGTGGTGGTTTTTCATCTTACAGTTTGCTTCCTGTGTTTATTTGCTTTTGTTTTCTTATGTTGGTACAGTATAGAATGCCCACATATAAAATGTTCGGAGCAGAGAGTAGAGTAGGTAGTTCCTGGATTTGTCTCAACCTGGCCTGTCACAGGAGAATGCTGCACTTGTCAGAGCAGAACCAAGGCTCTATTCCTCTTCCCCAAATGAGATCACATGACTTCTTCCAGTGCTGTTTGGCCCCCATCTGCTTCTGATCCTAAACTATGGGCGGCAAACACAAGGCCTGTGGGCCGGATGCAGCCCTCCACCTTGTTTTATGCAGCTTGCTTAACTGTTAAGGAGTAGTTACATTTATACCGTCCTAAAATTACATTTGGTCCTTTGAAGGCAACCGTGAGGCTGATGTGGCCCCCGATGAAAATAAGTTTGACATCCCTGTCTTAGAAGGTTATCATGATAATCTTTCCCATGTGAACGTAAATGTGATTCTGGAGAAGAGTTGCCCAGATTAATTTATTCCCCTTAAAGCAAGACTTCAGGTAGAGAGAAGAATTTGCTCTTTTAAAAAAAATATTATTGTTTTTCAGAAAGAGGGGAAGGGAGAGAAGCAGAGAGGGAGAGAAACATCAATGTATGGATGGCTACCTTTCACCTGCCTCCAGCCACGGATCTGGCTGGAGACCTGGCTGGAGACCTGGCTTGCAACCTGGTAATGCTGCCCTGGCTGGGAATCGAACCAGTGACTTTTGGGTTCGCAGGCTGGCACCTTATCCACTGTGCCGCCAGCCAGGGCTCAAGAAGAATTTGCTCTTAAAGCGATTTTATAAAAGTCAAAATACTTTTGCCATAGTCATTTCAGACTTTCTTTTTTTTCTTTTTTTTGGATTAGAGAAGATTCACTATTGAATAAAATTAAGGTTAAAAATATTAATTAGGTATGAAAGTTTAATGTTGAAAAAGCATATAAAGCAAATATGTAAAAAAGAATGAATAATAGGAGAATTTCCTCTCCTGGGACACGTGACTTGCTGGTAAGGTTCCTGGAGGCGGGGCAGGGCATAGGCTGAACCATCGCTCTGTGAAAGACGCATGGAAGAGCCAGAACCAGGGAGTCAACACACCTTTCCCAGAAACACAGCTGCATAATTGAGAGGCTCTGGTTTTCAGCAATGCTCATCAGAAACTTGTCAGAAGTGTTCACTGTTTGCACGTTTTCCAACATCAGCCAGAAGTTGCCAGGGTGAGTTTGGAAAAAGAGACCTTAACAAAAGGTGTCTTGGTGAAAGGTGGCTGGGGATGGCCTACTTGCCCAGAGGGAAAGGCTCTTATTTCCCAGGTGAACAACTCAGTACTTTCCATGTTCCGGTCCATGTCCCAGGTGCATGCAAGACCGCTGTGAGACTGTGCCCCTCCCCCCAGAGGTTTCTTTATTGTTTCCTTGGCTGACAAAGTAGGAGGTATGACAAGTTCTAGCTGGGAGCCTAGGAACGTGGCACCAGGTGGTTGGGATTAGAATTGATTAGGCTGTCAGTGAAAGGCAAAGAAAAGCTTAAGAATAAAATTTGGCTTTAGAAAAATATCTTAGTAGGTATGGATTCATACATCATTAAAATTTAAGTTATACAATTCAACCAATCACTGAGGACAGTTGTTGGTCCCTTTTCAGCTCCATTTCATTCAAACTGTTTTATTTAAGCAATAAATAGTTAATTGTTGATGTTTTACAGTTACAAGGCTATAGCCAATACATACTTAGCATAAACCCCAGTACTGTAGGTCATCTTCCAATAGGATTAAAATGATCAGCATGTTTCTCAAATTCTAAAAGAAATACCACATTCTGGGGCATATTCAGTTATATTGGGTTGACCAAAAAGTTTATTAAGTTTTTCCCATACAATGGCTCTAGTAGTGCTTAGTTGTCTTTAACTTCACTTGAAACAATTTTGTTAAATTGTATTGTGACAGCTGTCATAGCAGCATGTATTAAAAAAAATCAGAATTGGTGAATTTTTGTGTGGCCATCTTAATGAAGATGGAAAAAGATATACAACATTTGTAGTGTATTATGCTTTCTTATTTCAAGAAAGGTAAAAGTGCAACTGAAATTATAAAGGAAAGATTATGCAGTGTATGGAGAAGCTGCTGTGACTGACTGATCAAATGCGTCTAAGGTGGTTTGTGAAGTTTCTTGGTACTGTTGACATTTTGGCCAAATATTCCTTTGCTGTGGGGCTGTCTTATGCATTGGAAGATGTTTAGCAGCACCCCTGGCCTCTACCCACTAGAAGCCAATAGCAGGAGACAGCCAACATTCTCAAAATATCTAAATAAAGTTATTGGTGAAAATGAAAAATGTGCCTTATTTTATGGAAAAAACTAAATGGACTTTTTGGCTAACCCAATATATTCTTCATTTCAGACAGACAATCTGGTTGTACCAACAACTAATTCTTTTTTCCAAGACCACATAATAAGGGTGGTATGTCTCTTTTGCATGCCACTTTGATGAAGTTTTTGATATCTGACCAAATGACCATCTTTGCCTTCCACTGCTTAATTTCCACATCAGCTGGAAGTAAATTTGTTTTTCAGAAAGTTCTGAAACATAGATGTGGGCTTTACTTCTTAACCATAGATCATTACTTTGCAATATGAAAAGATGGGTCAGACATCACTTGGGGAGTGTGATGAGTCCTTAACCCCCACCCTGGGCATCTTAGTTCACAGAGCTGTGGCCTGCAGCTGACATAGGTAGCTGAGTGAGCCAGCATCTTCTCATGAGTACACACACCCTTCACAACTGTTGGGTTCGATTTCTATTTTCTATTTATTAAGAACACATAATTTTTATTTGTATAGTTTCTATGAGCCATCTCTTCCCACTCCAGTTCCTATGACTGTAATTTGGGGTTCTGGATGTTTCCATATTGGACTTATGTGACACTCTCCCTGTGGCCTCTCTCTGCCAGGATTCTCTGCCAATTCTTCCTCCATAATCTTTTTGTTTTTTGTTTTTTTAAAATATTTATTTTATTATTTTTAAAAGATTTTATTTTATTATTTTCAGAAAGATGGGAAGGGAGAGAGGCAGAGAGGGAGAGAAACATCAATGTAGGGTTGCTTTTCACCTGCCTCCAGCCACAGACCTGACTGGAGACCTGGTTTACAACCTTGTTATGTGCCCTGGCTGGGGAATCGAACCTGCGACCTTTGGGTTCGCAGGCCGGTGCCTTATCCACTGTGCTACCAGCCAGGGCCCCTCCATATTCTTTGCAGATGATTTTCCTGACATGGATGTTCTGCTCCTTAGAGCCCTTTATTTATTTATTTAAAAAAATTTATTATTATTATTATTTTTTAATTTAAAGATTTTATTTATTTTTTAGAGAGAGAGGGGGAAGGGAGAGAGAGAGAGAGAGAAACATCAACGTATAGTTGCCTTTCACCTGCCTCCAGCTACGGACCTGGCTGGAGACCTGGCTTGCAACCTGGTTATGTGCCCTGGCTGGCACATAACCTTTGGGTTCACAGGCTGGCACCTTATCCACTGTGCCACCAGCCAGGGGTCCTTAGAGCCCTTTAAAGTCAACCCCCATCCTTGTCTTCAGGACATTTCCATGCCCCCTAGACCAGTGTCCCAGCATTTGTCCTGGCAGCCAGTGTCTTCCCTCCTCAGTGCCCTTCCCTCTGCCTGCAATGGTCACACCACCTCCTGCTTCCTTTGCTGTCTTTCTCTTGCTTGTCAAGAAGCAGAGTGCTTGTGTGCATGTTTTATCCTCACCTGGGGACGTGTTTCCATTGATTTTTAAAGAGAAAGGAAAGGAGGAGGGTGGAGAGAGAGACAAACATTAATGTGAGAGAAACATTAATCCGTTGCCTCCTGTGTGCACCCCAGCCAGGGATTGTGTCTGCAACCTAGGTCTGTGCCCTGACTAGGAATCAAACCAGTAATGCTTCCATGCATGGAACAATGCTGCAAACAACTGAGTCATCTCGCCAGGGCATCTGTCAAAAAGCAGTTTAAACTGAAGACGTCTACTTCTTCATTTCTATTCCAGTTTTCCCCTCTTGGATGAAAAGTACTGGAGTAACCAGAAGACATACACACATGCCTTTATTTTATGAGATTATGTACCTCAGGAACCTCTTTCTGTAGCCACACACTTTGTCTTTTATTGCTGTTGCATATATTTCTGAGCCAGTAAGGGATTGTTGAGAGAGCAAGAAGACAAATATGGAACTTTCTATGACATTCCATCCCCAAATATTTGGAAAACAAGCCACTCAGCAAGTGAACTACCTTACAGAAGATTATGATGTTGGTTTTAATTTTTTCTTTTTTTTTTCAAACTGACTTTCCATTTTCTTGAATGTCTTGGAAAACTTTTTGGTTTACAGAGGTTTTTAAAAAAGAATTAATGGTTACCACTCATTCAAGAAATTTAGGCTGAAAAACTTTTAACAAAAAGGAAAAGCATTAGGTATATTAATGCATATATTTATGCATATTATTAGGTGCAGACATATTTAAAAAAGTGTTTTCCTCCAAAATGAGAGTTGTCAATTTTTACCTCAATGATTCATTGAGTAGGTGGGTTGTCATTTGGAATTTGGCAATACTACATTTAGACAGACACTTATTCCTATCAGGTTCAGAAGGGTGGTGGCTATTTCAGAGTGTAGGTGGTCATAATAGCATCACGTGTTCATGCACTCTGAAAGGGAATTTCACGGCAATTAGCATTTAGAATATTTGTCTAATTCCGAATAAAGACTTGAGGGGTGGAAAGACTGTATAAAATGCCTTGTCCTCTGTTGTTGGGTGTTTTCTTTTTGTTGTTGTTGTTGTTGTTTTTGAGAAAGCACCTGTGTTGCTTTTGCAAAAGGAGTTTGAAGATATTTCACGTTAGTTTGGAGCTCTGGACGCCCGAATGAGAGCGGCGGAGGTTTGGGACTGCCACCGTGAAGTTGAGGCCACAGAGGAATTTAGGTTTGGGACAAAGACGTTTGCGGGACAGGCACGCAGCCAGGTTTTACTTTTGCTGCCTAGTTCTCATCGTGTGACACAAAATGAGGCCCTTCTGTCAGGATCTGCATTCTCTTGCTAACTGAGAATTTTAGTTTCATAAGCAGGGCTAACACAGTGGTCTGGGGGGGAATTCTCGGTGTTAGTAGGAGGGAAGGGGTGGGAAAAGTGTGAGGCTCTAAGAAGTTATAATGTAAAACGAAGGTTTGTAAGTTTTGCAACAGGCCTGGCCATAAACATATTAAATTCTTACCGGTATCAAATTCAAGGAAAATGTTGTGAAATCGTGCTGGAGGCAGTCAAAGGAACTTGAAAATAATTATAATTCGCTAGACAGTCAGGAGTACTTTGGAATCTGACTTTCGAGCCATGCAGAACTATTAACTCTTTTCTCCAAATATCCGGCCTTGCTCTGTTGTCGATTGTCCCCCTTTGGTTCACGTGGATGCCTCCCGGGCAGCTGGTGGCCAGGGCAGCTGTGGCGACCCACCTCAAGCGCGCCCCTCCCATAGACGGAGCTCCCAATTTAGCTGTTCGCTTCGTGCAGAGAATGCCAGAGCCCAGCAATCTGAGCTCTCGCTTTCCGTTTCAATAAAAAGGCAGATGCTTCACACATGTTTTCACAAATTGACATAAACCATGGAAGGAAAGAATGCTGATACTCAATAGTTGCCCTGTAGTGGCTTGTTTTGCTTGTAATTTTTAGGTCGACTGTCAAAGCAAATGCTGAAAGTGAACCTGCATCTGTGCTGACACTAGATTAGAAGTAACCCACGCTCTTTCAAGTGCCCGAGTAATGGGTGAACGGGGACGTCTATAAATAGCGGGTTAGTGTGTCTGATGGACCTCAGAGACCGGAGGGCTTCCTAGGGCCAGCATTGTCCCATGTGGCTGGGGAGGAGCATGGCCAAGGCGAAGAGGGTGCGTTCTGTTTCGCCTTTCATTCCAAATCCAGAAGGGCAGATGCTTGAATCGTGGAATTAGCCTGCTGTGTGAGCTCTGGGGCACAGGAGACTGGGAAGGCCTAAAAATAGGGCTGTGAAAAGCTTTGCCCCTTTTCTTGAAGAAGATGTTGGCCTGCATGACTTTGAGGAGCGTCAGAAAGCTCCCCCTGGATTATCGTGTGAAGCTGCACTTGATGGCCTGTCCTGCTGTCTCCTGGGCTCACTGCTTTGTGACACTGAGCTTCTCTCCGAACGGAAAGGCTAGAAGGGGTGGATGCAGGCCCCGCGCATTCCTTACAGTTGTGGATTTAGACCGATCTGTCTGCACCCTTTTGGTCCTAAGTGACAGTGCCAGGCACATGTCAGTGGTGCATTAATTGATGGTGTGCACTTGTAAGCAGGCTAGCTACAATTTGAGGGTGTAGCCTGTGGCTGTCAAATACAGTCAGGTGTCATGGGGACTGAGATTTACTGCCTGCAATTCCTGAGTCAGCTGTGAACTCTTGGGGAGTGGATGGTACGTTAGGGCTGATCTAGAACCTTGCTTGCCACCTGGGATGGTACTGGCCCGTGGAATGTGATTGAACTGGTAAGTGCCAGTCTGCTCACATCTGGTGGGGTGCCAGTGCCTGTGGGTGCTGTCTCAGGAAGGGGGCCCTATGGGGTCTGAGGGTGAGCCTGGGAGGAGATCTATTAAATAAGCTCACAGTCCGTTTTACCTGTGCTTGGTCCTGGTTCACACATGACCCTGGGTTGCATCACAAGCCTTAAGCTGACACCACCTAGCAATTTGGTGTTAAGTATTTCTCACTGCTTCCCCACCTATGGAAGGAAAGAATGCCTCCCCCCCACCCCCGGCCAGCCCAACACACACACACACACACACACACACACACACACACACACACACACACACACACTTGAGGGCTTTTTAGAAAATGCAGTTTTCCTAGAGCAAGAATGAGCTCTGGCCTGGCTGGTGTGGCTCAGTAAATTGAGTGCCAGCCATGAACCAAAGAATCACTGGTTCAATTTCCTGTCTGGGCACACGCCTGCATTGTAGGCCAGGTCCCCAGTTGGGGGTGTGGGAGAGGCAACCACACATTGATATTTCTCTCCCTTTCTTTCTTCCTTCCATCCCATTTCTCTCTAAAAACAAATAAATCTTTAAAAAATAAAAAAATAAGATTGTGGAGAAAACCTGAAAGAACCAGGTTCTGGGAATGAGTCAGACACCAGCCTGGTATTTGGCTGGTGTCCTTTAGCTTTTGTGTTATCAGCTTAAATGCTCAGTAAATTCTTTTCCCATTCTGGCAGGTTTGCAACCTTCAGGGTCTGACTGGTGGCAACTCAGGATAATAAGGAGGAAGTTATACCTGTGTAGCGAGTGGAGACGTAGCTCCCTAGACTTTCATTTCAGCCATTGACCCACAGTAGTTCTGGTGTTGTGATGTTTATCACTGTCTCTTTTACCCTCACCTTCTTCCTTACTTGGAAGACAAATGGTGAGATTAAATATGGCCATGACTCAGCAATGCCCAGCTGAAGCCCTGTAGAGGCCATCAGGAAAGACAGTGTCATGGTCATTGGTCTTGTTAGAAGTAGCAAGCAGACCCTTCAGCTGTTCCTGTGTTTTTTTAAATCCTCACCCCAGGCTATGTTTTAGAGAGAGGGAGAGAGAGGTGAAGAGAGGGACAGAGACAGAGAGACAGAGAGACACTGATGTGAGACAAATATCAATTGGTTGTATCCTGCATGTGCTCTGACTGAGGATGGAATCTGCAACCTAGATATATGCCCTGACTGGGAATTGAACCTGTGACCTTTTGGTGTATGGGTGGATACTCCAAGTGATCAGGCCAGGGCCAACTATTACTGCTTTTCACTAAAGTTTTGACAAGCTTATTATAAAATAATAAAGTACTCCTGGGCATGTTTCAAAAACTAAAATAAAAATATACGTAGAGTAAAAGTCCTAAATTCTTACCCCTATTTATGCTTTTGCTTCCCATCCTCCAAATGCACCAATTCATCACACATGTTGTCCATGTTATTAATTCCCTGTGTTTTTATATATGAAGGAAAAAAGTAATTTACTCCCATTTTAAAATAAAAAATGTAATATATCAAACACATTGTCTTTTTCTCACTTCATCTTTCTTGAGGCTCTTTCCACATTAGCCAGTAGTTTTCTGTTTCTTTTTAATAGCTGCCTAATATTACATTACATGTGTATAGGAAATGCTAGTTAATTTATCCCCTACCCATGAATAATTGGTTTGTGGTCTGTTCTTGGCCATAGTAGCCAATGCAGCAATGAATAAATTTGTATATATGCCATTTTGCACACATGCAAATTTATCTGTAGGATAAATTTTAGGAGGTGGGATGGCTGGATCACATAGTTTGTGCTCTTATAATTTTTGATAGATTTTACAAAATTGCCTCCCATAGGACTTGTTCTAATTTTCTTTCCCACTAATAAGCTGAACAATTCAAATATGTTGAAATACCTCTTGGAGCATCAAATAGAGATGCAAAGAGCATATTCTATGTGCAAGTCTGAAAGCAGCATCAGAAATGGTCCCCCAACAGTGCAGGGGACCCACTCAGTCCTGATTTCATGTAAGACAGGCCCACCCCACACATTAGCGTTTGTTGGACTCTGCCCAAGGGTACCCACTCAATGGAGTGGGAATGGGCCCAAGATCTAGCTCCCTCTCTAGCCTGCCCAGGCTTTTGGGAAACAAAGAGGATCCAACTCCGACTAGAAAACCTAGTGTCTCTGAGTAAGCCTTTGATAAATTCCATCTGATTGAACTAAACACTGACAGAAGCCATCTTTATCAGATGTGTAGGAAGGTGTATCAGGGAGATGAATTACCAGCTTACATTTTTATTTTTGACGTTGAACAGAAAGGAGTTAACATTTCCATCATTTTAACATGGGCTGCAAAACCACCCAGCAGACGGTTGTAGGTTGGGAAATTCAGCCCGAGGAACCCTTCTGCCCCAGGTTCTTCCACCATTCCTTGCTCCAGGGTCAGCCTCCCAAGGGTTTACTCTGCACATGCTTCCCTCTCCCCTCTGCCTGCTTCTTCACCTCCTGAAGCCTTGTGTCTAAGTCCTCATCCCACTATCAATTTTAAAATTAAGGAATGAAGACTTTCTGGTAACAAAAACAATATACACTTAGGGTGGTTTGACTTAAGATTTTTTGACTTTATGATGGTGCAAAAGTGATATACATTTAATAAAAAATGGCTAGGCTAAGCTAGATGTTCAGTAACTTAGGAGTATTCAATGCATGTTGACTAATTGTATTTTCAATTTGTAATGAGCTTATCAGGACAACTCTTGTAAATTGAGGAGCATCTGTATACATTTATGACAGAAAATTTACACTATTTATGATTTAAAGCTGTGATTGCAATTTTGCAATCTTGTTAGGCATGAGATTGGGTTAGAATAAGGAACGGGCAGGCATAAAAAAGGAGGTTGGAAATGGGGTCAATTGAATTTGGGTGAAATTCTCAAAGTTTGTGGAGCAGCTGAAATCATCTGCACACGTTTTGACTGCTGGGAAGTGTAAGAAGCCTTCCTGTAGCGTTTTGCCTGGGTGAATCTTTAAGAGTTTCTGAACACCCGGTGAGAATAATATGTTGGTGGATGCTGAGAATGTGGTTGGGGTCACTAATCGCATAGAGGAACTGATTCGAAAAAACTCTGCTGTCAGATCAATACATCAACTCATATTGTCTTATAATAGTGGATAACAGTAGAAAGTGCTTTGAGGTCCCATGAAAGAGCTTTGAGCAGAGGTTTTCAGGTGTACAACATAGTGGCTGGCCAATATATACTTTACAGTGTTCCCCCTGGTATTTCCAGTACCCACCTGGCACGTAGTTACTCCAATATTATTGATTATATTTCTTATGCTGCACTTTACATTCCCGTAATTATCACGTAGATTTTTATTAACAGTTGGTATTGAATGAATACGGTGGTATAGAATAACACATTACAAAATTAAACAAAACCTCCATTCTCAGTTTTCTTTATCCTGTAATAGTATTTCACAGCAATTATCGCCTCATATTATATACTTAGTTCTGTATAACTTTGTTTGGAAAACACCTATTCGTTCCAATGCAATTGACATATTAGAGAATAATTTGAGCATAATATTGGCTTTACATTTGCTTATGTGTGATTTTTCTTTGCAAAAGCAGTAGATGAACATAGAAAATTGCACCCAGCTGTGCCAAGCCGCATGGGAATACATAAAACATACACGTTCACACACCTCAAACATCTGCCATCTGCCTTGCTAATGTCTTGTTTTATGAGGCACACTCTGTCCGCATGTGGTGCCAAAGCACTGTCTCTGATTTCTGCTACACATCTCACCCCACAATTATGAGTTGTGGTTCTGCCGATGTCCACTGCTACACGCACACTTCAGGTATTTCCCTGCCCAGGGTCATGTTGATTGTAGTATTCATGTATTTCTTAACCATTCAGCACATGCAAAATTGTGCTCCAGTTTTTATTAGGTTCCTGTCTTTCTTCCCCCATATGTCCTTTGGTTTTTAGTGTGTAATTTTTGTGTAGCATGGTGATTTTTAGGAACACACATGTGGTTTTGTAGCAAAACAGAATACATGAGTGCCACTTCCTTATCATGTTTGCTGTTCATTGTCTTGTCTCTCTGTCTTCCCTTCCTGCATGTCCATTCATGGGAGGCAGGGCCTTTTGATCATTCGCTCATTGTTCCAATCCCCAGCCCTTCCTGGGTGTCTGGCACAGGGCAGGAGCTCAGTAAACATTTGTTGAATGAATGAATCATCAGGTCGTTTGCTGGAAACAGCATTCCAGCCATGTTCTGTTGCAAATTAATGGTTCTGTTAACAAAAGGATTGTTACGGTTAAGGGGTACATTGAGTTTGGCAAACACACCCAACTCTTTGGCTGATGTAGCTTATCAAGGGAGAGCAGGAATAGAAATGTGGGATAGAGGTCACACAGCGTTGTAGAATTCAAATCTGAGAAGAAATGGCCTACCAATATACTCAAAGTCAATGAAAGGAGGAATAATCAGAAGAATATTAGCAGAAGTGGACAGGCCCATGAAAAGGGTTATGTTCATTTAGTAAACATAGTGAAAAAGAAGAGATCCTAATGATGGTGTTTGACTTTGACTTCAAGGGAATTTAGTAAATGAAAAAGGATTTTTTATTTAAATTTTAGGATTTTTCTTTTTAATTCAGAAAGATGGTATTTTTGACCAGTTGTTGGGAAGGACCCCGGTTATTATTATTATTATTATTATTATTTTTAAAGATTTTATTTATTATTTTTAGAGAGAGGAGAAGGGAGAAAGGCAGAGAAGAAGAGAAACATCATTGTAAGGTTGCCTTTCACCTGCCTCCAGCTACAGACCTGGCTGGATCTGGCTTGCAACCTGGTTATGTGCCCTGGCTGGGGAATCGAACCAGCAACCTTTGGGTTCGCAGGCCGGCGCCTTATCCACTATGCCACCAGCCAGGGCTTCTGTTATTATTTTTAAAACTGAAATACTTACATCATTGCATCATTGTTTCAGCATCTGTCCTGTATATTTAAAATAGGTGTCTGGTTAGTGCTCATACAAGGTCTGTTCTGAAAGTATTGGCCACACATACTGTTTTAATTATATTGACATTGACTCTATACATTTGGGACAGACCTCCTACACATGTCAGTACTCCTATACAGGAACTGAGTATGCATGTAAAGCTGTTAGCTGGCTTGTAGATATAGGTGTGTGTGCATATATACATACAGCTATATAACTTTGTGCTGCAACTATGTGCTGTATGTGGATTATTTCATTTCACCCTCACAGCAGCCCCACAGGGTAGATGATGTTACTTTTCTCATCTTTCCGTTGCGGAAACTGAGTGCCCAGGGAGGCTAAGGAACTTAGTGAGAATGATGCAGATGGTGGGCCTGGGGTTTAGGGACTTGGGATGCAGAGCCCATGCCTCCATGCATCAAAGGCACCACCTGGGTCCCAGCAATTCCAGGAGGAGGAGATGGAGATGTAAGTGAAAAGTAGCAGCGTCATTGCTACCCAAGTGAAGCCAAGCCTGTGAAATTGTGAGGGGTGGAGGTCACAGTCGCGGAGCAGGTGCCTAACTGCTTCATGGGGTAAGCTCCCTCTCTGCTGACTGGGTGCTTAGGAAGGTGCCCGCTACATCAAAGGCAGCCAAAAAATACACAAAGAAAGGATGAAGGTTTATTTGATTCCTATATCATTCTTAGCACTGGACTAGTTGATTTTTAACTTGTATACATTGCATTAGTAACTAATGGTTTTGGATTTGGGCTTTGTGATAAGCACTTTTATTTGTTGTGTCTAATTTAATCTTTGCAACACCCTTGACATTGGTTGTCTTACCTCCATTTTCCATAAAACTCAAAGGATGTGCCTCAAATCACACAGTGAATGAGTGCCTTTCTTTTGTCCTCACCCACCAGCCAGTGGGTGCCATAAGAAAAGAAGAAATGCTCCATTTGTCACAACATGGATGGGTCTTGAGAATATCATGCTAAGTAAAATAAGTCAGACAGAACAAATTAAGAACCATATGATTTCACTCATATATGGGACATAAAACTGAAAGCAACAACTGAACAAACAAGATAAGCAAACAAACACTCAGAGACACAGACAATAATATGGTGGGTACCAGGGGGGAAGGGGGTGGGGATAGTGAATGGTTAGGTGGGGGTTGAGTATATGGTGACAGAAGAAGATTTGACTTTATTGGGCACACAGTTCAATATACAGATGACGTATCATAGAATTGTATGCTTGAAACCTATATAATTTTATTAACTGATGTCATCCCAATAAAGTTAATAAAAATAAACCTTAAAAAAAGGAAAATGAAAGAAATGAAGATGCACAGTGAAGAAGTAGCACAGTTAGGATCTGAACTCAGGTCTATCTTCGCAGCTTTTTAAAGATTTTATTTTTATTTATTTAAAAATTTTTTATTATTTTTAGAGAGATGGGAAGGGAGGGTAAGAGAGAGGGAGAGAAACATCAGTGTGTGGTTTCCTCTCATGTGCCCCCAACTGGGGACCTGGTCTGTAACCCAGGCATGTGCCTTGATTGGGAATCAAACCAGCGACACATTGGTTTGTAGGCTGGTGCTCAATCCACTGAGCCACACCAGCCAGGGTAAGTCTTCACAGCTTTTGACTTGATAAGGCAGATGTGAGTTGAGGTGTGTTTCTAGAACAAATATGGGAGGAGTTCTGAGGCAGAAGTGATTAAGTTCCTACAAAGCTTAATGAAAAGAAATGTGTACCTAGAATAATGACTATCTTGTATTTAGAAGAAAAAAATCATCAAGTTGTCACAGTGGACAGAGACATGGTGTAAAATCGGGTAACTATGAGCCAAGGATAAACCCTTTGCCAGCAGAGAGATTCTTAAAACCAGGTCTGATCCTGTCTCTCTCCTATGAAAAAGGTGATTATTCCTGGTTCTCTGTGTCTGCAGAGTATGGTTCTAGGATGCCCAATGTTATGTTTTCTTGCCACCTCCCTACCCAGGCTACTCACACAAGTGCCCCTCTCTCCAGCCCTGAATGCTGCCTGTGGGTTTTCATATAATCAGGCAGTGAAGCTCTTCTCTGTTCCCAGAAGGCACTACCTCTTTCTTGCAAAATCCAGTTCAGGGTTTATTATCTTGGGGAGGACTTCTCCAAATTCCTCAGGCAAAATTTGGTCCTTTCATTTTTCTGTTACTCAGATCTTCGTTGATCACACTCAGGAATTCAGTACCCTGGTTTGCAACTATTGGCTAACTCTCCAAATGGTTCAAGGATTTTCATGGAAAGGTTATGTCTTATCCATGCTCATGCCCCGGTGCCTGACTGAGGCCTGGTGCACTCAGTCAGTGCTTGTGGCATGGGCAGGTGGATGGATAGATGAATGGATACAATGTTTAAATTATCCCATAAAACTGACACCTGGTTAATAAGTTATTTTCAGGTAGGAGCTATTGCGGCTACTATCAGTGGATGAATTCTTTATCCGTGCTGAATGGAATTACTAACTTTCCATCATTTCTGAAAAATAATTATTCTCAGAGATTAGGATGGAAAATAGGTTTTGAACAAGGCAGGCTGTAGACAGGTGTCTTTCAGGGGATCACAGTTAGAAATCTTAAGTTTTTGGACATTTGCTTTCCTGTGTCTCCAAATCGTGGTCATCCTTCTAGGTCCCAGGTAAACTCTGAGCCTGTGGGCAACTCCCGCCCACCTTCTCTGTCCTCATGCCCAGCATCTTCAGGAACCCTTTATAGTGGTGGTTGTCAAATATTCTGTAGGTCATCTCAGAGGTATAGATCATGCCTCTATTTTTCATGAATTTTGTCGTGTGTTACTCTTGATTCCCCAACCAGATGATAAAGGTTTATCCTTTTCCTCCCTCCCCACCCCCTGCATATCTTAGGTAGTACATATCTGTGGTGAGCAATTACAGTAATTTTTGTCGATATGTCCATCGCTCTCTTATTTTGTCCTGGCGAACTGCCAAACACCTCTTCCTCCATTCTGTTTGCACTTACATGGGAGCAGCAGAGACCCACTGAGGCTGCAGCAGGAGAGGGGGTCTGCTGGAGGCATACAAGGGGTCTCATGGGACAGAAGACCAAGAAGAGTCATGGGGCCTCATGAGAGAGAGGGATGGAAATTTGGAGTCCTTGGTACCCAGGTCAACCCAGGTCTCTTTTGTCTTGGGAGGTGGTCTGTCATCCCTCCTTTTCCTGGGCCCAGTGCCCCACCTTCCTGATTTTTTTCTGCTCACTGGACCTTTTTTGTTTATTCTTTGAACATGGCAACAGAATAGCCTCTCAAAGGACCGTATGGCACTTTCTGACTTTGAGTATAAATTTTTCAAAGCAGGAACTTGATTGCATTTCCTAGGTCAGGGGTTCCTCCCTTGTCCGGTCCGTGGTGGCCCAGGGGGCCGACATTTTCAAGCAGGGGTGTGAAGACACATCATCAAAAGACGGTGTGGGCTCACTGAGCATGCCAAGTTTCTCTAGTGTACTTAACTTAAAATATGTTTCAGCAATAGTCAGTTGAAATAAGAATGTTAATTCAGGGGCCATGGGCCAGCATTGCTTGGACGGAAGAAAGCTATACCAACCATGTTTGTACATGAAGCGTTAGCCTTGGAAGTGGCATCACATGGAGGGTTTTGAGACCCAATTAGAAACTGAAGATTGTTTTTCACCAGAAATTCCTGCCACCAGAAGTTCTGACAAACTAGCCTGGCAAGCTGTGGCTGTAGTACAAAAATCAGTAGTGTTTCTGTATACTAACAGTGCATTTTCTGGAAAGAAATTTTAAAAGATTCCATTTACAATAGCACCAAAAATAATAAAGTACTTAGGAATGAATTTAACCAAGGAGATGAAAGACCTATACACTGAAAACCACGGGACAGTCCTGGCCTGGTTGGAGTATTGTCCAGTTCACCAAAATGTGGGGGTTCAATCCCCATTTGGTGCACATACAGGAGGCAACTGATTGATGTTTCTTTTTCACATTGATGCTTCTCCCTGACTCCCCACCCTGTCTCCTTTCCTATCTAAAATCAATAAACATATCCTCACGTAAGAATTAAAAACCACCACCACCACTACCACCAAGAACAATAACAAATCCCTACAGGGCACCAATGAAAGAAATCAAAACAAACACAAATAAATGGAAAGGTATCCTGTGTTCATGGATTAGCTGGGTTATTATTGTTAAAATGTCAATACTACTAAAAACCATCTATAGATTTGGTGCAATCCCTACCAAGATTCCAAGGTTATTTTTAAAGAAATAGAAAAACACACTCTTAAAATTTATATAGTACCACAGATGACCTTGAATAGCCAAAGAAATCCTGAGAAAGAAGAACTAAGGAGGAGGTATCACACTTTTAGATTTCAAGCTATACTGTAAAGTTACAGCCATTGAAACAGTATGATATTGGCTTAAAAACAGACAGGTAGACCAATTGAACAGAGGTGAGAGTCCAGAAATAAATCCAAGCATATGCAGTCAACTAATAGTTGACAAGGGAGCCAAGAATACTCAATGGAGAAAAAAGAGTCTCTTAAATACATGGTGCTGGGAAAAATGGATATTCAGATGCAAAAAAAGGGAAAAAAAGGGAAAAAGAAATTTGATGTCTGTCTTATACTACTCACAAAATTTAACTCAAAATGGATGAAAGGCAGATATAAGACCTAAAACCATGAAACTCCTAGGAGAAAATATAGGGAACAAAGCTCCCTGCCGTGGCATCGATGATGATTTCCAATGTCATTTGGGGGGTGGACGCTGCTGTGAGAAGCAGTGCTGTGAGGCCGGGGGCCTCTTCAGCGTGTTGAGTGTGTCTGCTATGTCCATTTGTGGGAGGGGGACGGGAAGGACACCTTGCACAGTGTTACTTGCTACCAATCTGAAAAGATTAGCAAACTTCAGTGGGAAAAGGGAGCTGATGAACCAAGGAGACTTCTAACCAACAAGATTCAGAGCCCCAGCCAAAATGGATGAAGGTACCAGTTTTCATGAACAACCCAAATGCTGCAGAGCGGCCGCCATTCCTTTTACTGTGTTATCCATTTTATCTGTTACTGATGAAGGTCATTTCCTTGCTATGGGGAAAACAAGTGGCTTTAAAAAATGTCTCTGTACCTTTAGCTTGTATACACAGATTACACCCTATTTAGGACATTTTTAGGATTGAAGGAGTAATCAGGGGAATGGGTAGACCCACTGGATGTTATTGGCTGTCAGGTTTTCATTAAAAAAGAAAAATCAATGCCTTTCACCATTTTTTTTCTACCAAATTGCCATGTATAAAAATATTCATGGGGATGTAAAATACAGCATAGGAAATTCAGTCAATATATTGTGATAATTATGTATTTAGTGTCAGGTGGGTACTAGACTTATCAGGGGATCAGTCTGTAAATTATATAAATGTCTAGTCTATATTGTACACATGGAACCAATATAATATTGTATGTTGACTTCAATTGAAAAATAAAAATGTCTTATAGAGGGAAGGCATACTCAAAATGATTTCAAGTGACGGAAAGCTGATAGGAATACCTAATCTGTTACATGACAAAGCTGTGGTCCCAAGATTGAAATCAACTAAAAATGTGAAACGGAATGGAAAGACATGTCCTGCCTCTAGGGTTAAAAATTTCCTTATAGGAATATAGAAAGAAACTGGGAAAACAGCATTTCAATAAAAGATGACCCATGGGTTTAGTTGACTACCTTTACAGAATATAACACTTTACAAACTGACATGGCCTATAAAGTTTTATATTCTGTTAAAGGGCTATAAAGGTGCAATGCTCCGTAAGCAGGATCGTGGGGGTGGGGGTGGCTCTGACTCTTCGAAGGGTGTCCTGCTTGGGGAGACCTGGCCTGGGAAGCCTCTTCCTGATGGTCAGGTCTGTCCTGGGGAAGGAGCAGGCCTGCTCTGGGAGGGCACTATCACCTCTGTGGGTAGAGGTCACTGGTGGAGCTTCATGGCGAGGTTAGGGTGTGTCTTCAGAGGGTGGAGAGTAGATTTGGTGCCCTCAGGGGTTCCTTCCAAATCTTAGGTTCTTGCAGTACCAGACAATCTACATATTGTTTTAATTTCAGAGCCACTAACATATGGTTTAGGGATGGGTTTATCATTATAATTTAGGTTGTGTAATACTATAAAAGGAAACTGTGATATGGCTGTCCTTTAAGTGGGGCAGCTCAAGGAAGTTTTCAGAGAAGCGAGAGAAACCATGCCTGTGTTTGCAGAGAGCGAGTTTTGTTGACTGTAATTGTGATGATCAAATAAACTCATTAACTTGGAAAAATGTAGAGACTAGAGAGAGTGCAGGAAACCTGAGCATGGGGGGGGGGGCAGCTCCCCAAAATATAGTTTGTTTTTAGGCAGTAAAAGTTGACTCCATTTGATCAATCTGAAGATTTTTCAAAATCCTCTCTCCTTTCGGTGACTCTCTCTGAGCGTTTCCGCTTTCCAGTAATCATAGCTTTGAATTACGGAGGAAGGCCAGCCTCTCCCGAAGCTGTGTTTCCCAGAGTGGTTATTACAGCTGGCACGGGTGGCCCAAGACCGGCAGGGCCACGCCGGCCTCGAGATTTTCTGCAGAAACAGACCCTGATTACTCTTTATTTTTGCTCGTGTTGTTTTACTCTCATCTGTAATTTCAAATCCACTATACAAAGAGTCTACAGAGCGCCAGCTGGATGGCAGTTTAAAGATTTTCTTTCTCTAGTTTTAAAATTTTAAATAGGACTATCAATTTGGGTGTTTTGCTGTTTAGAAATTGGTAAGATTTGTCTTTCGGTTTCCTTAACTTCAGTGGATGGGGAGGTTGAAAACAAAATCACCAGTTGAAGATTTATGTTAAAGGTCTTTGTTTTCCCTTAGAAAAGGGGTGGGGATACCCCTGCCAACTTCATCTTACATGGATGAGGGGACCAGTGGGTTTCTGGAATTAGTGTTCTGATTTTAGCCTGGAAAGCTATGTTCTCAGGGACCTTCAAGTGTGTGCTGGGTGCCCCACTCTGCTTGTCCCTCCCTGGGCATGCCAGGGCCACACGTGGGAGACAGGCAGGCAAGCAGGCAGCTGGGACCAGGACAGGCTTGCACTTACCGGTCACTGTCAACCACGGAAGGCAGGAAATGGCACCTTCTTGCTGCTTTTGAAAAGCAAATGCCTAACTCATGTATAATAATGGTTGTCTTGACTTTGTTCACTGCCTTTCATCATGTGTCTGGATTGTATTTTGGGGGAGGAGGGAATGGCTTTTCTTTTCTTTTCTTTCTTTCTTTCATTTTTTTCCTTTCTCCCTCTCTCTCCCTCTCTCTCTCCCTCTCTCTCTCTCTCTCCCTCTCCTTCTCCCTCTCCCTCTCCACCCCCCCCCCCATTCTCTGCCTTTTCAGTTTAGTTTAAAGCCTTATCTTTTACCTATTCCCTTTAATTGTCTCTCAGACTGTTGAAGGCAATCATTGGTATAGCTCAGACTTGGCTGTACCAAGTAACAACTGTTGTAGGGTTTCTTCAACTCTAGGACACTGTTAAGTGCATGTTCTCAAACTCTGCTTTGGAAGTCCAGTTCTTTCAGAAAAGCAATTAAGCAACATGTGTTTAGCTTTTATTTTTATTGTTGAGAAAAGATCTTTACAAGTTTATTCTTTTTGTCCCTGTAATTTCACTTCCAGGAATGAATTCTAAGGAAATCTTAGGAAATACAAAGCATGAACACATTCACTTTAAAGCATTATTTATAATTATGTGTTCTAATAATAAATATTTTAAAAAAGCTATATGTCTAATAGTAGGGGGATTGAAGTTATTTCTTCTTTCTACTTGTCTGCATTTTCAGCATTGTGTCAAATATGTTCATTTGACTTGCTCGGGCAGCTAGTGGGTCATGGAATCAGGGCTTTTCTGGATGAGAGGCTAGATTAAGTGGGATTTAAGTGGTTATACATGCATAGCTCGTGTAAGGGAAAAAAAAAACACTTGATTTAAAATATCTCATATTTATTGATTGTATACCTGCAACTTCTGTTTTTGGAAGTACACGAAGTGGGATACCTTGAAGACCCTCCTCTTACAGAACATTTAGTTCCCTGAGCTATTAAACATTAAGCATCCTTTTAAATGTGTGGCCAAGATAACTAGACATCACAGGAAACCCCCAGCATCTGAAAACCTTTTCACAAGTGAGAACTGTGAGAGCTGATGCTAGAGCAGCCCTGAGGAAGTTGTTCGGCCTTGATGGCTAAGGAGTACCTAGTGGGGTGGGATGGAAATGAGACCTAAGGCCCAAGGAGGGGTGGAGGTCCTTATTTAAAGCCAGGCCCCTCAGGACCACATCCTTGGGGAGAGAATAGACCACAGAAAATAGGCCCATCAGATTGCGGAGACCAACAGGCAGTTTACCCCCTCAGTTGGAGCTGGGCATGGTGGGATTTGTAACGAAAGGCCTGTCCACTTGGGTTTGGAGTTTGAATTATACTACTTGGTGTGAGAATCCTCAAGTTGATACATGTCCAGTCTCACCTTGGATGGCTCTGCGTCAGCCCTGACCTCCTGAGTTGCGCTGAATGCAGTCAGATGCTGATACAGCCATTTAGGATCCAGGTGGTCTACAACAAAACAAAGTAAATCTACCAGCATCTCTTGGAAACTTTGGTCAAGAGAGAATGTGAGTGCTTCAAGCCAGCAGAGGATGCTGGACAGAAAGAACAGTACAGCACTTCACTGGCTAATGGAAGCTGTGTAACAGGTGCTCAGTGGGTTTTGCTGAATGATCTTTCATTGCAGTTTAACAGGTAGTTTTTCTAAAGATGTCCATAGGTTCATTCCCAGCCCCGGACCCTCTGACTCTGTCTTGAAAGATCTTAAGTGATTCAGCTGTGGATTGTTTCTCCATGTGGCTGCAGAAGCCTGTTGCCTTTCTTGCTCCCCTGGCTGGCTCTTGCAGAGGGCCCTGTAGGTCTGTAGGGCAGACCTTTGGATCTGCCCAAGAATTTAGCAGAGAAGTCGATGAAAATTTGAGGACTGAATAAATGAATCCTGTGCTGGAGGCCTGAATCAGTGCTTCTCGGATCTTACTGTGCAAGTGACTCTTCTGGAGAACTTGTTAAAGTGCAGATGATATTTCAGTAGGTCTGAGTGGGACCAGGGCTCCGTGCTTCTCACAGGCTCCCTGTTGATATTGGTGCTTCTGGTCCAGGCTCCATACTTTAAGTAGCTAAGGATTAAACAACCCGCCTTATAAAAATCTTGGGGACATTCAGTTTCAGCCAGCCACAGGCTGTGTGGACTGGCTCCAGGGCATTTCAGGAAGCCTTTCCACATCCTTTGGGGGAGAGACGTTTCTTCTTGTTGGAGGGTGTGGTCACCCCTGCCTGGTCTTCAACCTCCCTTCCTTATCTGAGGGATAAGGACCCCTTGAGAGGGTCGCATGTGGGGTGCAAAGGGCATCAGGCGCTGTCCCACATGAGCGCTCTGACCAGCCACCTCTGAGGCTGTGTCTGGAAAAATGAGGGGTTCTATTGGATGGTCCCCAAGCCCTCTTGGGTGCTACTATTTTGCCACCAAACCCTGAGGATAACCACAGCTGCCAGACCCTAAAAATGTAGGTCATCTTGAGGCAGGAGTGGTTAAAGCCACATTTGAATATCTTTGTTAATGAACTAAGCACCTTTATGGTAGGAGAAAAATATCCAATCCATATAAACTTTATTCATATCTTTCCACATGTCAGCATAGTTCGCATATTTGTCATTTTATAATGGCTCAGTAGTTACAGTCCCTCAGGTGGTTGGGATAAGGCCCTGTGTGGTCATTCCCCTGAGGCTGGCCCTTGGCTCATCTCCAGCCCCCTCCCCCACCCCCACTCTGCCAAGCCCCTTCTTGCTTTGGGTGATTTTTAAAAATTGGGAGCTCATGCGGCCAGGTCATCTGGTTAGGGGATCTTATAGCCCTGCTCTACTTTTGGTTTTGTTGACGATGTTCCTTCCAGTGTTTTGTAATCACATCATTTGCATGGTTGTGTGTTTAAGGTCAGTCTCCCTGCCTAGATTCTCAATTCCTGGGGCGAGCCCCTCCCCGTGTTGGCCGTCTCAGTGCTCTCTGCACCTAGAACGCTGCCTGGCGCGCAGGAGCTCAGTCAAGGAGGCTACGTGAATGAGCAAGGGCTCTGTAGTAGGACTTGCATCCCAGCCAGGTGCGCCCCCGCCGGCTCCACCTGCCGGCCAGCATGCACTGGACAGACACTGGTTGTCTGTGGGTGGACTCTGCTGGGAGAGAGGAAAGCAGCAGCCAATTACGTTTCACTGTTTCAAGTGCCAGACGCAGGGTTCTGTGGGCACGTAGAGGAGGAGGACCAGACGGAGGGTGGAAGCCTAAAGGAGATCCACCAGGGAGGCCTGGATTGAGGGCTGAGAGACTTCTGTGCATGTACTGACAGCTGTGGGCTGGGGGTGTCTGAGAGCTGTCACCGAGGGCAGAGCCCGCACCCGCAGAATTCTTCTCAGCTTTGTCTTGGCCAGAAGCTCATGGATTTTGATTTCTACAGCCATTGCAGGGGTGGTACTTTGGGAAAACACTCACACATCTGGGCTGAACAGTTGCCTTTATGTGCCTTAATTATAGACAACACAGTCACGTTTTAGATGCAGTGCTGCCCTGTGGAACGAAATGCCCCTACTCGTAGAGTTGTGGACTCATTGAATTTGTTTGGAGGAGCTGGAAGGAACCTTGGTCAAGTTACAGTGACACATTGCATGATGGAAGAAAAAAAGTCCCCCCTTTACCCCCTCCAAAATCGGAAAGGTGAAGCCAAGCTATGCTAAGTTAGGATTTTTTACTCCGGTTCATGGGAGTCAGTGAATAAAGCTAAGAAACAGAATAATAAATTACTGATTACAGAGAGTTTCCTCTATGAGTCATGGTGTGGGAGAGTGTCATTATTTTTCACAATTTAGAACTGCCATTGCCAGGGACTGAATACTCAGCAACTTCCAGACACTGGACATTTCATGTGTTCTTGTCACCCCCTCTCCCCACTCCCATTCCCCTCATCCCCTTTCCTGTTTGCTGTATTTCATGTGCTGTGTTTTGCAGCATTGTGGTTCAAGCATCCTTCTAAGTGTATGGTTTTCTTAGAGCTGAGGATGGTTTTAGCTCAAAGAATGTGGAGGCCAATGGTTTCTTTCCCTTTCTTTCAAGGTATATTTGTGATAATGTGTTTTTCATATACAGAAGTGTATTTCTGCATTTAGCTGAGAGGAGGTATACTTTCATCTTTCAAAATTCCTAGAGGATTTTGTTTCTCATCTCTTAAAAACAAGTTTCCTCTCCTTGCTTTCTTTCATCAGATGATTTTCTTACATTGGTATTTGGACTTCATAAGTGGATGTGCTTATTTTTTATTCACTCTGTTACTTTGTCTCACCTCATGTGGTTGCGTAGAAAAACTACAGGCAATTTCCAAGAAATGAGGCTTTGGTGGAAAAATTTTGTTTTTAAATTTATTTTTATATTTTAACTTTTTAGTCAAAAATAATTATGGTCCTCCCTCCAAAATTACAAAAATAGTGCATTGACTTTCTGTATGTCCTTTACCCAGCTTCCCCAAATGTTAACATTTAGTTAGCTGTATTATAAACTTTAATACAGGCATTAAAACTGAGAATTTATATTGTGATAATACTAGTAACTATTCTACACACTATATTCAGTTTTGTTAGTCACCCCTATTGTCTTTCTTCCCCCCCTAGTTCCTGGAGCATCCAGCCTAGAATCACGCATTTCATTGTCCAGTCTCCTACGTTCTGTGAGCCATTCCTCAGTTTTTCTCTTTCATGACCTTGACACTTTTGAAGAGAACTGGCTAGTTAATTCTGTAGAATGCCCATCAAAATGCGTCTGTTTGATCTTTCCTCATGCCTGATTCAAGTGACATATTTTTGACAGAATGGCCTGTCCTCCTCAGTACCTCAGTACCTCTTATGAGAGGTTTTGTTAATGCTGATGGTCACTTGGGTCACTTGGGTAAGGTGCTATCTGCAAGCTTTCTTCACTATGAAGTTACTGTTTTTCCCTTTGTAATAATGAACATCTTATCAGAAAATGCTTTGAGATTATGTAAATATCCTGCTGCTCACCATACATTCAAATCTCTTGATCATTCTTGTCTGTGACAATCAGGACTATGGTGTTCGATAAATGGCCATTTTTCTTTCTGTCATTCCGTATGCATTTACAAATTGGAATTCTACTGTAAGGAACAGTGTCTCTTCTCTATTTATTTACTTATTTACTTATTAATAGCCATATGGACTTGTGGATATTTGTTTTATCTATTGGTTATAAATCATTACTATTATCATTGATTTTGTTGCTCAAATTCTTCCAGATTTGACCATCATGAGATCTTTCATGTGGACTCCTGTGTCCTTTAGGTACTTCCCCCCAAAGTACATATTTTTTTGACTTTTTTACTTTTGCCATCTCAGGATGTTTTATGTTCATCTTGTACTTGCCCTGTTTAGTCCTAGAAGCAGCCAATTCTCCAAGGAGCCCTGTTGCCTTTGGTGGAAAATGGTGTTGAGAAACCAAGATCTTAGAGGTTAGATGTGCTTATTGATATTGAGGTGTCATTGGTTTTATATCTTTTCAGAGCACAAAGCTAGGAAACACACACACACACACACACACATGCACACACTTCCTATCTCTATGTATCTTTCTGTCACCAACTGAGTTTGTACTGATATGACCTATTTTAATCTATTCTCACAGGGCTTATCCTATCCTTCCCCCTTTTCTTATTTGTAATTTCTTTCTTCATCAAAGAGAAACTTGGCTCCAGTTAGCCATAGTTTGTTTACTTATTTACTCAGTCTTAGAATAAAGTAGTACAGTTCTTGAATTGTTAACCTGTGTGCCTGTGGAGAAAACTAACTAGAGGATGATACTTATTATACAATTTTTTTATCTTTAACCTTAGGGTATCTAGTCAAGGTACTGTTTTCCAAAGGTACTTAGGCTCATTCTTTACTTTCCCCATTCCCTTCATCATGACTGTTATCCATTTAGGGTATAGTCAGGCTAATTTATTAGTTTTTGCAATCTATTTTGGGTTCCAGTCATATCTTGGTTGATTTGGTTTATTTTTTGAGTATGTGAAAAGCAAGTATGGTTTTAAGAAATCAGAACAATACAAAAAGGCATCCTCAGAAGACTTACTTTCTCCTTTTCCGTCTCTCATGTTCCCACTGCCCTGTTCTTTCCACCTTGACCCCATCCTATAGACAGCTGATATCCTTCGTTTCTCATTTATCTTTCTGTATTTCATGTTGCACAAATGAGAAGACGCATGAATATTTTCTTACCTCCTTTTTCTTACATGAAGGGTAGTAGACTTAAGATACTCTTCGGTACTTTGCTTTTTTTACTTAACAAAATGTCCTGGAAATGTCTTCCTATCAGTTCATGGAATCTTGAATATGCTGCAATGACAAACAAGGCGGCAATGAATGGCCTCCTTGTGAATTTTCGTGTTGTGGGGGTGTGGTCAGAGTCATCTCCTAGAAGTAAAAGGTAAGTTAAAAGATGAAGTGCCTCTACAGTTTCGATGTTGCCTAATTACCCTCCAAAGGATGATCTGAATGGGGCAGGCTCAGCAAACTGTGACTCGAGTGTATCTAAAGGTGCTGGCTGTGCGAACGTTCAGTAGTTGTGGAGATGGATGTGAGTTGTTCTGTTAGAGGGCGGGAACTTGACCATGGTTCTTCTGAGGTGTCAGTGCAATAGAGAAGACAGGAGATGAAGGCCAGCTCAGGATTTAGACCCAGGCTTTCCAAGCTACCTGGGGGACATACGGGCTGCCGCTCACGATGGTGAATGACATGATCTCTGATTGCAGGGAAAGGGCTTGAGGTGGGAAGTGGGAAGTGAGTTAAACACTTCTGGGTTTGAGTCCTGCCTTGAGTTTTAGTGGTATGACTCCTAAGCAGGCATTTTATTTAACCTCTTTGAAAAATGAGAATAATAAATACTAATGTATGGAAAGTACATTTCATGGTGTCTGGTAGGGTGGACATGGCTCGTCTGAGGAGTAAGTAAATCATAAATGGAGTGGTTCACAGTGAAAGTTATTTCCCTTCTCCATTCCCCAGTCCTGTTCAATTTATTTGAAGGAAGAAGGGGGATGCTAAATCATTCCACTGACTGACCGTGAGGCTGTGTTAAACATTCCTGTAAAAATAAGCTTTGTTTCGCTTTAATCTCTGACGGTCTGGCTAACAGTGTGGTTGGAAGGTTTGGGCGTCTGTCTCATCTCTGGTTTCCTCTTTCCAGTCGAGGGTGCCCTGTCGGTGATTCCAAAAATCCTGGGTGTTTCCAGGCAGTTACCACTGAGGCTTTCTCTGATTCATCAGAGCAATGGCGATTGTAATCTTCTGTATCTTAATAGGACCCAGGTTGAAACCAAAGTTGCAAGTTTCTTCTAAATCATGTAATAAAGAGCTGTTGACCCTATTCCAGGGTTCCCCAGGGCTTTTTTGTTGGATCTAAAGCAAGGAAGCCTTCCTGCAGGTTCCTGCCGGTGAGCTGATGTCCTGGCTCCTCGGCTGGGTTAGGCTTTGAGGACCAGAATGTGTTTCTAGGACAGCGGATCTTAAAAGGTTCAGAATGGCGGAAGAGCTGCCCATGAGTAAGCCTGCTGCGAACACAGGACTGGCCCGTGTGGACAAAGCATTTGAAAACCAGACCTCAAAATGTGCAGCTGTCACCGGAGGCAAACCCAGGGGAATTGGGAACATTGGGAACCTGGCCGCTCTGAAGCCCAGGAGGGCCCTGGGGGTTATCAGAATTTATCAGAATGATGGATAGCAGTCAGCGACAACCTGAAACCACAGCAACACGAGAAGCCAGCAACAGAATCAGGCCGTCTTTTTAACAGCTTTCAGTCTATGTATTGATTTCTCCTGCTGAGCCGCTGAAGGTTCTGTGGGCATTTTCCTTTTCCAATGCCCTGTCTCATCAGAGTTGAGGATTGCTCCCTGGAGAGGCCATGGGATAAGGCCTCATCGGCAAGTTTTGCCCACTTTAATCCACGTGTCCCAAATTGAACCTTTCTTTTTTTTTTTTTTTTTTTTAATGGAAATGCTTTGCAAGTTAGTAAGGATCTGTAAGGGAGTAGAGAGAAGAGAGAACTGGGGAGGCTATGAAATCATATCCTGTCCAAGGTTGGTCTTAAAGGAAAGTGCCGGATCACTGTCCCTACTCCCCGCCCTGACTCCAGGCCTAACACAGACGCAATTCGAATTCTCGTTTCCCTCCCTCATGCACTCTGTGTGGGTGCGTGGTGTACAGTAGCGTTCTAAAAGTTGTTGGATATAGCCCCCTCCCTCCCCCAGAACAGAGGTCTTTATTTATCTAGTGCACACACAGCCTGTAGCCGTCCTCAGTATGACTTTATCAAGCAGGTAAGAGCATGAGGACTGGGTTCAGGTGGAGAGGGGAAAGGCCGCCTTGTACTGTCCCTGGGGAGGTGGTGTGTTGGGCAGTAGAGAGCCCTCAGACCTTTGCCCTGGACCTGCTGTGATCACAGAAACGGCTTTTCCACACGGCATCTGGGGCAGCTCCTTCTCTTCTAGATCTGAGATGCATTTCTCTCCAGGACCAGCATCTTCACAATCCAGAGGTCATGCAAGGGGTGTCGTGGGAGGAGTGTGGGGGCACCCTAACCGCCTGCCTCTGCCAGAATGGTGGTGAATTTTTTTCTGATTTTCTGAGCTTTACTTTAGAAATTCATTTGAATTGTGCCTTCTGCTCTCTAGAGTATCTTGACGAATAGAAATGTAATATCTCATTTCCCAGACCTTTGAGTAAGAACGATGCTCAGGGTGAAACACCTTAACCCTGTGGATTAACCCTGTGCCACCGTGGGTCCCCAGGGTTGTGAGCACATGTTTGAGGGGCCTAGGCCAGAGTGTTTCTCAAGATGCTGTCATCTGCATGACTTTGTGCTTAGTCTGGGGACAGGATGTGATTTTGGCCTTGGCATGTGATGACCATGTCTGGGCATCACCAGATTGACTGTGCTGAATTTGATAGTTTTTTACCCCCTACATGAGCTAGTCTTTTCCAATAGGACAACAAGACTGGTGTGGATTGTGGATTGTAGGGCGTCGTGTGGTAGGGACCACATGCTTCTCTTGACTTTCCATGTGGCTAGCCAAAGCGTCAGTGGACATGGGGAGGGGGTGGGCACTCCAGCCTCAGGAAATACTCTTAATTTGACAAAGGCTAGCCAATGTCTCAAGGTGGCTGCCACAGCATTACTTATAATGAAAATCTGAAAGTTGCCTTAATATTTAATTGGAACAGGATAAGTTTAAGCAAATGAGTGACTTGATGAAATTTCTTACAGTCATTAACATTATTTTTAGGGTAGTGACCTGGGAAAGGTTTGTTAAGGTAAGTAAAAGCAAGTTTTAAATGATTTAGAAACACATTAAAATGATATATGAATGATAAATGAAGAAACTGGTTCTTTCATCTGCCTCTGAAAAAGGGAATTGGGTAGCTGGGTGAACTAGCTGGGAAGAGAGGTTGTTGATTGTATAGGCCTTTGTGCCTTTTGATGTTTACATTAAAAAAATAAATACATAATAAAAGGAAGAGAGAAATGTGAAAAAATGAAGGAAATACAGCAATGGAGAAAGCAGTTGTATTAAGTGATGCTATGAAAGATATTTTCATTTCACTTCAGTCTTACAATGATTTAGAAAATAATTATTATAATGTTGAATTACAAGAGCAAGTGTGAGTACATATGTGTTAAGAAGAACTTTTCTGGGATTTCTCAAGTGTTGAAGAAAATAGACAGAGGTCACCCTGTATATTCTGTGCTGGTGCATCAGGGTTGGGGTGGGCGAGTGAGGGGGTTAGAACCTTTTCATAGATAATTCCAAACAATGGGTGGGTATGTTAGCAATAATTTGATTGGAAATTTGGATTGAATTTTTATTTGTTTCAGAGCCACACATTTATTGTAATAACAAAGACCTGTTTTTATTATAATCAATCCCTGTTCTCAGGAGCCCTGATCAGCCCCTGACATGCCTCTATGTCCCTGGCCCGTGCTAAGGCCTGAGTGGTGGTGGGCTACACCCTTCCCCACGTGGCTCACTGGGAGCTGAAAGGTCTGGTTTCCCAACATTTTATGCACAGGGTTCCCTTACTCCCTCTGCTCAAGGGAGTATTTTGTTTAGACAGCCCTCTCCCTGCAATGCTGGAGGCCCATTTTGGGGGACAGGACCTCAGATCACTGTCTCTCCTTCTCTTGCTGGGCCCAGCCAAGCTCCAGGCAAAGTGTGTAGGAGACTCAGGCCAGGGGTGCCTGCCAATATGCTGGAAAGCAGGCCTGCATGCGACCTCTGGCTGTCCCTGGGGGCCAACTATAGCTGGTTTTGCAACTGAGAAACTTGTCTTGGACTCTCTGAGCCCTCTGAGGCCTTACCTATTTATACTCTCTGCAACTAAACATACAGCCTCTATCATCCTCCCCCAAGGTCCCCTTGCCCATTCAAGGCAGCCATTTCTGTTTTCTGGGAGTGATGGGAAAAACTCCTTTACTTTGAGGCCCCATAGGGGTATTTGCATTTATAAGATGGTTGAAGAGTATATAGTATTTTAGCCAAAGCAATTAATCTCTAATGGTAGAATTTTAGGTTGTACAGCAGGGGCATGCTGGAGGTACTTAGGAGCACAGAATTCCTTTTAGTGGCCCTCAAATGACCTCACCTTAGAAGCTGCCCACATTCCCTGTGTCATTGGACTTGACTGCTAGATCATTGAAAGGGAATGGTACACATATGTTTTAAGTTTTTTTTTATGTTTATAAGATAAAACATACAAAAAGCACAAAAGATTGAGTATATAGCTTGGATAATTATCAGTACTATTAAATTCTTAATCCTCTTTACATCTCCACTGCATTATTCCTCAGATGCCCTTGTATCTTACAGGTGTAGTGGAAGATGCTAGGGCTTAATACATCTGCTTAGAATCTCAGAGCCAGAAGCAGGACGAAACTTAGGTTCATCTGAACGCAGAACTTTCCTTACCATGTTAGCAGTTTTCTTCACTTTAACTCTCACCTTCCCTGTCTTGTTCTACTGACTTACTACAGGGGGAAATGAAAGGCATTCTAAAATAGCTGCATAATGTAAAGCTCAAAGAAACTTTCAATATTGCACACTTGGTTTGAATTCTTGAAATTAAAAAAAAAAAAAAAGGACAGTTCTTTCTTCTTGTTCCGATATACATGATAATTAGTTTGTAGAGTAAATTTTTCTTGCTGAATATCTTAAACTAAGAATTATTTAGGGAAAAATGCTTTCCAAATCCAAATTCATTACTGATTCATTATTGACTGGTACCAGTTTATTTACTGGGTAAATAAACACTGAAGATTTTATATGATGACAATCATGATGAAAATGACCATCGTCTGTTTTTCTTTGTTTTTGATTTATTTTTGATTCATGTTTTTATTGTAGTTTGATAAAGGCAAGAAAATTCCACATTTGACAAACAGCCAGTGATAAATCTGAGAACAGAGTTGGTGGGAGAGAGGAGCAGCCAGTGGGTCTTTGTGGGAGGATGGGGAAGACTGGAGGCGCAGGGCATCTGACGGAAATCATCTGTGGTGGTCCAAGGTGAAGTGATTAAAATAGAAGTGTTTGGACTGGTATTATTCATAACTAAGTTTTTAAGTATATTTTTTAATTTTCATCCGAGGACATTTTAAAATTGCTTTTAGAGAGAGGAAAGGAGAGAGAGAAACTTTGATGTGAGAGAGAAACATTGATTGGTTGTCTCCCATAAGTGCCCAGATTGGGGCTTGAACCTACAACCTAAACCTAAGTGCATGCCCCGACCAGGAATTTAACCTGACACCTTTGGTTACTGGACGATGCTCCAACCAACTGAGCCATACCAGTCGAGGCCGTAACTAATTTTTAAGGAATGAGTTAGAGAATTTTTATAAAACATGGATTATTATTTTAAAATTTGTAATTAACTTCAGGCATATAAAGTAACACCTTAATGAGCAATGAACTCAGAAAAGCTGAACTTGGCTTCCAAAATCTAGAATCTTCCATAAGAATAATTTATAATCACTTTCATTCATTTACTTGTTCCTAACTATAATCTTTCAATTTAGTTTTTTTTTTAAAAATATTTTATTAATTATTTATTAGAGAGAAGGGCAGGGAGGGAGGAAGAAAGGGAGAGAAACATCAGTGTATTATGGTTGCCTTTCACCTGCCTCCAGCTACAGACCTAGCTGGAGACCTGGCTTGCAACCTGGTTATGTGCCCTGGCTGGGAATCGAACCAGCAACCTTTGGATTCACAGGCCGGCAATTTAGTTTCTTTTTACAAGTAAACATACCCACATTTACATTATGAAGTTTCTTAGCACACCACTTTTATTTCTTTCCTTACTTCCAGAGAAAAACAGAAAACACCTTAATCAATTGAAAAAGGAAAGTATTTATAACTCTGGTGTGATGTCCCATGGACTTTACGTGGACTTTACGGTCCCATGGTGAATAATCATCTTGTGATGAGCAGAGGAGAGAGAAAAGACATTTATTTGTACGTGCTGCAAAATGCACAGCCAGGGTCACAGGTCTCAGAGTTGATGACTCTGGAGTTATGTTACCTATGAAACCACACTCAGCAGTGTATCTACCATGTATCTACCTTGTATCTACAGGTAGATCACCTGTATCTACCATGGTAGATAAAGGATCTAGCAGCCAAAAGTCCTTTCAAGAGAGCTGAAATTGGTTCTTTACTTTCTTCTAAATGAATTCAAGTATCTCCTTCTCTCCTGTCCACGTTTAGCAGAACTCAAAGCTGCCTGGGGTGAAAAATGCAGAAATCTTGCCCTTCCTGCCCTGGCTGGTGAGGCTCAGTGGACTGATGCCAGCCTAAGAACCAGAGGGTCGCTAGTTCAATTCCCAGTCCTGGCCAGGTCCCTGCTTAGGCAAGTGTGAGAGGCAGCTGATTAATGTATCTCTCTCCCACTGATGTTTCTCTCCCTTTCTCCCTCCCTCCCTTCCCTTCTCCCTAAAATGTAAAATAAATAAAATCTTTAAAAAAAGTAGCTCTTTCTCCCCACCCAGGCCTCAGGGTGTTGCCCTTCTTACCTTTTGTCCTTCAGCACTGTGGGAAGTAAGTAGACTGACTTAGCTGATTGAGTAATCCCTCAGACTGCGGCCTCTCTTGTTCTTCTTCTCTTCCCCATGTCCTGGGTTCTGCACACTCAGATTCACAAAGCCGCCTGGCAGAAGCCCAGCCCTCCTCAGGACAAAGTGTATTCTCTGTGGTGGAAGGGGGACAAAGTGTATTCTCTGTGGTGGAAGGGAGAGCTACAGGCTACAGGCTAACAGTCCTGACCCATGCATAGCACTTGTCTGTCAGAGATGCCATGTATTCGGAATGAAGTTTGCCACCAGTGTTGCTCAGCATAGATGTCAAATCAGCCAGCTCCCCCAGTTCCTTTCTTTCCTGCCTGTGATTCATTCTCCCCGCTTTCCCCCTGTAAATGTCTCTGCTGTCCCTCCACAGTCAGGAACCTCATTTGTTTGCAAGTTTCTTCAAGCTGGTCTCAGGGTCTCACTCATTCTCTGAGTGCCTGGCCACCATCAACGTGGGATTGCAGCTCATGGTCACCAGGGATTAGGAGAATTATGAGGGAGCCTGTTGACAGTTTTGTGTCACGAATGCTGAAGATGTTAAGCCTTTGATCTTAAAGGCACCTCATGAGCCTTTTCAGTTTTTGTGCCATCTTTCCAGGGTGATAGTATCTGACAGTAGGAGAATTAACAAAGCAGGCTTGTCTGGCTTGGAGTTATTCACCATTTGTTGTCTGTGTCAGGCAAGAAAAGAAGCCCAAAGAATTTGAGAATTCAAAAGAAAACCAGAGGTAGTTTTCTTGCATCTCCACTACAATTTTTTTTTTTAATTGTAGTAAGAACATTTAACTTGAGGTCAGTTCTTTTAACGAATTTTAAAGTGTGCAGTATTGTTAACTACAGGCACAATGTTGTTCAGCAGATCTCTAGAATTTACTAATCTTGCTTAGCTGAAACTTTCTGCCCACTGATTGGATCGGTGACTCCCCATTTCCCTCTATCCTACACGCGTCCCCGGCCAACCCCTGCCAACTACCATTCCGTTACGTTATTTGCTTCTATGAGTTTGACTATTTTAGATACCTCATTTAAAAGGAACCATACAATATTTGTCCTTCTGTGGCTGGTTTATTTCACTTAGCTTCCAGTTTCACCCATGTTCTCACATATTGCAGGATTTCCTATTTTAAAAGGCTGAATTCCATTGTGTATGTGCGTGAGACATTTTTTTTATCCATTTATCCATTGATGGGCACTTGTGAATAATTGATGTGGCTATTGTGAATAATGCTGCAGAGAACATGGGTGTGCACACATCTTTTCAAGATTCTTATTTCCATTCTTTTAGATAAATTCCCAGAAGCAGGACTGCTAGATAAAGTGATGCAGCTGCTGTGAAAAATAGTAGGATGCAGGTGTCTCAAGAAAATTGAAAATACGGAATATGTACTTTTGCCAGAGTCCTTCTTGGTCAAGCTCAATTCTGGCTTGGTGTTGTCTGGATCACATTCTTATTTTTTGTTAGCTTTTCATGTCAGGTCATATGCTGTGGGGACATTAGAATTAAGGGGTCAACTTAATGTATTTGTGGGTAATAAAACGTTTTTTGTTTAGCAGAAGTTTTAATTGACATGATGATTTGGTCCACTGACACCGTAATGTGGGTCATGTAAGAGCCGAGGAAAAGAGGCTCTGAGGAGTGTTGCCTACCTGTGTTAATTGTCCACAACCTTCAGAAGGGGTTCAGAGTACAGCACGTGATCAGGGGACCTGGAAAGGGCTGGAGCTGGGAGTCAGGGGATGGCAAGATGTAGGACGTCCTGCTTGCTTTTCTATGGATCTATTATGAACTCGTCCCTGAATTCTGACAGTGCTAATCTGAATGTGCCAGAGATTCCACCAGTTCAATTTTTTTCTTGATTTTTTTTCTGTAGCCTGTAACCTCCCTGTCCCTGCCTCCACAGTCCTCTCCCCCTACCCCTTTGTGGGTTTATGATTGGGACATAATTGGAGGTTCCCTGGGTCTTTGACGTGGCAAAGGGTGTCCCAGCATCTAATGATTCCTTTTAAAACTTTCCACCAGGTTTTTTTGCAGCTCTGACCTGCACCCAAACAGCCTGAGTCAGTTCCACCTCAAACTGACCTGCGGCTTCTTGCTTGCACTGAGGTTTCAGCTTTCTCTAGTCTGCAGAGTCTGAACCCAGCCCCCTTACCCCTGTTTCCTCTTCAAACCCACCAACATGAGGTTCACTCTCTAAGGGACAAAGGCATAAACCCACAAGAATGAAGAGAACTGCGGAAGTAATGCCAGGAGAGCAGGGGGTCGGGTGTATTTCTAAAACTGACCTGCAAGTGTTCATGCTGCCGTGTTTAACTGCAAGCCACTTCGGTTTATTCCCTGATTCCCCAGTTTATGGCTTGCAGTAACTATTCCAGAACCTTCTCATAGGCAGAGCTCCTGCAGCAAGTCTCTCTCTCAGCTTCTGGCATGGAGCCCCCCAAGATGCTCATTTATAGCCAGCCTTGTCAGGCTTAATCTGGGGAAGGGGCTATTGTCAGGGATTGTTTGGATTGGAGAACAAACATGCTTATAGAAGCATGTTGGGATGGAGCGGGAAGAATGCAGGGAAAGCATTGTTAGTGTTTTGCAGGAGTGTTTTGTTTTGATCATATCTGTACAGTGGTAATCTATGGGGATTCTTTCCAAGGAAAACCTTTTTAATACAAGTTGATTACAAGAGGTTTGTAATTCATTTAGATGGTTGCTGTCAATATTTGTGAAACTTGCTTTTTTTTTTTTTTTTTTGTGAGCAGTAAGGCATCACAGGTACATAAATGCCTTTCATATGGGAAAGAGCCAACTAATTTATTTTGAAGACTAGATTAAAATATAAACCATATTGCGGGCCATCCTGCCTTCCAGAGGCTCCGAGATGAGTCAGCAATCACTGGCACGCGCGCTCCAGTGTTGACTGCACACGTTTCCGTGTTGCCCGCACATGCCTTGCTCCTGGCTGTGGCTGCTGTTTGGGGAGATGGTAGAAACAGATCTACTGTGCTCTGGCCTTCAGGGGAGCGGCAGACTCACCACTTTTCATCTGCTGCTTGCTTCTGCCCTTCCCAGTCACTCTCCACCTGGCCTGTTAATGGCTGGAGCCACCTGCCGTTCACAAGAGCATCTTCTGGGCCCTGCACCCAAGTTCAGAAGCTCTGCACGTACATTCTTCCACGTCCACGTGCACCCCTCCCCCACCCCACCACAGTGCGTTACTGGTATCTGGGTCTGTGCTGCCTGAGGGCCTGTACTTTTCCGGTAGTTTCCAGGTCCCCTGGGGAGTTAATGGGGCTTCTGTCCCTGCTGAACTCCTTTTGTCCGGAGCAGTGAACAGTGACATGTGAGTGGCCCCCGGATCCTTGGTGCAGTTAGAATTAACTGCTGGCCTCAACCAGATCCTTTAGCTATGCATGATTTTCCATCTTTGCAAGGCCTTGGACGGTCTGTGATGAATCGACCTCTGACAGTAGGAGGAAAGGAATAGTTTTCCAACAAATGCAAAATGTTGCCCTTGAACTGGGGTTCCAGCTGTGTACACTGTATCAGCTGCACCGGCATAAGTGGGACATGCTGATGGTTTTCCTTTCCTTCTTGAGAGAGAAAGAAAAGTGAGTGGGTTATAATTCATTCAGATTATTTTGAAAAGTCACGGTCACTTCTTGTCTAAACAGCTGTGTTCTTAGGTCATAGGTGAAGATGGATAGCAAAATAGGGTTGTAGAAATCATACAGCCTGTAGGTTTTGAATTGTTCAGTGAGGCCCTCAGTGTTCCTTGGGGTAGGGTTTGCTGCTGGCAGGGGCCGTGTGGGTCTCCCAGGGGTGACAGTGTTAGCGAAGGAGTCAGAGAGGGAGCTGTTTCCACTGCCCTCCTTCATCAAGCTCTCTGAGCTGCACCACACTTCCAAGAGAGCCCTTCTTGAAGTCCCAGCTCATGCCTGTGCATGTGAAGCAGGACCACACAATGCCAACTGCCATCCTCCCTCTGTCCTGGGGTGCCTTGTCACAGCACCATTTAGTGCTGATGAATACAAGTTCGAGAAGGAAGACACTGGAGTGTAAGTATTTGCCTATAAGGAGACCTCTCTTTTGAGAAGGTACACGTTTCGCCTTTTAGCACCTGCACTGGTTTTGTGGGCAAAGAAAGACGCTGGGGACATATGAGCCAGGTTAGTTGGAACGCAGAGCCCCGGGTTAGATCTAGCAGGCAGGGAACTGGCAAGTGAGATGGAAGGCTAGAAAGTTTTTGGAGGAAGAAGATTTTAGAGAATAGTTGCCGAGATGTATGTGACATGGGTAAGATCGACAGGTGAAGGAAAGCCTTGTGAGGGTGTTTTGCTGTGTGTTGATGTCTGTTCAAGAGATTTCAACATGGATTTAGAAAGCCACTGAGGATTGCTGTGATGCTAGACTTGCTTTTTTAATGAATTCGGTGCCGCGCTGAGACGCCGCTGTGTGAGTCACTCAGGGTGAGGTCAGGGTCCTCCTAGGCTGGGTCACGACGCAGACCTCCTGGTTGGTGAAAGTTGTGGCCATCAGCGTTGGTGGATTGTCTGCTAAGAAGAGCATCTTCAGATGTGGTAGGAAACTTTGTGGTAAGCGCAAGCTTCTGTACAGAACATCTGGTTTGTGCAAATATTTTGGCTTAAATTCAGATC
The DNA here is from genome assembly GCA_004026585.1 of Noctilio leporinus. Taxonomy (NCBI): domain Eukaryota; kingdom Metazoa; phylum Chordata; class Mammalia; order Chiroptera; family Noctilionidae; genus Noctilio; species Noctilio leporinus. Next base: position 350,749 of record PVIW01000316.1, read on the forward strand.
GTAAGGTGTCTGGATCCAGCAGTAAAAAGGCAGAGTCTTCAAAATGGAAAAAAGGGACAGGCTTTGTAGCTTGCTTTTACTAGTGGAGCTGGTAGAGCCTGACCTGGTCCTGCAGAGTTTGGCCGTCTTGCTCGATAGGACGAGAAAGAAGAAAGCCACACAGCTGCTGCAGTAGGTAGGCAGGGATGCTTTTGAAGTGTGTTTTCTCTGAGTCAGTTCCTACTCTTCCTTGATTCCTCTGAGGGAGCCCTCTGGAGATCAGTACAGCTAACTTAGCTCAGGATGTCACATCTTGGCAATAATTAAAAGACAGAATTTCATTTCTGCTTCATTGTAGGAGATACAGTAAACAAAGTTCTAAGTAGGAAAAATTATAGCTTTAGAATCCATGTGCTACTTATTTCATTAAAATCTTAACCATTCTTCACACTTGGATGACACAGAAAGCCCTGAGCTGATAAAAGCATGGAGAAAGACGGGAGAAACCAGAGGATTAGATATCCACCTTCACTTCCTCTATTCCATCTTTTCCCACGTACCTCTGTGAAGGGTTCATTTGCGAGACTGAATGAAAGCAATCGCTTGTGCGGTGTGAATGATCAATTGATGAAATTCTCTCTGCAGGTATTTGGAGGCTCGAAGGAAACTTACAGGCCCACAGAATGCCTCTTGGTTGGTGTACTGAAGAAAGAAGGATGGAGGTGAAGACTTAGTGATTAGGTTAGACAGTGGAAGTGAGCAGGGTGGTCCTGGGCTCCCTCCAGTTGCCTTTTCAGGGGGCAGTTTCACCCCCATCCCACTGTATAATTCTGTAAAAAGTGAAACAAAAGAGAACTGAGCAGTTTCAAAAAAAATTTTTTTTTTTGGTAACCTACAGCTTCCCGCCACCTTCTACCCCTCGTCACCATTACAAGGATGCATCTGAACGTGACAGGGTGCTGCAGAGAATGAAAACCATAATCTAGGATAGGGACTGTCTCTGAATGAAAATTAAGTGCCCACCTCTCCCCTGCCTCTACCTGCCTGTGGACCACAGGGAGGGGAGCTGGCAAGGTCCCAAGCCTTTGAACACAGCTCATTCATTTATTATGTGGTGGAAAGTCACTTTTTCCCCATGAAATTCTAAAATGGCTCCGCCGAACCATCAGGATGCGGATGGCCCAACCAAATAAGTTTTCAGGAATCCTCCCCACCTCCTTTGTTTTCCTCTGAATTCTTAAATATACTTTAGTGTTTTCTAGATTAAAAAAATAAAAGTCAGTCTCTGTATGGAGCCTGACCTGTTTCTGAGCTGTGTTATTACACAGGCGCATGTCTGATCACCTGGCCGAGGCCATGTTGGTCTGGCTTCTTCCCCCTGAAGCTCTTGCTCCTCTGCCAAATTGCCCTCCTTGCCTGGATGTCACTGGGTGTGGCCCAGACTCAAGGGGTGGAGAGATGCTTTCCTATTTCTTGGTTATTCCCCTTGCATTTATATCATGTAAACTCATATAGATAGTTTTTTTATACTTTGGGTTATAATTCTATACTACTTTGGAGCAGGGGTTCTGCAAACCACACATGACGGTGCAAATAAGAGGTATTGATATAATCATTGTGTTAATGCTAATCTGGAGGTCATTTTCCCATGAGGCATTTCTAGAAGCTGTTTCCTGAATAGGCCCAGCAACCTGCGCAACTCACAATGTGGACATTGGAGTTTAGCGGCTCCTAACTGTTGTGTGCAGTAGTTTACAAGGACCTGTGTCCAGAGTGCCCGCTGATGGCAGTGCTGCATCTCCCACTTGTCCCATGTGGTCACTCAGTTGTAGATTTGAATCCTGGTTTGCCTACCGTATAACCTCGGGCAAGTCACTAAGTCTCTCTGAGCATTGTCTCATTGGTCAGCTTAGGACATTAAGACAAGACGTGCGTCAGAAGGTTATTGTGGCAAGTGTGTGAAGAGGTGCCCGTGAAGGGCCTACCATGGGGCAGATGGTTATTTAATTCCTCACTTGGCCCTATTCCATCCTCTCACCTGCAGATCACAGTAGGGAAAGTCTCTCTGGTTCGGAGCTGCAGATGGTGACTTCTGGGTCATAGCAGATGAGTTCTTGGAAATGGTGAAGACGAGGGAGGTGCACAGAGTGGGGACTGGGAAGGAGAGACCCAATAGCTAGTGGCAAGGGTTTCCCTACAGAGAAAAAGAGGGCAGGGCTTGAAAGGTGCCTTTGTACAAGTCCTCAGATGATCCTCTGCTTCTGTCCCTGCTTCTGTCCTTTTCCATTGCTGCCACCCATTCCTTCCAAACAGTGTTTCTCTCCTTTCTCTGATGGACAGCGTCTCCTCACCCATTTCTCTCTCTTAACTTGCTCCTACAGGAAGTACTGTCTTGATTTCTAATGTACCAACATGGAGAGCACACATAGCAGAGTAAAAAGATTTCCTTAAGCACATTTTCCAGTTCTATCCATGTTGTTGCAAAGGGTAGGAGTTCCTTCTTTCCTTCTGCTGTGTAGTATTCCATTGTGTAAATGTACCAAAGTTTTTTGATCCAATCATCCACCGAGCGGGGATCGGGGAGGAGGAGGCAAAGAAGGGGAGCAGTTTAGTCAAGGAACTGGCATGGAAGAACCATGGACATGGACAACAGGTGGGATTGACTTTTGGGGGAGGGGAGAGTGGGTGGGTGGGGAAGGGGACAGAGGGGAGGAAAAAGGAGATGGATGTAATACAACAATAATAAAATAAAATTAAAAAAATTTCCTCTCTTTTTTCATTAGAATCTTACTAAGAGAATAAAGTCTATATCTGTCTGCTAAGGTTGGGTGAACCTGACTTTGGTCTCATTCCAGCTTTGTATTTACCCACTTTGCCCTCATGGTTTGACAGTGACTTGGCTTATGATTCAGTACTTGCCCCGTATTGAAACCTCAATTACAGAAGTATCTGAAGACTTAAGGAATCTCAAAAGTCTCAAGGATTACCCACTTTTGCTTCTCATAGTTTCTAAGTTTGCTATGTGGGCCGGCCTGGGAACTCATCCAGCACAGGCAATATTGTTTTCATAGGGAAGTTTCTTTTTAATTCAAGTAACTAATTTACCAATAACTTCTTGGAAGATAAGTCATCCACCTTGCAGACTTGGGTTTCTGCCCATCTGTTGTGTAAGAAACAGCAGGACTCAAGCAAGCAGAGGGGAACCTAGTGGAAAGAGTGCTGCGCTAGGAGTGGGAAGACCTCTGCATTAGCCACGGATCTGCCACGAATTACTGGGAACCTGAGCCAATTCCGTCCAAGGTTGAGCTTTTCATTTCTTTTTCAATAAAATCAGGTTGGACTAGAAGATCTTACAGATCCCTTTCAGAGCTAAGAACTTATGTTCCACATTGAATAATATACAAAAGTGAAAGTAGTTTTGGTAACTTGTAGGTGATTTTATGTAACCTGTTTTTATTAAGGTCTCCTTGTCATTTTTTTTTTTTCCCAGTAGAGAGTTCTGGGCTGCCTTAACTATTCCTATGCCCTGGCCCATGGGACGGCTCACTGTGCTTTAGGAAAAAGGAGGTGGTATACCTCCTCCTGGCTTTGGGAAAGCCACTGGGTGCCAGCAAGTAGAGTTCCCTCCAGCTGCCTTTTAGTTCTCTCCTCTTTGAAGTACTTGATAGCTAAACATCACATTATTTTTGATGATCTTTTCCTGAAGGTTCCCAGTAGTTTAAAGACAGCAACAAATAGTGACCTCTCTGTTGTACACCAACCCGTTGCAACTCTGATTCCATGGTTGCTGGAGATTTATTTTTAAAAAAGATTGACAGCTTTGTTGATGGGGATTTTCATCTCCAGAGATTAGCTAATTTTAATATCTAGTGTGATACAATTTCAGTAAAACCCGAATTAGGTAGATGGTTGTCTTTGGTTTCCATGACCTCTGTACTGTCAGGATTGCATACCTAGGAATTCCTTTCTGGTAGTCTCTTGCAGGCTGTGACAAGCATTTAGCCAAGTGCTGATTTCTCTGAAGAATATCGAAGTGTCCTCAGTGTTGTCCTGTATACGAGACATAGAAAGTTGGGAAAATTAAATCCGGTAATTTCTTGAACGTGTTTCAGAGATGGCTAGGTTAATAATATAATAATTATCTTTTTAAAAGTGTATTTTTTTTCTTATTTGGGTTCCTGTTTTTGGATAAGATACTCAGAGACGTAAAAGTCACTCAGAAAATAGGTTACGCTAAAAAGAAACATGCAGTTATTGATGGGAATACTTTCACTCAGGGATAGAGCAGGTAGTTTTTGCAATGAGCTGAAACAGGGGAAAGGAATCCTCTTTACTTTTATTCAGCCAGAAGAGCCTTTGTTTTCAGTAGCTGGCATTCGACTTGGACCATATCTGTGCTCAGGTTGATAATTCTCTTGGGAAACATGCCACTCTACTTGAGTTTTCCGATGGTTGTGTCAATGTTGACGTGTCGAAGAAATGTACTGCGTGCCTCTCTGATAAAAGATATCTGGGGAAAGGATTAGTCAAGTACAAGTCAGTTACAGAGCAATAAACATTCCTTTCATTAATAATGTTCGAATGGTTCCTGAAGGACGTTTTGCTGCTCTTAAAATTCTTCCAGGAAAGGCTCTGAATGGTAGCGGCACGCTTACCGTTGTTTGAGACGGGTGGTGAGGCTGGCCTCCAGACACCTCTGGGGGCCCAGCGCGCACTGTGCTGTGGGGTGCAGCCTGGGCCCCGGCACCCAGGAGGCCTGGGCCAGGGCCAGGGCCCGATTAGCTCCTGTGGAGTGAGTCAGACCCAGCCGGGGAAACTTGGGTTGAGAAGATAAAAATTCCATCAACTCACAGTTCAGAGACATTGCGTTTCTTTTCCTTTGGAGGCTGCCAGTGCGATAACTTGCAGAAGTGGAAAGGATCTGCGTGCAAGTGGAGAGAGAGAGAGCGTGCCAGAGACACAGAGTCAGGGAGGGAGGTGTGGGTGGGCCCCCTAGGGGCAGGAGGCCCAGGATGAGGCAGAGATGGGAAGGGGGGCTCCAAGGAGTAGTGGTGGTGGTTTGGTCAATGGAAGCGAGAACAAAGACCCATCTCCCAGCCCCTTTCTTTGTCCTCCCATTGCCTCTATTCCACTCCCTCCTTTCTTTGGTACTATTGGTCCTGAACATACATAGTAGGTTACTGTACCCCGCCGCCTCCCCCCCCATGCACAGAACAAAGATAGGCAGACGACCGTGAAATGTTTAAAACTTGTGAAATAAAAATAAGAGTAATATATAATGAAAGTGACATGACAGTGTTAGGTAAAAAATAGATGCAGATATGAGAACTTTAGAGGAGCGCACACAATGATATTCGTGGCCACCCTCCTGTAACTGTGGGTCCAGAAGTGACCTGAGGTGACATGAGGCCGCGGCTGACTAGAGGGGAGACTGTAGTCTGAGCTGGCTTCTGCAGAGTCCTGGGGTGGGAGCCAAGAGTTAGCACAGGCATGCAGCACTGCCTTCCAGCCCCCTGGAGGTCCTTCTAGCTTATTGATCCGTCCCTGACACAGTCATCCAGGGATGTAATGGGAGAAGGCAGGGCCAACATCCTCCTAATGTTTCTAGGTCGTCAAACATCCGTTAGAGATTGGTCATCCACATATTGATCCCAAGTAACTTTTATCTCAAAAGGCAACACCTATTGATGGATGCTGGCTTCTTGGAATGCTACGTTAAGGGTGATTCTGTGGCTGTGCCTGGGCTCAGTTTGTTCAGTTAAGTAGTACCTGCTATGAAGATAGAGGGAGAGGGACATGGATTGCTTTCCTTTTCTAATCTAAAGCCTTTTAAATCACATTAAACTTAGATATTCCTTTGTCTCCTACCCATATGTATGTACATTTTGCCAGAGACTGAGATTGGATCTGACCTCAATTCTAACGCATAAAATTAGAGCAAGTCTTCAAAGTGGATAGTATTTGTCGGTTACTTTTGGACACTCTGGCTTTCTCACCCTCTTGCATGCCTGTTTCCCCTGCCTTCTACCCATCCTCCCATAATACCAAAGTCATGAAGAAATGAGGATGTGTCAGCTCTCCAACAGAGAGCCGCTGTACCCCTAGGTGAGTTACTGTGGTTCATGTTTTTCCCAGGAGGAGGGAGACTCTCAGGCTACCTCACGCGAGTGAGCCCTCTCCTGGGCTTGGCCACCGGGGCTGGTCCTCCCAGACCCTTGTTCATACCTGCTGATCAGTGAGTCCAGCTCCTTAAAGGTGCTGGAGAAGACATGGCATTCCTGGAGTGGGACACCCCCACAAGATAAGAATTTTGAGTCCCACCCTTTCCTGGGTGCACCCCACCCTCACCTCTGTTTTAGGAGACTGAAGCATCCTCTCTGCTTTTTGTTTCCCTCCTCCAGGGATCTCTTTGTAATTCTGAGAGACTTGCAACACTCCTCAGAATGGCTTTTTTTCTGGGATGGTTAGAAAGTCATCGTGTGGAGTGTCTTCAACGTTTAAAGCTAGAAATGCCCTTTCCGGCAAGCTGTGTTCCTGAGACAAATGCCACACAGGTGAAGAGGAAGGGCCACAACCCTTGGCCGCCCCTCCGTCCTCTGCAACCTGGGCAGAGGCACAAGGTGGGCCAGCCTGACCCCCGCAGAATGGCCAAGAGGAAGTGAGGGAGTCAAGGGTAGTGACTTTGAGCTTTGCCTGGATTCACACCTCAGCTCCTCAGTTTACCGCTGGGGTTGGGGGGAAGGTCATGTGACTGTTTTAGCCTCAATTTGCTCATTTACAGAATAGGAAAAAAACTTTTCCTCCTCGCTAGGGTGTTGTGAGGATCCACTAAGAGCACAAGTGCTCATCACACCATCCAGCATCCCAGAAGTGGTCGGTGCTGGGTTTGTGTCACTCAATGAACAGTGCCCCTGTCCTCAAAGACGTGCTCCACTTAGTTACACCCCGTTGTAATGAGACTCATGCTTGGGCACAGTGGTGAGGTGACACCAGACGTCATCTATGGTGTGGGTGCCCACGCTGCAGACTTGGCAGGGAAGGAGGCACTTTGAAAAACAGTTTTAAATGGCAAGACACTCTGAAAGATAATTTGCACAGTTGGCTCAGCAGGCAGAGGGTAGATCTGTCCTCAGCTGGGTAGTTTGGGTGGTCCCCAGGCTCCCACGGTATGCCGGCAGCTCCATGTGAAGGTTCTGGGTGTGTGTATGTTGGTGGGCGGGTGAAGGGTGGGTAACAAAGTGAGATACAAACTCAGAAGCAGCCAGATCCATCACCCAGAGGGCCCTGGTGGGGCCAGATGGTCTCTTCTGTCCCTTCCACTCCAAAGACCCTGCAGTACTGAAGTCATGCAAGTAGGGGTGCCTCTGCCCTGCGCTGCGGACTGCAGCAGACAGGCCCAGACTGGATGGAGGAGCTCGGGGCCTCGAGGGGGAAATGGTGCTAAGAATAGCCAGCCAGACAAGGTGATAAGGACCCAGATGGTCAGGGACGTCAGCTGGGGACAGGGAAGGCGGAGGTGGTGGGGCAAGAACTGGGTGATAAGATAGGGACTGAGACACAGGAATGCACGGCTGGGGCTTTAGGGCCAGCTGTGGGAGCGTGCTGTTGACAAGGCTGCCCCCGACAGCTGTGGGCGAGGGAGCGGCGCAGGGCGCTCCCTGGGTGTGCCCCACGAGCCCCTGCAAAGGAAGGGTGAACTGGCAGACTGAGCGTTCGCCAGATTTCAGAGGCAGCAGGATTCTAGTGACCATAGACTCTACCCCCACCCCGGTACTCTATGGGGGGAGAAGTCTGGCCTGTGAAGGCATCATTTCAAGGTTGGTAGCAGAGCTAACTGTGGCCCCAGCTCCTCTGGCTTCTGGTGCAGGGTTCCTCCTCCCACCGCCAGAGCAGACACCCCTGTTGCTGCTGGTCTCTGTACCACTCCGGGGCACAGGGTACTTCCAGGTGGGGATGGCAAGAAGGCAGGCTGTATTAATCTCACGGATGAAGACTGAGTGCTTCTGGGCCACGGTTCCAGGCCTTTTCACTGGGGATAGAGTGGGAAACGCAACAGGCAAGGCCTGTGCCTTCCTGGAGCTGGGGGAAGAAGGGAGGACAGACAGACAGCACACCGATGATGCTGCTGGGTTCAGATTGTGACGAGGGCTAGGAAGGGGACCCCGTAACCCGGGGCTGAGCCTGCTCCTGCCTTGGGACTCTGGTGTTGCTGTATGTGGGGATCTTCCCTCTTAGAACTGGGACCATCCCGTACTTCCTGAGAACTGGGGTGAAATATTCTGTGTGACACATGCCAGGGGTCCCCACCCCAGCTCCCCGCCTCGCACCAGGTTCAGAGCTGCACACAGAGTACTGGCCCTCATGGGGCTGAACGATTACTGTTTACTCCGACTCGGTGAAACTTGAGGAGATGTTTCTCCATGGTTAGCTTCTTGGATTTGGGCACAGATGAAGGGGCCCGTGCAAACCACACTCAGAGATCCTGAGGTCGTGTTGACAGCCTCAGTCTCCTGTGACACAGGCAGCTGTCCAGCCTAGAGCTGCAACTGGGAGGCAGCGACTCCAGAGCCTTCTACACCCTGCGGGTTGGCCAAGGCCCCCGCACAGTACCCACCACCTGGTATGTGTAGGACATGAAAACCGAACTGCTTCATAAACTCCCAGAAATTGAACCCTTCCTACACAGCTATCATCCGACGGCCAGGCAGCTGATGCCCGCGTGACAGTAACTTGGCAGGAAAGTGTCAGGTTTGACAAGGGGTTGCAAGGCCTCACTGTGAAGCTTGTGGGGCTCACCAGGCTTTCAGGGTGTTCAAACGATCCGAGTGTGGGCTTTCGGAAGCCCCATGGGAGGTTTTTGGAGGTGATGGGTGGCAGTGGGTCTGTGCGGGAAGCTCCAGGGCTCTGTGGCTGAGCCAGAATAAGCATTATTGTTTCCACAGATCAAGCCATTTTCATGCATATTTCCCCCTGTGTCCTGATCTATGTAATTATGGAATGCATATGTGTGGGATGGAGTCTTTGGAAAACGAGTTCCTGTTCTTTGTCAAGAGGCTGACCTAAAAAAGTTTAGGAAATCGGTTCATGAGGAAATTCCGTCATGGAGGGCTGGCAGGAATTCCAGATGGTAGGAGAAGGTGGGGTGCCCCAAGGCAGGGGTTTGTCTGCATTGCTGAGTCCCCCTGGACCCTGGCAGAGGTCATGTGCAGAACACATTGCACAAAGAATATGTATACACATGGAGTGGCAGTAGCATACTCTTCGAGTTAGAAGACCTGTGGATGGGGTTTCTGTCCAGCCATTGAGCAGGAACTGTCCTCCCTTTTGACCCACCATTACCTCTCCCATGCTCAGCAGTAGCCTGGCACATAGTAGATGCTCAATAAATATTAGTGAAATGAATAAGCATCCCTGAATCTCCCTGCCCTCTGTTTCTTCAGGCATAATACAGCCCGGATTAGCTCAGACATGGCAAAGAGGGTTTTATTGTTTGTGCCTGTGGCAATTGTCTTGTAGGACACAATAATTAAGTTGAGCTGTGTCTGAGGCAAGGTGGGCGGAGTGGCGGCCGGGTGAGCCCTTCCCAGTCAGACTTCCTCATGTCCTTGTTGCGCTCTGAAATCTAAATGGCTGTATAATTTCATATCATTGATATATTTTAAGTTTATTATTCCAAGAGAGTTTTAATTCAGATGGTGTTCAGTGAGTGATATGTGCAGACAGTGGGTCTGCTCCGTGACTTTCTATGTGAGCAAAATGAGAGAAGTGCCTGCCTTCGGCGGGTGGAAAGCAGACCAAGGTGGCCAGATTCCTCCTTAGCTCTGGGCCATCCAGCCGAGTGTCCAAGACCTCTGGACATTGATGCTCTCCCTGGCAATCAGGGATAAAATGGCCAAGGTGATGTGGTTGGAAATGAAGTGACAGGCAAAGAGCTGGCAGGTGGTAGGCATACAGTGAATGCTCCGCAACCAGCAGCTTCACCCGGACTAATGACACCCTCCCATTGGAGGGGCAATGGCATATGGTGTAGGAGGCCTTCTTTGCCTCTGTGAAGGGAGACCTGAAGTCTTTCAGTCCTGGCTTTGAATGCCCACGAGTATTCCCTTGTGGCTCAGATATTGAAGCATCCTGGAGTTAAAGCACTAATGCACTTCTGCCATTAAAGCTAAAAGGGCAGAGGGTGTGCACTTTTTTGAGGGGGTGGCTTTGAGAACATGAGGAAGCTAACCCTGGGCCTCTGCTCAGCTGCAGGAGGCAGAGGACAATGAGCTTGTGCCCTATGGACACTGTCACGAGTGTCATGACCTAGGGAAAGCCTGGCTGCCTCCTGGTGAAGTCTCACACCCCAGCCTCCTGCCCCAGCGCTCAATACCACCCAACCCCAGCTAGCTTGCATCCTGCTTCACAATGTGATATTCTCTCTCCAGGATTCCTGTGGTCACATGTTCTCCCCAAAGGCTTCAAGGTTATTATGGATGGAAACCACCCTTTATGTTTCCCTCAGTCATCCTATATTCACTGGAACGGTTGTCACCAACTGCCCTGTCCTGGTGGGCCCCAGGTTCCTCCTGAGCGCTGGCCTCATTCAGAACAAAGAGTAGCCCATGCGATTAGGGCTCAAACAATGGTCTATTGAGCACTTCTCCAAGTAAAGTCTCCTTTTGTCCAGCTTGCTGACTTAGGAAAGTTCTTCTTGAGGTTTTGCTGTAGGAAATTAGCATCACCAAGGCAAAGACAGTAAAAGAGAGCTTCCCCGTGGGAAAGTGGCCCTGTTTAAAGGTAGTTGTTTTTCTTCTACCCCCACAATCCCTTGCCTGTCTATCCACAGTATATGGGAGATTTTCTTTGCAGCACTAGGGAGGTTATTTGCTTTAGGGACAGAAATTCCACAGTGCAATTTTCTGTCCACCCCAGAGAGTTTTACATAAACTAGATGATATGAATAATGATTTTCAGAGATTTTTGTGGGCAGCAACAAAATAGCTGTGCAAGACTCAAACCAGGTAGAGAATTAATAACTGTTTCTAATTATTTTAGTGCCCTGGGTTGACAGGACTTCAGCAAATAATTGATGATGAAATTGTCAAACTCAGGGAATGATGTCACTTGAAAAAATGGGAGTCTCTAATAAAAACTGAAGAGTGGTAAATGCAAATTTTATTGCTCTGTTGTGCATAGTTTATGATAAACTTGAGTTTATAAATTATTTGCCCTACTTGATGCCCATTAGGGATGCAACTTTTATGAACTTTCAAGCATGAATTAGTGCCTGGTGGTGTTCCTGACTAATGCTGCTGAAGCCTTTTTCTGTGAGTAGGTTGGGGATTGCTGGTGTTAATATAATGGCAGCCAGCTTTGCAGCAATTTAGTGTCGGTTACTCTTACATCATTCCTGTTTTATGGATGAAAAAAAAAGAAAAAAAAAAAAGAACTTGCCCAAGGTCACATATTTTGTAAATGAAGGAGCTAGAGTTTTTAAAAATAGCTGTTTGAGTTAAAATTTAATACCATAAAAGTCACCGTTAAAGTCTACAATTCAGTGGATTTTGGTATGTTCACAAAGTTGTGCAACCGTCACCAGAATCTAATTCCAGAACATTTCCGTCATGCCAGAAGGGCGCCCCCTACTCATTAGCAGTCATTGCTCATTGCCTGCATTCCCTCCACAGTCCCGTGTCGGTAGCCACTGGTTTACTTTCTGTCTCTGTGCACTTGCCTATTCATGTCATAGAATCTTCTAATAGTTGGTCCTAGCAACTGGCTTCTTTCACTTAGCATAATGTTTTTGAACTTCACCATGTTGTAACACATTTTACTACCTCATTCGTTTTGTTGCTGAGTAATATGCCACTGTATGGATATACCGTATTTTATTTATTCACTTATCAGTTGATGAACATTTGGGTTGTATCCACTTTTTGGCTACCCTGAAAATACTGCTATGCACATTGCGTGGGCTTAAGGAGCTAGCATTTGAACCTGGTTTTCCACCCCTCTGCTCTCTACATGTGGTTTGTCAATAATACTTTTCCTCTCCTCCAAAGAAAATAGGATTTCGTAACAGGCAGAGTCCTTAGTGATGATAAGGTCCAATTCTGAGTTCCCTTCATTTGACAGGAGGACACCCACCCAAGGGAAATGAAACATGATCCTCTAATCTTGGCTACTCAAAGTGTGGTTCCTGGACCAGTAGCACCATCATCTTCTGGGAGTGGGGTCAGAAATGCAGATTCCCAGATCCCACCCAAACCTGCTGGCTCAGAACCTGCATTTTCACACGATCCCTGCTCGAGAAAGTTGGGAAGCACTGTTGAGTCACGCGTAGCTGAGACTAGAGCTGTGATTTTTCAGTTTCTGATCTGGAGGGAACTCAAGTCCCTAGAACATTTTCAGAATGTATTATTACTATTTCAGAATGTATTAATATAAAATATTAATTTCTCACTATTAAGATATGAAATATTCAGAAACCAGTAACATTGACTCCGTGGAAGAAGTGAAACCTAAAAGAAGATATGTGAGCCTCACCCTTGTATTGCTAATCCTTCAGTCACCTGTGCCAGCTGTGTCTCCCCTCCCTCTGCAAGATTTCCATGGCACAGGACTGTATCAGGGGCCCTGAGAATTCCTTGGAACAGAAAGCTCTTTTCTTCAGGGTACATATTTTGAAAAATATCCTGAGGTGTAAGTCTACTTGTGTATTAGTCTGGGTTTTTCAGAGAAATAGAACCGATAGAATATATATGTGTGTAAAAGAGGGGATTTATTATAGGACTACCTCATACAATTATGGAGAACAAGCCATCCCAACATACGCCATATGCAAGCTGGAGAACCAGGAAAGTTGGTGGTGTAATTTGGTCTGAATTCAAAGGCATGGGAACCAGAAGAGCTGATGGTGTGAGTCCTGGTCCAAGTCCAAAGGCCTGAGACCTGGGAGTGTTGATGTCCTGGGGAAGGAAGGGATGGTTGTCCCAGCTCAGGCCTAAAGAGAACAGCTTCAGTCTTCTTTGCCTTTTTGTTCTTTGCCTCAATGGATTGGATGATGCCCAATGCCTTCATGAGGGCAGATGATCTTAACTCAGTCTGTCGATTCAACTGCTAATCTCTTCCGGAAACACCCTCCCAAATATGCCCAGAAATGACATCCCACTGGCTTGCTGTCATCCCTCAGTCTAGTGAAGCTGACACATAAAATTGATCATCACAAATTGGGACCTATTTTGGGAAACACTTGATCCAATATTGCTGATCCCACATCCCACCCTTCCTCTGTTTTATAGTCACATAGCTCTGATATTAAAGTTTTCTCTTTAAGGTTTTTTTTTTTTTTGGTTCCTTTATTTCTAATTTTCTTCTTCCGTTAACTCTGAACAGTTAAGTCAGTTAAGTGAAGAAGGACTTTAGAAAACCACATATCTTCTAATATCTATGGAACATAAAACAGTAAAAAGACCATGAAAGGCACTTAGAGATCCCTAAGGAACTATCTTGGTTTTCGGTTAATCTTGTACAACAGGAAAAATTGGACTCCAGAAGATTTATGTGTTTTATTTTACTGACTCCACTCTGATTGAGGGAACATGGTTCCCCTTGCTTTGCTTCCCAAGTTAGTTTGGCTCAGGAGGGGTGCAGTCAGTGGTGGTGAAGAGTATGTGGACTGGGAGGGAGGGAAGTAGGATTAAGACATTGATGTTACTTCCATAGGTTTTGGCAACTATACCTTCAAGAGGATTCTCGTCCAGTCTTGGCCACCAATGGGGCCAGGTCCTCAGCATCAGGAGGGATGCTGAGTTTTAGGGTAGGACGCCCACTGCAAGCTGAGCGCTGGGCTGTTTTCCTGCCACTGATGGCTGGGGAAGGAGCAGTGGTTGGAGAATGGGGGGAGGGGTGGAGCAAGCCATGGAGACCCCAGGGAAGAACCTTAAGGAGGCTCATGTCTGGCTCAGAGATCCCAGCAATGCTTTCTAGAGCTCCTCTGCCTTGGACCTGACTTGAGCTGCTGGGGAGGGAAAGGCTGACGAAGCCAGGAGACCAGCTGCCCCTTTCTGCCGCAGAGTGCATCCCAAGGCCTGTGGTCCTCCAGCAGGCTGTGCCTTCTGGATGTTGGAAAGTGTGTCCACTTTTCGTTTAAGCTGAGGTCAGAGCTGCTTGGAGCTTCTGGCCATTGTTGGAGGGTTTTGGGCTCAGTTCAGTCTTCACAAGCTTTTGAGAAGGTTGAATGTCCTGTGGCTGTCAGGAGTGTAGAGACAGAGTGAGGGTATTCCAGGGGTCAAGGCCTCTGTGCAATTCACATTCTCTGCACTTTGGGAAACACCAGGTTCTTGTGTGCTACAGCCACTAACAGTACAGATTGTGCATGTGTGTGTGTGTGTGTGTGTGTGTGTGTGTGTGCGGGTGTGGTGGGCGGGACTACTGAGCTTTGCTGGAGGAAAATCATTCAGCAAAACTAGGGTTACAGACACATGGAGTTAACTACCATATGACACAGCCAATCTACCCCAGATATACAGAGGTGGGCAAAAGTAGGTTTACAGTTGTGAGTATGCAAAACAGTTTATTCTTGTGTTCTTATTTATTTAATAATTATTGTATTCTTTGTTGTTATTATTAACCTACTTTTGCCCACCCCTGTGTGCCCAAGAGAACTGAAAATGCACATCCGCATAAAAACTTATATACAAATGTTTATAATAGCACTATCCATAAGAGTAAAAAATGGAATCAACCCACATGTTCATTGCCTTAATGAATGGATAAATAAAATGTGGTATATCCAAACACTGGAAAATTATCCATAAAAAGTGCTCAAGTACTGACACATGACATAACATGGAAAACATTAGGTTAAATAAAAGAAGCGAAACAACAAGAAGCTAAGCGACCAATGAAAGGCCACATTTTATATGAATAGCCCAGAACAGGAAAATGCATAAATGCATAAGTCAGAAAGTAAATTAGTTGTTGGCATGGGGCTGGGAGGAGGGACCAGTGGGGAGTGACTGCCAGTGGGTATAGTGTTTGTTGTAAGGGTTATGTAAATTTTCAGATAGTGGACATAGTTGCTCAACTTTGTGAATATACTGAAAACCATCTAATTGTACAGTTTAAAAGAGTGAATTTTATCTTAAACAAGTATTTCTCAATAAAACAAACCAAAAACCAAAGTTTATTCTTGTACTTGGAGAACAGAAGGCCTTGGGCTATTTCTGTATTCATTCACTTAACCTGCTTTCGGGATCAGGGCGAGACTGTGCTTTCATGATGACAGTGTTTCTCTCACCAGTGCCAGGCCCCCAGCAAGTCATTTCCTTTCTTAGCCCACCTGTGGCTGTGCCCCAGATTTGATTACCTGATTGCTCACCTGTTTTGGAGCCTTTGGCAGCTCTGGGCAGCCTCTGGGGCTAAGCCACACACACACACACACGGTGTCCCTCAGGACCCCGGTGCTTGGGTGGCTGGCATTCCAGTGCTTGGGTGGCTGGCATTCCAGGCTACCCTGCCCAGAGATCTTGCAGAAGCCTCAGCCTGGGGGTGGGAAGGGTGGTGGCTGACATTCCTCACTGGCTGCCAACAGAGGACATTAGCAATAGTGAGGTCAAGCAGTTCTTATCTTAGGGGTGCAGAAACATAAAAGGACAGACCTGCCATTGAAATAAAGACCAATAAAGCAATTTCTTAGAAAGTTTCCCTAACATAATTAGGTGCAGAAACTATTATTTATGCTGCTTAAATGCATATATAGTGTTACTCTATTATCTAACAAATCTGGAGAATACATAAAATTACAGGGTGGGATGACAGGAGACTTTTATCTCATGTACAGAAAA
Organism: Noctilio leporinus; assembly: GCA_004026585.1. Taxonomy (NCBI): domain Eukaryota; kingdom Metazoa; phylum Chordata; class Mammalia; order Chiroptera; family Noctilionidae; genus Noctilio; species Noctilio leporinus. The sequence continues at coordinate 366,558 of PVIW01000316.1, forward strand.
ATGTAGTGTTTTTTTGTGTGGGCGTGTGGGCGTGTTTGTGTGTGTTTGTAATTGTAGCATTTTTTTCATATTGGCAATATATTTTATAACCAAAGATATGCACATGTAGAAGATAATAATGGCCTAGGTAAAGTTGTATAAAGCCTCTGAGTTGAAACAATGTGATTGAGAGAATTGACAGTTCACTGGGTATGTTAGGAAAAAAAAAACACTACCCAAAGATTGATCAAGAGGAATTCATTTTAAAAATCATTTTACTGGTACAGTAATTTATAGTTGATGAGTTCGTTGGTTTGTTGGTTTGTTTACTTACGGTCTGTCCATCCACCTGTTGGCCCTTTCTTGGGCCCTGTTGCTTGTCGGTCACATCATGGAGTGTGTCTGGAGGGCACTGGCCATGGTGCCTGGACACCCAGGGAGGAGGGTTGCTGGGAACACCAGCCCTGTTTCCTTCGGGTGCTGCACTGGCTGTGGAGCAGGAGTAGGGTTTGACGAATCTCCATCTCCAGCCCCTGGGGACCCTGTGGCAGCAGGATTCAGGACTGTGGGATAAAGATTGTTAAGGCCACGCAGGGCAAGCTTCTCATGCTCTTACGGAAAAGGCCAGGCAGAGTGGCTAGACAGCAGGAGAGTCACTATGTGAGTGGGGAGTGGTTCACGCTGTGGCTTCCCTCACTGGTAAACTGGGGTGGCTGGCTCCGAGGAGAATGGGGAAGCTGGCATCATGCAAGGAGGGCTCCTAGGAAGGGGTGGCCATGACAAGGGCTGGATCAGGGGAATGTTGGTCCCCCTTGGAAGTCTGGGACTGGTGAGATTGGGGAGGGGGTGCTTATAGCTTCCTCTGCTGTTGCCTCTCTGTCTTCTGATTCTTCTCCATTTCTATGGATTGAATCCCCTTTTCCTCTTCACATGCCCCTAGTTGTCATTAATATTGAAATGTCATGTTTTATAGATTGCCATATTTAAGGAATACCTTGAAGGCTCTTATTTTCAATTTAAAAATATAGATATACCATTTGCTTTCTCTGAAAAACCCCTCATTACAGGAAATAAATCAACATTTTTCTTCATCATTGTGTTTGTTTGTATGGGTTAATGACCCTTGGGAGAAGAGGACTCATGAGGACTTTGGGACAGATAAAATGATCTAATTATATCATGGTAATATTTAAAATCCCTGGTTTTCCAGATCAATGTTGTACAGTTTACCTCCTGAGGGGAGCCCATAGGAACGAGTTCTAACTCTCTCAGGATGAGCCTCAAAACTCAACTAGTGAGGCAGCCAAGCCCTGACGGGATACGGTGGAGGTCATGCCATGGATAGCGTGCGAAGGAAGGAGCCAGGGGCTGGGGCAGGTCACCCCAGAGTGGAACCCCCTTTCTCACTGCACTAAGACCTGTGCGTGGGGAGGGCATGTGAACTTGGATTCTGGGCCACCTGCCTAGAGTGACAAAGATACCATAGAAGAGGTAATATCTTCAAGGCAATAGAACAGCATTTTTTCCCCTCCAAGTATCCTTTTTTTCAAAGCCCATTGAGCCCTGGATGAAAGGATCCAAACACTTAACTCTCTAAGATGTTGCTCAGGGCAAGGTCTGTTTTTGCCCTCCCCCCTCCCCCCCCCAATAACTAGGCAAGGGCTGTAGAATACTTGGCGTTTAAGTCAGATCTTAAGCTAGTTTGAGTCACCGAATCCTTATGATCAAAGAGAGTAATTTCACATCCTGTAGCCACTTCAAAGCAAGTCATGGGAAAAATTAGGACTCTGGAAGCAACTTGTTTTTCTTTGATGTATAATTCAATCTCTTGACCTTTCTTCCTCCCCCAAAATCAATAGTTCCTAAGTGGAAAGAGCCAAACTGGATACAGCCATTGCATTGTGGGGGAATGGCGGTCAATTAAACCAAAGGACTCATTGAACACTTTCTTTAGCAAGGGATGTTCTTGCAGCTGCCAGGAAAGGGCAGAATCGCAGGAGGAGGCTTTTGTCAGGAAACTGCCTGCCATGAGTTGGGGAGGCAAGAGCCACATGCTGCACAGCTGTCATAGTTTCTAATGACATGGCGAGTTGGGTGGTACAGCGTGATCCCGGAGGGGAAGTAGCAGCCATGGCAGTGTTGTGTGGTGAGGGTGGATGTGGTGGTGAGTCTGGGAAGGAATGGAGAGTTTGGTGAGGCAGGAGGATGGGGCACTCCGGCAGGAGGCGAGGAAGGAGGGGCAAGCATGCAGCGTGAGGATGCCCAAACCCGGCTTCTCCGCTGGGCTGGGGAGGTGGTTGAGGCCAGCTGGCTGGAGTGGCCCCCATGAAAGAGGGTTCTCTAAAACCAGATGGGATGTGAATGATAAGCCAAGCCAGACTCTAGTTAAAGTGGTAAGAACAGATTTTAATAAGTGCTGTACTACTGTAGTAGGGAGAAGAGTCCAGTGGGAACTGTGCTCAACTGCATTTTGTCCAGAGGGGACTGGACCATTTCAAGAGGGACTGAGAGAGTAGGGAGAGCTGAGCCGGGCTCAGCAGTCAGGGACGTGAAACGTTACAGAAAGTAGGAAGGAGAGGCTGGTCCATGGAATACCGGGTGTGCTAACTGGCCCGTATCAAGTTAGGCTCCTACCCTCCCACCACAGCTGGGAGACAAAGGCCCCATCTTCAGGTGTTAGCTGGAATAAACATACCTTCTATCTGCATCATTGAGCTTTCCCAGGGTGCACTTTAACATCCTAGGGATGCAGGCTTGAGCTGTTAGAAAATACATTATTCCATGTTCAAGTCTCTACAGGCCGAGGCTGAAGGCTGGAAGAGGGCACAGAAAGGGCTGGCTAGAGTTTCGGCAAGGCCTTTACTTGGTGAGGTATGAAATGAAGTTAATGATAGTTTTTAAAGTGGAAATAACTGGATTAAATGGATATTAAAGGAGATTATTGGGTTTGTTTTGAACATTAATCACTTTCCTTTGAATCTTAGAACCATAAATGGGCAAGAGATCATTAAACTAAAGCTCTTTATTTAGAGAAGAGGTAACCGAGATCTAAGAGATGCAGTGATTTTTTTCCACCTGTTGACATAAAAATATACAAATGCATATATATTGTCAGGTGTGTGTGGGTGTGTATGTGTTGAATACCAGTAACGTATTAGGCATTGTGCTAGGTATTATGAGAGGCACATGCCTGTCATAAATCCTAGGAAGCTTCTCAATTTTCACAATCCAATGTAAGGGCATGAATATGTGAAGAGTCAGCTGCATACATAGAGAGGATGAGCTTATGTGGCAGGGTGTGGTTCTTGGCACCAGAAATGAGAGTAAAAACAGGAGAGCCCCTGAATGGATGGTCCAGGAAGATAAGAACCAACAAACTTCCTTAATGAGTCTTGACACATGGACATATTTGGACAGATTGAAGAAGAACAGAGGTTCTGGGAGGATCAAGGGAGACCATAGGACCCTAGGAGACCAAGCATGAAGTAGGAGGATGTAAGGTCTATTGTGGTGGCAGTGAAAGGGTAAAGGTCATTGAGCAGAAGGCTCTGGAAGGTAAGGAGTCATTAGCAGCTTGTAATGATGCTGGTATGTTAGAGAAAGATTGAAAGATTTTTTTTTTTTAAATTTTATTGTTGTTGTATTACATCCATCCCCTTTTTGCTCCCCTCTGTACCCCTCCCCACCCACCCATTCCCCCCAAAGTCAATCCCACCTGTTGTCCATGTCCATGGTTCCTTTATACTAGGTTCTTGTCTAAGCTGCTCCCCCTCTTTGCCTCTACCTCCCCCCTCCCACCAACCCCGTTCCCCTGACTACTGAAGGCCTATTCCTTGTATTCATATACTTGGTTCTGTTTTGCTTGTTGTTAGTTTTGCTCATTGTTGTCCCGTAATGGGTGAGATCATATGATATTTGTCCTTCACTGACTGGCTTATTTCACTAAGCATAATACTCTCCAGTTACAACCATGTTGTTGCAAAGGGTACAAGTTCCTTCTTTCTTTCTACTATATAGAATTCCATTGTGTAAATGTACCAAGGTTTTTTGATCCAATCATCCACTGATGGGCACTTAGGCTGTTTCCAGCACTTGGCCGCTATGAACATAGGTGTGCATAGGTTCTTATGAATTGGTGTTTCAGGATTCTTTGGGTATAGTCCAAGTAGTGGAATTGCTGGATCAAAAGGCAGTTCCATTTTTAGTTTTTTAAGGAAACCCCATACTGTTTTCCACAGTGGCTGCACCAGCCTGCATTCCCACCAACAGTGTATGAGGGTTCCTTTTGCCCCGCATCCTCGCCAACACTTGTTGTTTGTTGATTTGCTGATGATTGCCATTCTGACAGGTGTAAGGTGGTATCTTAATGCAGTTTTAATTTGCATCTCTCTGATGGCTAGCGATGTTGAGCATTCTTTCATATGCCTCTGGGCCCTTTGTATATCTTCCTCAGTGAGTTGTCTGTTCAGGTCCTTTGCCCATTTTTTAATTGGGCTGTTTGTCTCCCTGGTGTTGAGTCGCATTAGTTCTTTATATATTTTGGAGATCAGACCCTTGTCTGAGATATCATTGGCAATTATGTTTTCCCATACAGTTGGTTCCCTTTGAATTTTGCTGATATTTTCTTGAGCTGAACAGAAATTTTCAATTTGATATAGTCCCATTTGTTGATTCATTCTTTGATTTCCTTAGCCCTTGGTGAAGTATCAGTAAACATATTTTTGCGTAGGATGTCCGAAAGTTTACTGCCTATATTTTTCTCCACTGTGCATTGCTTATGTTTAAATCCTTTATCCATCTTGAGTTTATTTTGGTGTATGATGTAAGCTGGTGGTCTAGTTTTTGAAAGATTTTTAATGAAAAATCTTTTCTTGGTCTACCTGTCACCTGTGATGTTAGCTAAGTACCTCAGTCCAGATCATAGTTATCTCATTTTTTGATGAATGTAGCAACCTACCAGACTTCCCTTTCTTGTGTCCTCTCAACAAATATTATCAAGTACCTTACATCCCCTCTCTCCCTCTCTCCCTCTCTCTCTACTCCTCTCTCTGGTGGATAAAACCTTAAAGAGAAAAAGAAAAGTACCTTATATCCTCTGACTGGCTTTCCACACTGGTTGTAGCTATGTTGAATTGTGTCTGACTTCTCTACTTAAATCTGCTGGCTATTACATTTATCTTCTCCTCGATATCATTCTTTAGTCTGGGCTGTGATACTTCTGACAGTCTCCCGTGCTTCACTCTGGCTCCATCCACAACCTCTCTGCTCCTTCAAGGTATGGACACTTTGCCATTCCACTCTTCCAGACTAGGGCTTGAGGTGTTTATATATATAATCTCAAAAAAAATCATTTGATATCTATCTATTTCTATATCTATCTATGTTATCAAAGAGAGAATTTTATTTTATTTTATATTGCATTTAGAAAGACCAGCTTTAAAGGACTTCTATCAACTTCAGGCAGTCAATGAAATTCAAATTATCACGCTAGGACCTTGCATCTTTTCATGTCCTGTGGCCTCCCTCTTGGTGGCCATCCCTGGATGTCTTCATTGGGTTCAGTTGCTCACTTGTGTTAGTATAGGTAAAGTTTAGGTGGGAATGAGCTGTATACATAAAACAATTTGTAAGAAAACTAAACATTATTCCTTAAATACAAAGAATTAAAGAAGTTTGATTTTGGTGTAAATCTGACAGATACTATGCATTTTGTTTTCTATGCATTTAGTAAATAAAGGATGCTGATCCTACTCATAATTTAACCCTTTCTTTGTCATTAAAATGAATCTCACATCCTAGTATGAGTTGTAATACTTTGGTTCTTTTCGCCTGTTGATCAGTTCTCCAGATTCAATTATTTTCTTTCTTCCTCTTTTTTTTTTTTTTTTGTTTAAAGATTTTATTCATTATTTTTAGAGAGTGGGGAAGAGAGAGAGGAAGAAAGGGAGAGAAACGTCAGTGTATGGTTGGTTGCCTTTCACTTGCTTCCAGCTGGGGACCTGGCTGGAGACCTGGCTTGCAACTTGGGTATATGCCCTGGCTGGGAATTGAACCAGCAACACTTGGGTTCGCAGGCTGGTGCCTATCCACTGAGCCACACCAGCCAGGGCCTATTTTCTTAATATTTATAAAGTTTATAGCCACTTGTGTTGGTACTATCACAAAGTTTACAGCTCTTGAAAATTTCTGCTACATAGGAGTTGGCCTGCCTCTGTCCTAATAGCAGCATTTTAAGGAATGTTCAGTTGGTCAGATCATAAAAAGTCATTTTAGGAATATATTATATATTGGAATGTATTTAATGAATATGAATATTCACTATTTTTTCAACATATGTTTTTAAGACCTTTTTGACTATGTGCAGTAGGGTGACTCTATATCTGGAGAAGTTTCTATCAGGAGGCAATGTTGCTAATCAAAGGATTAATCACATGCATGAATGTAAAATGGCCTGACTGCCCCATCCCACCTTTCCTCTCCCCCTTGGCCACTCCTTTGGTTGACTTCCCAGTAGGCAGTGCTGGGGTCCCACCCATCCTGCCACCCCCTCCTCCACAGCTGTTCCCAGCTGTAGCTGCAGGGGGCCAGGTCAGAAACAAATAAACTATTTCTAAAAACTGGTCACCCAGAACAAGGCACAATTAGCTCTTAAAATAGCACATCCAAACAAATTGCTGAAACTTCATAAATAATGCAGGCAAACAAGTAGTCTGCTAAGTGGGTTTAGGTGAATGGACTTTCTGCAAATTGGACTCATGCAAATTGCTTGCAGGAGGTGGCACCTTGGTGGCCCAATGGGAGATGGCTTTTCCCTGAGCCTCGGACAGTTCTGAGGCCCATGGCCAGATGGCTTTTCCTCCTTAGTGCTGCTTTGGACACCCATAGCCTACCCACCCCCACCCCTCACTTTATGATTGCTCTTTCAACACTAGGTGCATTAGAATCATGGACAAAATCGGATTGAATTCTGTGAGAAATATTTGCACACATGCAGGGAAATATTCATTGTCAAATGTCCATCAAAGGGATCCATAGTGGAAAATTGAGGGTTGCTGACATGTCTATCCAGAAGAGGGATGCAAACTGAATTATGGTCTCTCTGGTCTAGGGACATTCAGCATGAGGCTTTTGCCTGTTGGTGTCCAGAGCATTATCGCTACTGACTTATTTTAGTTATTCAAAGGTCCTTCCCAGCCATTTGCAGCTTTTGACCTTTATTCTAGAGGTTTGCAGTTTCAGTAAGACTCTAGAAAAAGTGGGAAGATAACGAGTCAACTTGCTCGTTATGGTGACCGAATATTATGTGCAGTAATAATATTCAAATATTATGTGCAGTAAACAAATGGTAGTAGACACAACAGCAGTTGGTCCTAAATCTGCATCTTTGTGGCAATAGTTCAATAGAACAGACCAACTTCAGTGTTAGTGAATCATTTGCATTTTACATGCATAAGCAGCCATCTGCGATGAAGGGTCATCCCCAACACCATGAATTGCCTCCATTGATTCAGTCTGCTTTTTTTCCTGCAGGCTGGGATTCCAGCCATTTTTGTTTTGTTTTTGTTTTTTCCTCATTCTTTCCCTTTGGCATTGGGAAGCATTCAGATTTCTCTGGAAATCGGCCATTTCCAACCATCATTCTCTTGTGCCGCATTGGGCTGGAGGTATTGGGAGTCTTTGCTTTTGAAAAGCCTAACTTTTTTCCCCCTGTTTAAAGCATTCTCCAGCTGGTGTTGGAAATAAACCTTAATTTCCCTGAGCTCATTTCTTTCACTGAAGGAGGAACGCAAGAGGATTGAAGGCAGGAGGGGAGTGGCGGAAATCATTGTTGGTGCTGTTTGCTCTCTGCATCTCTTTTCTTAGCAAATTGCCTCAGGAATTTCTGCAGTCAGCTGTAATCTACTGTTGAAAGGCCTCCTTTTGGATGAGTTCTTGAAGTGAGCCAAAACTCTCTCAAGGACAGCCGGGTTTAGGAGAAGACAATGAAAAGAAAGGGAGTGCATATTAACACGTGGTCCTTCTATTTCCTCTCGCTGTAAAAGGTGGCTGGGAAAAAGAAAGAAACTGCTTTTGGGGGGCGGCAGCATTCAGTAGGCCTCCACTCTCTCCTCTTTTTTCCTTTCACCTTCTTCCCTCCCAAGCTGGCTGCCACCGAGTTTTATCATATGGCTCTGAAAATGGGGGTATTGGTGTTCTGCCGGTACCATGGACAGATACAAAATTTCACCTTTTGAATTACACCACACTTCAAAAATCAACTTAAGCCCTGGCTGGTGTGGCTCAGTGGATGTGGATTGGCACCGGCCTGTGAACCCAAAGGTCGCAGGTTTGATTCCCCAGCCAGGGCACATAACCAGGTTGCAAACCAGGGCTCCAGTCAGGTCTGTAGCTGGAGGCAGGTGAAAGGCAACTGTATATTGATGCTTCTCTCCCTTTCTTCCTCCCTCCCTGCTCTTCTCTCTGAAAAAAGTAAATAAAATATTTAGAAATAATAAAACTTAAAATGCACATGATAGAAATTTCACTTTTATTATTGCTTCCCAAGTCAATCAAACATAGACATTAATGTTGTAAAGCAGTTATAACAGTTTTTATATGAACAGCCAAAGTCATAGGTATTCTTATTTGATGGCTGGCATTATAAACGGCATAAATTCCCCTGCTGCTCATCCTGCTCATTGAAGAAAATGGTCTTAGCTGACTAAGTCAGAGGCAGTGTCTCCGCACCTGCAACTTCTGCTATTAATCTAGTGAAGGGAAGAACTAATTAATTCACGTTTCCTTAATTCCAAACAATGACATGAAAGAAGCGTATTACTATTTTATGCCAGGGTTTGTGTTGGAGTCGTAAGGAGTTGGGCAGAGGTGGGTGTGTCTGAACTTAAAGATTGGGAAAGTTATTCTAAGCTTTCAGAAATTATATATATAAAGGGGGTGGAAACAGTTGTCAAACACCCTATTCATAAGATAAAAGAGGAGGAGGGTACTGATTTTTTTTTTTTCATTCACTCCTCAAAAATAGTATTCTATAACTATTGTGAATCTGTCAGTGCTTCAGGTCCTGGGGCTAGAGCCATGCAGAAAGCAATGGAAAAACCCTGCTACTGCGGAGCTTGCATGGCATTGTGGGAGACAGACAGTAAGCAAGGTAAATATGAAAAATCCAGTGTGACAGTGAAAAGTGCTATGAGAAGAACAATAGGCAAGGGGTTCTGAAATGTGTGTATTCAAGTGCATGTTAGAGATTTGAAATAGCCAGGAAGATCTCACCCAGAAGAGTGTGGATGTTTTCTAAAAATCTGAGGCTGTGAATCAAGTTGGGGGACAAAGGAGAAACTGGGTGACCAGGAAGGAGGACACTGCAGGACCCCAGGAGGGATGATTACGTGGACCAGGGTGGAGCTGGCAGTTGGAAGAAAGGGTTGGAGGGAATCTTGCCAGTTGAGACTGTGGGTGTAGGAGAGAGAGGCGGGGAGCCTGGGCACCGGGTGCGGTCCCTCTGCAGTGGGCTCTGAAGCAGTCACTTAAGACTTTCAGTTTGTCCTGTTTTATGTTGTACTTTGTGTAATTGCTTCCACACCAGTTTACAAGCTCCCTGAGAGCAAGTGGATTCCTCTCTTTATCTTTCTTTCACACCTCATGGTGTCCAGTTAAATGTTGGCTGGAGCCGATGGACTATTCTAAGATCAGCGTTTAAGAGACACAGAACATTGTAGAATACCTCCCAGATTTAGAATGCATGACGTCCCTATGGTGAAAATGAGAGCCGAGCACCACAATGGACTCTTCCCTGAGCCACCTAGAGGCACTCATTCCCCAGAAATAGATTCACCAGCTCAGAAGACAGGGAGAAGTGGGGCCTCACTTCAAATGCCATCCCCCGCGGTTCCCCTCCTGACTCCAGGCTGCCTGAGGAGACGGTGCTGTGGGAAGGGGGGATTGGAAGACTTTGGGATTTTGCCAGGAAGCGTGATCTCTGGTTTGAATGCCAGTCACTGGAAATGACCCAGGGATTTTAGCATTTCCTGACCCCAGGACAATCCAGCCAGGCAGTGTGGCTGATGGAAAGACAGGAGCTGTCTGGGTCCGGACAGCAGATGTGAACAAAGCTCCCAGATGTGCACTGGGCTCTGCTTAAGAAGCCCACTCAGCACAGCCAACCAACATCTTAAAAGGGAGAGAGGAGAAGCGGTAGTAAGTTCGCAGCTGCTCTGGACTCCTCCAGCCCATTTATGTGTGTGTTTTAATAGGTTAGTTAATCTATTTACTGAGTGTGAAAATCACATGTGTCAGAGCAGTTCCCGTCCCACTGGCTTGTTTTGTTTTATTCCCAGGTGGAAAAAAGTCATAATTAATGCTGGTAAAATACGTGACCAAGTATTTTCACAGGAGCAGGGCAGGTTTTATGTTTCCCTGGTTCTGCCAAGAAGGACTGGCTGGGAGATTAACTGTTGTTAATGGGTGGAGGACCCTCAGTCTTTCTAGTGGTGGCGATACATCTTCAATACTGTCACATTTCGACATGGAAGAAGTGGGTCATCACCTCTGGTGCTACTGGTTCAGGAGCTCTAGGGAGTAGGTTCAAACTCTTCAGGTATTAACTAAAGGCCCCAAGGTTAACAGATCTCCCAGGGTGGCCATGGGACCTGTGAGCTAGGTGGAAATGCAGACTGTCAGCCACACTGCAGGTCTAGTGAATCCACATCTGTCCTTGACAGCTCCGCAGGTAGGTGATTTCTGCACATTCCAAGCATGAGAAGATTAAAGGCCCTGTGAATTATTTTGAAAAGAAATGTGACCAAAAAAATTAACATGTAAGAGACTAGGAAAATAGTTTTGAAAATAAAATAAAACTCTTATAATTCATAAGAAAAAGATTGAGATCCCACTATATAAGTGGGTGGGTGGTACCAATGGACAGTTCTCAAAATGGGAGATGCGAATGATCAATAAATGGGTTTTTATTTTATTTAAAAATATTTTATTTATTACTTTTAGAAAGGGGAAAAGGGAGAGAGGAAGAAAGGGAGAGAATCATCAATGTATGGTTGCCTTCCACCTGCCTCCAGCTAAGGACCTGGCTAGAGACCTAGCTTGCAACTTGGTTATATGCTCTAACTGGGAATCGAACCAGTGACCTTTGGGTTAACAGGCTGGCACCAATACACTGAGTCACACCAGCCAGGGCTGTATTTTTTAAACTTAAAAAAACTTAATTTTATGGAACACCAAACTAGCATTTTTTACTTCAGTATAACCTCCAGTGCTTTTGTGCTTGGAAAAGTCTTTCCAATCTAGAGATCAAATACAGAATTACCTTCTTTAACAATAAAAAAAATAATAAAGTTCCCACAAATCAACTGTTTATGCTGGTCTCTCTTAAAATAAACCATGTCTTGTGACAATGGCAACTGTGGGTAATTCTTAGTCATGAATATTCCTCTCATATGGGCCATCTGTCTCTCTCATTGCTTCCCTTTTGTTGCTGATTTCTGGAAATCTTTTTCTGTTCACTTGTCTAGTTCCTTTAATACATGTCCCAGAAAATGTGTAGCCCACATTTCTGATGATTTGCTTTGCAGTAGAAAGGAGCATATGGCTGTACCCCTTCCCTTACATGCCACATACAGGACTGGACATGGAAGCGTTACTCTTTGAATTATTTGATTTACGGAGATGTTAAAAGTGCTTTTCCAACTTAAGGCTGACTTTGCTGAAATGTCCTCTCAAGAGAGGTATGAAATGGTGGAACAATGCTAAAAATCTAGCTTTCGGTCCCAACGAGAATATAAAAACAGGCTGCCTCATATTTTTTAGGCTGGGAGAAAACAACCAACTCTGCTTCCCTAGTGCAAAGCAACAGTTTGGGCCGGGAAAACAACTTGGTTTTATTCTAATGGCACCCTTATCTGCAGTCAGTGTTTGAGGGAGCCTCTAAGTGTGGTATAATGACGGGTGTTCGTGTCCCTTTCCTGAGGAAAGAGCTCCAGCCCCTCGGGGGGTGTGGTGAAGGCTGGGGCCCTCTTGTCGGACCACAAGGCTGACTGAGGGCATTTTCCATGCCTGTGGCTCTGGTCTGTGTGGAGTGAGGGCCGAACCCAAGGGAGACCACACTGGGGGCACCAAATGGAGCCACCCTCAGCAGCTTCCCATTCCTGGTTCTGTTGCTAAGGGCCACCCACCCTCACAGCCCTGCATCTGGAGTAGCCACCTAGATAATGGATCACACAGAGGGAGTGTCTGAGCCAGTCCCTCCTCCACCCACCTTGATCACTCGCATTTCTGCTTGAAATACATCTGCCTTTGGGAAGGAGGTGGCTGCCATCTGCACCCAGAGGTGATGTGTGCAGAGCTTGGACATCGGGGAGCCGGTGGTTGGACGACCACCACAGCCAAAGGGCATGTTTCTCTTGCCCAGGCACTTTTAAGCTCCTTCCCTACCCCCTATGTGTCCTGACCGTGATCATTTATCAGTCAGAAGTTTACTCACTATCCCTGCCTAAATTGTGGAGATTTGATGACACTGTTGCAGTAGTAGAAGAGCATGCCCTTTTGCCTGTCTCCTGTCAGTGGCCAGTGGTTGCGACTCTCTTTTAAAGGCTCCCTGGGCCAAGCCCCCAGCTGAGTTTGTGGTGGAGGCATCCAGGGAGCTCCCGGCTGTGTCTTGACCATGGTCCACAGTCTGCTCTTGAGCTGCTCCTGGCCCTCTCTCTTCACCAGTGCTTGAAAATTCAGGGCTGCCCCGGTGCTTTTGCCGTGAACGAACTCAGGTGAAGCAGGTGGACCCTTGTGTGGAGCTGCCCCTCCTGAGGCAGAGACCCTGGAGGGGAAGGGAAGTCAGAGTCAGCCACACCTGAGAAGGAGCCTTATAGGCAGATGGAGGAGTATTGCTGGAGTGCTTTGATTCACTGACAAACGGTGCTACCATTGCAAGAAACCATCTGCCTTGAGCGAACCTGAAACTTAGTACTGAGCTGTTGACATAGTATTGGCTGGGTAAATATCAGAAAATGGCACTCAGCAAACCTACCATGGGTGGGACTGAGGTTCGTTCCTGGAATCCTGTGTCTGATAGAAATGAAATGCTGCTGCCCATTTGTTACTCCTCTCCTCAGCCTAGAAAGCTGTGTCTGCCTTCATTTACCTGCATAACTTGGCCTCATCTTCCCAGAGTCTGCCTGAGCTCCCTGAACTCCCTACGTGAGCAGGCAACCCCTCTGAGGTCCTCCTCTCTTTTATTGCTTCCTGCATAAGCTGGATATATCTATTGGTGGGTTTCTCCTCTTAGACCCTCAATTCCTCATGGGGGCACCGTGTTGGTCTCTGTGGCTGGGGTACAATGACTTCTTCATAAAGTAACTGCTTGCAGGTGACTCAGTCACAGGCCCCCTTCTGTCTCTGGCGTTACTCTGTAGGAGAGATTAGATCTAAGCAAGCTGCCCATCTCATTAGGAAAGACTGATAAAATACGGTCAGCAGGTCATGTGCCTCCTTATCCACGGTTCTGCTTTCTGCAGTTTCAGTTAGCCGCGGCGGGAAATTTCAGAAACAAACCATTCCCACATTTTAAATCACACACTGTTCTGAGTAGCATGGTGAACTCTCACACTCTCTGGCTTTGTCCTGACTGGGGCATGAATCATCCTTTTGTCCAGAGTATCCACACCATATACACTGCCCTCCGTTAGTCTGATTGGTTACCAGATCAACTGACAGGGTATCGCAGTGTCTTCATTCAAGTCACCCTTATTTTACTTAATAGTGGCTCCAAAATGCAAGAGTGGTGACGGTAACAATTCAGGTGTGCCAAAGGGAAGTCATCAAATGTATGTGTGTATAGGGTCTGGCACTAGCCATGGTTTCAGGCATCCACTGGAGGTTTTTGGAATTGATCCCCTGAGCATAAGGTTGTGGGGAGGGGATGCTATACTGCCATCATGAGGCCGGGCTTTCTGGTCCTCTTCCTTGTCATGGAAATCTGACAAAAATTTGAAGCCACGTTCACTGTTTCCTATTACATTCTCCAGTACATTGGACTCACCTAGCTGTTAGCACAGAGGAGGTGAGCGGTTAGGTCAGGTCATCTTGTGTTTTCACTGTGATGACTTGCTGCAGTTCCATGGAACCCTGGGCTCCTGGCACCACCTGGATATAAACCCAGAGGGAAAGTGTCCGGAGGTCAGGGGTGATTGGGACGCAGATGGTCTTTTTGATGTGTAGAAACCCTCAGTTCAGAGGTGAATTTGTTACAAGGCAAAACCAATATTTAAAGTTTGCTGCACTGAACTGTAAAAATGCAACCCTTTATTCTGTTACTGATATAACCCCTCCCCCTTGGTTGGTGAATAAACTTTAATCCAAAGAGTTGCTTCAAAAATCCCTTTCTCTGATACAGTTTTGTTTGCACCCTCAGCTACTCGCTGTAGATTAAAAGCTGTTTCCATCTTGAAGAATACTTAAGGGAAGAGCCTGGCCCCCTGGGGTGGGTCAGGGGAGCCACTGAGCCTGCCATCTCTGCTCAGTGACAAGATTGATGCCGAACTGTTCCCTTTTGACCCCAGCTAATGATCCTTATCTTCTCTCCAGGGATTAGACAGTCATGTCTTTTTTCTCAAAGTGTTTAGGGCAGGGATGGTGAACATTTTCCCTGTCAAGAGTCATTGACCCCAGGAAGGGAGAGGCCATTTCTTCAAGGGAGTGATCATGCTTTGGATAGGCAGCCCCAGTGCTGTGTGAGCTCAGGGGACCTTCTTAGCACAGTTGGAGGGACCTGACAGATGACAAGAGGTGTCTTGCCAGCCCAGAATGTGGTGTTCATGAAAGGCCCAGCTAGTTACTGTGTGAAGGATCTTAGCTATTTTTAAGAAATGTCATGGAGCCCTGACCAGTGTGGCTCAGTTGGTAGGATTGTCATCCCATAGACTGAAACGTTGCAGGTTTGATTCCCAGTCAGGGCATATGCCTGGGTTGGGGGTTCAGTCCCTGGGCACGTGCAAGAGTCAGCTGATTAATGTTTCTCACATCAAAGTTTCTCTCCCTCTCCCTCCTTCCTTTCCCCTCTCTAAGTATGTCCTCTGGTGAAGATTAATAAATAAATAAATAAATAAACAAACGGTCATGGAAACCTCTAGGGTTGGCCAGAGAAGGAAAAATACTCTTAGCACAAAATGTGCCAAGTACTTTATCACCAGTCTTGTGTTCATTATCATGTCACTTCAGGATGTTGGCATGTGCAGGATTTTTAACCCTGTTTTACTGATGAGGAAACTGAGGCACCGAAAGGAATCTCTTCTGAAATGCAAGCCTCAATTTAGGAGTCTGTTGTCTAAGGCGGTGGGGAGTGATGCAGAAGGCCAAGTGCAAACCAGGGCAGTAGGTCTTGCAGGGTGAGGAGGGCACAGCGCCCCCAGTGGTGGGCAGGAGAGGAGACGGGGCTGAGGGCAGCAGCCTCTGTGAGCTGAGGCTGGGAGACAGGGGTGCTTTGCTGTGATTAAGACCAGGCCAGTCCTGGCTACAGTCAGTGCCTGGAGAAGAGGTTGCGTAGTCTCCATGTGTGTCCTTCAGGGCCTGGTGTGTGGGTATGTGATTTTTCTTTTCTTTGCCCTAGTGCTGGGGTGGTTCTTTTCCCTTACCTTGTTAAGAGGGATGGTCTCCTGTGGATATCACCAGGGCCTTTGGATGCTTCCAGAGCGGCTGACAGAAGGGACAGTGAGCTAGCTGGCCTAGGAAACCTGTTTCCTTGGAGCCCTGGCTGCAGGGGTGAGGAGGGCTGAGCGGCACGCTGCGGTGTGGCCACTCGGGAAAACACCCTGTCCTCAAGCAAGCTTGCAGGCCGGCAGCTTCTTTGTTGTTGTTTGGAGGACTAGGAAGGGAAATACATGTAATTTGGTGGTGGTGGTGGGGGACCCCAAACACCATACATTTAAATGTTTTAATGCAATCCTAAAGTAAAGGGATGGTAAAAGCCTATAAATAAACATTTTGAGGTTCTCCAGATTCCTAATTAGGAGAGGAGAGAACAAAGGCAGAAGCTGGAGAGAGGAGAGGGCGACGGGAGAAGGGCAGGTGGCCGAAGTGTTTACAGGGGGTGTGCGGGGAGGTGGGGGCAGAGCTGCGGACAGACAGGGGCAGAGTTCTGAAGCAATGCATCCCTAGTCAAGTCCCCACACCTGTGGCTCACGCCCCTGGCGGCCTCCGAGGGTTTCGGTCGCTTTTCAGATGCTAATAATCTGATTCCCGGGTCAGCAGCCTTTCGGAGGGGCCGTGTCAGAGTGCTGACCCCTGCTGGCACCCGTGCCGGGCCTCTGCGGATTGGGCTTCCTCAGCTTTTCTGCGGGGGACCCTCCTCTACCACTCTTTGATCCCTGTTAAAAAAAAAAACACAAAAAAGTGTTTTAAACAGAGTTTCAATTCACTAAGTGTCCTGCAGGAGATGAGCCCGGCCTCTGCCCTGAGAAGAGGCGCTTTGTTCCAGCGAAGGTGGGAGCAGATGGGAGCGCACTGCGTGGGGTGCAGAGCCGGCTGGCTCCCTCAAACCGGGAGGGACAGCGCTGGCTGAGAAGGAATTCAGGCCCGAGGTCCCGGCTCTGCCTTCCTCCCTGAAGATGAGGCGGGCGGCTGCGTGGTTTCCCGGTGACAAACTGGGCATCTGGGCGGGGCTCAGCCAGATGGTGAGCCCCTGGATGGACAGGCAGCTGTGCTCGCAATCCTGTAGTTTCAAAGCCTGGTGCAGTTGGTTGGTCAGCACTCCTAGGAGGTTGTTTGCCATGTTAGGGGAGGGTGGGGGGGTGGCTCCTACCTTTTGTCACAGCCTGGTTCTTCTCTGATGTTCCTCTCTGTCACAGGCTTGCAGTGCCCACTGTCCTCTGCTGATAAGTCATTTGCTCCCCCCACTCTGAGCCTTATGAAAGCAAGCCATGCCTTCTTTGTCTTTTTTTTTTTTTTTTGTTTTAACTCCCCTGCCTGGCTTCTGGAACCCAACCAGACGCATGGGATTGTTTGAAGGCAAGAAGGAGGGAAAGAGCCAGCTGAGGGACACAAAAGGAGCATCCTGGAATGTCCAGGGTCCTGAAAGTCCTCTGTTCCCTTTGAAAGTCAGAGAAACTATAGACCTGGCTACAGATGTGTGGGCAGACGTACCCCAAACCCCACCATGGACTCTCTCTTGGAGATCCCAGGTCAACAGGTTCCTGGACTCAGGCAGTAGAACAATCTGTGTGTCCATCAGCCACGTGCCGAGCACTAACCCCGTGCCAGGCGCTGCCCAGGGCCAGAGAGACGGCATGGATGCACGCTGAGTCTGCGGGGCGATCTCAGGGCAGCGGCGGCACAGGTGCGGAGGGGTTGTACAGAGAGAGGTGTCCGTGATTGCCAAGCTCACAGCCTCTCTCTTCCTGCGGGCTCACCTTCGGAGAAAACTTTAAAAACAGACTTTATGGGAGGTGGTTTTAACTTTAGAGAAGAAAATGATCAAAAAATTCAGTTTCCCTATACCCATCCAACCTTCCCCAATCCCTCCCTGCCATTAGTATCTTGCATGAATGTGACACATTGTTATAATTGATGAGCCAGTATAATAATAATAATACATTATTATTAAGAAGTTTGTAGTTTACATTAGGGTTGATTTTTTTGTGTTGTACATTCTATGAGTTTCGACAAATAAGTAATCACATGTAGCCATCATTGTAGTATCCCATAGAATAGTTTTACTGCCCCCCTCACCCCTGTCTTCACCTGTTCACCCTCTCTCTCCCTCCGATCCCTTGGCAACCACTGATTCTTTGCATGGTTTTGCCTTCTTCAAAATGTCATTTAGTAGGATCATATAGCATATAGCCCTTTCAGATTGGTTTCTTTCACCTAATAATAAACATTAAGGTTCCTCCATATCTTTTTGTAACTTGATAACTCATTTCTTTTTAGCGCTGAGTAGTATTCCATTGTCTGATATATCACATTTTGTTCATGCATTCACTGACGAAAGGACATCTTGACTGTTTCCAAGTGTTGGCAATTATGAATATGGATATGATTTTCATGTCTTCTTTGGCAGTGTGGTCAAAGGGACATGGCAGAGTGAGGCTGTGACTTTGGGGGCTGGGTCCATTCACAGGAGGAAATACTCTAGATGTTCTTGGGTATGGCTAATGCATAAAGCTGTGACCAGGTCAGATATTGGAGGCATTAGGAATCTGAAAGAGATGTGATCCTCCTAGGTTCTATTTCAATGTCTCCTAGTCACCTTGGTCAATCAGTAAATCTATCATTTATTGAGCTATTAGGCACTTGGGTTATAAAGGTGAGTTATTCATGGGTCTTGACAGTAAGGAACTTACAGTTCAGTGAGGCTGTAGAATTGCCAAAGAATTATTACCTGTTGGGCATATTTAGAGAAACACTGCATTAAAAAAGTGAATAATAATGGCTGATCTGTAGGGAGAAAAAATAGACAAAACACTAGACAGCACCATGAACAAAACTCAATTCTGCCTTGTGTGACACATGTTCCAACACGGGTGAAACATAGGACTTCACAGAGAGGTCAGAGTGGCTGACTGAAGCCCTTCTTCAGGAGCAGCCTGGCACCCAGGGCACAGTGTGGTGGGAGCAGCGGGAAACTCTGTTGCAGGCTGGGGCATGAGGTTTCTTTTGATCCCAGCCATTCTAAGATGGCATGTAGTTCTTCTGTGGGAATTACATGTTATGAGTCAGCTCTGAGTCCTGGCGATTCTATGAATGAGTAATGTCCTGTCCTCAGCAGCCCTGCTCAGCCCCTGTAGATTCATGGCTATGGCTTCTTTGATGGTGTCTGTCTATCTCATGTTGGGCCTTTCTCTTTTCCTGCTGTCGTCTTTTTCCTAGCATTACTGTTTTTTCCAAAGAGCCCTGGAGAACTTCGGTTCTGCCATGTTTGCCCCTGGTAATGTTTCAGGCTTCATTTACTCTGGGATCCATTTGTTTGTCTTTCTGGTGGTTCAGAGTATCTGTAGAGCTCTCCTCCAACACTGCGTTTCACATAAATCATTTTTTCCCATATCTGCCTTCTTCACTGTTCTTCTTCCTCATTTGTATGTAGTTGGGCATACTCATGGGGGCCCATTTCAGGGCACACACTGCCCATGTTCCCCTGTGTCCCAAGGAGTGGTCTCCCCACAAGGCCAGTCTGCAAGCTGGAATTCAGGGAGTCCGTCACTCCTCATGTCCCACATTCAGCCCTATCCCCAAATCTCTCTCAGTTTATCCCTCCTCACCAGCCCCACTATTCCTGGCAGACCTATTATTCCTTGCTGAGATCATTCTTAAGGCCTCCTAACTGATTCCCTGCCCCTACCCACTCACCCTGCAATTTACCTGCCCTGGCTGGCCATGTCAGTGGTGAACTTGGTAAAAACCCTATCTCCTGACATCCCTTTCCTGCTTAGCATCCCTCGGAACCTTCTGTCACTGCCTGGGAGACAGAAAGTGAAAACCCAATGACATGGCAACAGGACCCCCTCCCTGTGTAGATTCTCCCCCTGTCCCCAGCCTGATGCTGTCACTGCCACAGCCTGCTAGCACACTGGTTGTGGTTGTCCTTTCTGAACTCACCACTTCCCTCCAACCTGCACCCTTGCTCTCTTCGCTTCCTCAGCTTCCTCAGCTTCCTCTTCTGCACAGTGCTTCTCACTGTGGTGAATCTTTACCTAGCCTTTGAAGTGTGTTCAGTGTCACCTCGCCTGAATTTCCAGTCTTGAGCCCAGGCTCCCAGGTTTTTCCATGCCTTCCTCTGTAGCCCCGTAGTGTTGCCATTACCATCTCACACAGCATTGGCATTATTTCAGGACATGTCTGCCACCCCACCATTGGCCATCAACTCTTGTGATGACTGAGACTGTCTTCACTTGTCCTTGTAGCCCTAATGCTTAGTCAGTAATCAATAAAGGAATAGTATAAGGATTATGTTACAAATAAATATTGCAAATGTGATAGTAGGCCAAGAGAATTTGGGTTTAAATAAGGCCTTCTTATGCAAGCTTGTCTCATCAGGTCTCACTAATGTCATCATTTACACTTAGCCTCTGCACACACAGGCTGAGCGGGCTGCCTCTTGGCTGTTTGGGGGAGCAGGTCTACCCCTCATCCTAAGCATTACCACTTCTCACAGCTGGTCTCGGGAACCAAAGCCCTTGTTCTTCTATGTGTGCATTTTCTCTCCGAATTTGCATGGTGACATTAGTGTTGTGGTTAGGATATGAGTGACTCTCAGTGGGGCCAGTGTTTATTTTTATTGTACTAACAGGACATAGGGCCCATTCTGTTCTACTCGCCTTTCTCTGTTACTCTTCCCCTCTGAGAGAGTAACTGGGGCCAGCAACTATGTCACTTCTCTGACCTTAGTTTCTTCCCCTGTGAAATGAAGATCCTGGATTAGATCAAAGATTCTTCATGTGCTTGGATTCTCCTGAAAGCCCACAAGGGGCATTAACACTTCATGTGCTAATCATTTTATAGCTGCTTATGACTTTTTTTTTTGGAGTCTGCAACTCCAAAAGTTTAAAAATCAACTGAGAGGGATGAGTTCCAAAATCCAACCCAGCAGTGTTTTCAGTGAAAAAGAAACTTTTCTCCTGTGCCACTGTTTTTCCTTTTCAACATCAACATGTGATATCAGAGCAGCAGTTACAGGTTGCAGTGCGGTTCTTCCCAGTCACCCATGTACCATGTGGCACATTTGCGTTTCTGGGAGGAGTTTCCGGAGTGGAATTCTTTTGACTTCATGCTGACAGTCACTTGGGCTGTGGGCTTCCTGGCAGAGAAAGGAGCATAACCGAAGCTTGGCCACCAATTTTCTTCAGGCTGTCTTTTGTCACATTCCACAGAGCTGGTCCTCACCAGCTCGCTCTCACTGGTGAGTTTGAAAAGCAAGTGTCATGCAGCTCCATCCTGGCCAAGGAGAAAGTCACATCTTGCGGCTGCACCTGAAAAATCATGGTGGTTATAGTGTCTGTAACTGGTGCAGACAGATTTTTAAATATAGGCTTAGGCGTCTTGCCTAGGAATGACTCCCCAGCCTCAGTGGGGTGTCTTTCATGGAAGCCCGAGGGGAAAGGGAAAGTTACTGTCTCCTGGTGCAGAGGAGGGCCTCCGGGGTCTTGGTCCAAGTTTCACTTGGTTAATGTGTTTGACATGTGATCAGAGAAGGGTGTGTTGTTATGGTTCATTTTCAACAGCCCGAAAGCATGCTCTTCTAGATGTATCTTTCGTTCTCCCACTTTCCTTGACAAATTCACAGGTGCCTTGGGTTCCTCCCCTCCACCTTCTTTTGCTGGTGTAAATTGGTTCTACTCTTTTCACTGGTTCCTTCTAATGTTCTGGACTTTCTTCCCCCCATACTGAGGTTTTCTTCTTCATGCTTCTGGCGGAGCGGAAGGCACGGGAACTCTCTGACTGTGCTTTTCAACGCTGATGTTTGCAGACCACACCGGCTTCCTTCCTAACAACACAGTGGGAATGGTTCCCAGTGGCCTTTAACTAATTTGCCTTGCACTCTGTGTTATTATAAGCTAGTTCAGAGTTCAGATGCATTAATTGCACCTCTTAAAGGACCACATTTCATTGTAAAAGGCAAGAACCGTGGAGAGAAAATAGGGGAGGGCAATTACAAAGACTTTAACCGATGATGTGATTACACCGCTTTCCCCCATCAAACGTAGGCTCTTAGTTGCTCTTCACTCCAAGGTTAACACCGTGCAAATGATTGTACTTAAGGTAAATGCAACTTGGAACGGGGTAGGAGAATGAATGCACAAGTCCATTTATTTGCCAAGCACAAGCTGTGCTGGATATGATCAACCCCGACAGCATATCCCCAGCATCTACTGGCCCTGCCTCTTCCATGGGTCTTCTGCAGCCTGAGCTACTGACCACCCCAGGGATGGTGCTGGTTGGGTGGGGGTGGGGGGGCCCTCCCTGTCCACCTCCCACCTGGCAGTCTCAAAGCTTCAGGAGAATGATAAACCTTTGGGACTCCAACCTGATCCCTGCCCTACTTTTCTTACGTGTTCAGTGTTATATCGTATTAGTTTCAGGTATGTAACATAATTGCTAGATAATTATATACTTTACAAAGTGTTCCCTCTATATTTTCAGTACCCACATTGCCCCCTAGGTAGTTACTGCAAGAGTATTAACTTTATTCCCTATGCTGTGCATACAGTCCCATGACTATTTTGTAACTACTAATCTGTTCATCTCAATCCCTACGAGGATTCTGCTTTGGGTTTCGCTGTTGTGCTTTTTTGATATTCACCAGGCAGGAGCCCACCTTTCACTTGGGCACCACTTCTGCTGATGCTGTTAGTGCACTCAAGCTGAGCCTGGGGTGGCTGGAGCTGCTTTCTTCCTGTCCTGTCCCCCAGGGAGTGCTGCACCACCCCCACTGGCATGTGTCCATACCTGAGGTGGGCAAAGAAGAGAAGGGAGAACATCTGAGCACCCAGAAGGAGTGTGAAGTTCACACACAGATGGAGGTCTCTGGAGCTGCTCTATTGCTGACTTAGGGTGGGCTCCAGGCCCCTCCCCCTGCTCTTCACATGGGGTCTTTTTTCCTTTTGCATTGCCTGAGTTTTAGACAATGTGCACACATGGAATTTTCTCCTTTGGCACATGGGACCCATTAGCACTGTCTACATAGTGTATCAGCTGTAGGTGGAGGGTCAGAGGACCTTTCAGCTCTGTTCTGTCATCCATAGGCTGAAGCCAAATGTACACCTGCATTTGTACACACAGACCCACAGACATGTGCACATGAGACCTGCAGAGAGAGAGCAGAGTTTGTAGACACGGATGGCAGAACAAGGAAGCTCAAGGTTATCGCTCAGCCTACATTTAGGAAGCCTTCGATTCACCATGTGACGCAGGATCGACACTCATACCTGAATCTTGTGTAGATAAGCTGCTTCTAAAGAAGGAGTGATTAATGTTCAATAGGAAATGCATCCACGAGTGACATCAAGCATATCCTTCAAAGTTGTCAGTCCAAACTCTTCCTAGGTGAGCCCTTCACACTTTAGTTTAAGTTGAAGAAGAAGGCCACCCAACCATGGCAAGTCTGGCTTTCTTTATGGTGAGCCAGAAGGCAACACAAGTGGAGCCCTCAGTTCCTTATACTCAGACTGTCCCCCAGCAGTGAAAGCTGAAGGCTACAAAACCTGTGGTGTCACCTGCCCAGCGTCAAAGAAGCCCAGACGGTGGCTGTGGGAAGAAATGCTTCTCTCTCAGCCTATGTAGGCTGCTCTTGAGTCACATCAAAGGGTTGGTTTGATTGTGGTATCTTATCTAACATGGTCAAACATCAGCTGGGTCCTTTTTCAACCTCTTATAAAATGATAAATTATGTGTCATTTATTAATGTCCTTCATTCCTAATCCTTCCTAACCTTTCCATGAGCAGTGGTGTCTCTTAAAATGCATGTTAAAAATCAACAGAACAGCCCATCAGTGGATGAATGGATTAAAAAAACTTTGGTACTTTTATACAATGGAATACTACACAGAAGAAAGAAACAAGAAACTCCTACCTTTTGTGACAACATGGATGGAACTGGAGAATATTATGCTTAGTGAAATAAGCCAGTCAGTGAAAGACAAATATCATATGATCTCAACCAATACAGGAGACTAATGAACAAAACAAACAAGCAAAATAGAACCAGAGTCATGGAAACAAGCAACAGACTTTCAGTGCAGAGGGGAGAGGGGAAGGGGAGAAAGAGGCAAAGAAGGGGAATGGTTTAGTTAAGGGACTAGTATAAATGACCTATGGATATGGGCAGCATGTGGGACTAACTATGGGAGAGTGAATAGGGAGGGTGGGGCAGGGGAGGGCAATGGGGGAAAATGGGATAAATGTAATACAACAATAAATTAAAAAATATCAACAGAACAAAACATACAGATGGCCGACAGACATATGAAAAGATGCTCAACATTACTAATCATCAGGGAAATACAAATCAAAACCACAACAAGATTTTATTGTGCCAGAATGTGTATTATCAATAAGACTATAATGAATAAATGCGGACAAGAATGTGGAGGAAAAAAGAACCCGCTTGCACTGAACCCTCATGCACTGTTGGTAGCCACTATGGAAAATAGTATAGAAATAGTATAGAGATTCCTCAAAAAACTAGAACTACCATGTGAGCCAGCAGTCCCCCTACTGGGTGTTTATCTGAAGAAAACAAAAACACTAATTTGAGAAGACATATGTTTACAATAGCCAGGATATGGAAGCAACCTAGCTGTTCACTGATAGATGAATGGATGAAGAAGATGTGGAATATTACTCAACCATAAAAGAGAAGGAAATCTTGCCATTTGTGAGAACGTGGATGAACCTCAGTGAAATAAGTCATACAGAGAAAGACAAATACCATGTTTTCCTTTATATGGGGAATCTAAAAAGATGAAAACAAAAACAAATGAACAAACAAACCAAACAGATACAGAGAACAAACTGATAGTTGTCAGGTAGCAGGGAGTGCGGGGAGGGGCAAAATGTAAAGGGGATTAAGAAGTACAGGTTGTTGGTTATAAAATTAGCCATGGGTGTGTAATCTATTGCATCGGAAATGTAGTCAATAATATTGTAGTAACTATAGTAACAGATAGCTATTAGACTTATCATGGAGATTTACTTTTGGTGTGTAAATATCTGATCACTATGTTGTACACCTGAAAATAATACAATGTTGCATGCCAACCAGGATTCAAAAAAAAATAAAATAAGAAGAATCAACAGAACAAGTCAGGTAGGGTTGACAGACCTTTTGGTATCACTAATGTTTTTTAACTAGATGGCAGTTTTATTTTAATTAAACACCATGATTTCATTTTGAAATAATCTTTTTTCAAAAATCAGTACTCTAGAGTAATATCTGTTTGAATGAATATTTGCTCATTTAATTTTGTTTGTTTGTTTGTTTTTAAATATTTTATTTCATTATTTTTAGAAAGAGGGGAAGGGAGAGAGGCAGAGAGGGAGAGAGAGACATCAATGTATGGTTGCTTTTCACCTGCCTCCAGCCATAGACCTGACTGGAGACCTGGTTTGCAACCTTGTTATGTGCCCTGGCTGGGGAATCGAACCTGCGACCTTTGGGTTCACAGGCTGGCGCCTTAACCACTGTGCTACCAGCCAGGGCCTTGCTCATTTAAATTTTATTCAGAATGGTGATGACTCCAGCAGTGTTCTCATATGATAGCAGGACCAGCTAATGACATTTGTTAAAGTGTTGATTGCACAGGATAAGGAAAGTTCTACAGTACTTTGGGAGAGGGTATCTTTGTCAATAAAACTGAAACTTCACTTTTATGAAAGGTAAAAAAAGCTATTAACTTAGATGCCAGATGGAAAGATTTCGGATCTAAACCTTGCCTAGTGCTTTATAGCCTGTGGACTTAAAAACCAAACTGTTTTAAAGGTCATTTTAGCAGAAAGTCATAAATTCATAAATTGGCTGAACTTATGAGCTTTGATATTAGAAAAAAATTGTATTAAAATTTGTGAATCTCTCTCTGAGATCTGTAGTGATCATTTTCTCGCATAAGAGAAGTAATTATTATTTAGGAACCATACTATTTTTATTATTCAGCATTGTTTGGAATCAACAGTTATTTAAGTAAAATGAATAATAAGGTTTTTTTTTTTAACTTCACCCAAACATACATTTCATTGCTTTTAGAGAATCAGGAAGGGGTGATGGGTGGATTGATAGGGAGAGAACTTCAAGGAAAAATTCATAAAGCTGAAAGAAGAAATAGGCAAATCCATAATAATAGTTGATTTTAACACTCCTAGTAAAATATAGAGTAGGTAAACAGAAGTTCAGTAAGGATTTTAATAATACAATCACTCAACCTGACCTAGTGGCTATTTAAGGAGCAGTCCACCCAACAATAGCAGACATTTTTTTCATGTGTACATTAGACATTAACCAAAATTAAAAATTCTGGGCCAGCTCTGGCTGGTGACTCAGTGGATAGGTCCTAGCCTGCGAACTCAAAGGTCGCTGGTTCGATTCCCAGCCAGGGCACCTAACCAGGTTGCAAGCCAGGTCTCCAGCTAGGTCCGTGGCTGGAGGCAGGTGAAAGGCAACCATACACTGATGCTTCTCTCCCTCTGTGCCTCCCTCCCTGCCCTTCTGTCTAAAAATAATAAATAAAATCTTTAAAAAAATTCTGGGCCATAAAATAAACTTTAATAAATTTAAATAATTGATGCCTAAAGTATATGTTCTTAGCATAGAGAAATTAAATAGAAAAATCAGTAACAGAAAGACATCTGGGAAACCCCCAAATATTTGGCAATTAAGCTATATAATATTTCCAAATAAACCATAGTTCAAAAAACGTCACAAGAGTAAGTTATTCCCTTTTGAAGTGAATTAAATATTCAACTTTCATTTAATTTTGAACTGGATGAAAATGAAAACACAATATATCAAAATTTGTGGAGTGTAGCTAAAGTAGTGCTTAGAAATTTATAGCATTACAAATTAGAAAAGAAGAAAGGTCTAAATCAATTATTTAAGTTTCCATCTTAGGAAACTAGAAAAAAATGGCAAATTAAACCAAAAGCAAGCAGAAGGAGGGAAAAATTCAGTGAAATAGGAATAAGAAAAGTAATGGAAAAAAAAACAATGAAATTAAAAGGTGATTCTTTGGAAAGATCAAGATCAATAAAATTGATACATCTCTAGCCAAACTGACCAAATAAAAAGGATAAGAGACATAGATTACCAATATCAGGGATAAAAGAAAAGAGATTGCTATAGTCAATAAAAGGATGATAGGGAATATTACGAATAGCTCTATGCCCATGTATTTAATATTAGGTAAAATAGAGGAATTCTCTGAAAGACACAAATGACCAAAACTCACTAAAGAAGAAACAGATAATCAAAATAGGCCTATCTTAGTGGAAGAAATTGAATTTATAGTTGAAAACCTTCCAACAGCAAAAAATTCCAGGCCCAGGTGGCTTTTCTGTGGAATTCTGCCAAACATTTAAAGAGGAAATAATATCAAGTCTGCCCAAACTCATTCTGAAAGTAGGAAAGGAGGGAATACTTCCAGCTCACGGTCAGCATTGCCTCAATGTCAACCCCATTACAAGAAAACTACAGACCAATATTCCTCATGAATACAGATGCAAAAATCCTGAACAAAATGTTAAGTCATTCTCAGCTACTTGTTTTCTAATAATGCTTAATCCTTTTTTAAAAAACTGAATGTTTCAACCATAGCACCACACACTGAAATCATATCAGCATACAATTAACCATCATTCTCGTTCCTGAGTCAGAAGCCATGACAGATTGCTAGTAACTGAAGGTGATTGCTCATAACTAAAGGATATATTTTGAATTGATTTAAGACATATTTCTGCATGTCTGGTGGTACATAGCAAGAAAGTCTAATGCAAGCCATATTGTCTTATAAAGAAGTACTGTCTTTTCTAATAATGTTCTTTCTGCATGTCTGCCTCTCTTCTTCAGGGTATATGTAGCCCCAGTCTTGCTTCTGACAGCTTTATTCTCATGTATTAGTAGTAGTACTGGCAAAAAACAGTGTGTTTCTCTGGGATTTGAGAATTCTGAGATGTTAGTCCTGGACAGTGAAAGAAGTGATCATCCATCCCTAGGAACCTGGGTTCTCACAGTGGCTCTATGGAGTTCACTCCATTTATTTACAACTCATGTCTTTCAAGACCATGCACAGCCTCTAGAAGTCAGCTTGAGTCACTCGGGCCTCCTTTCTTAGGGTCCCCAATGAATTAGATGTCCAGTTTGGGGATGGTTGATTCCTTTGGAGTTTTCTCAGCGCCCTGTTTTCAACAAGGCAATACATTCTCTCCTAGTTGAAACTTAATAATTAACAAGGGATTGTGGGCTATGTATTGTATTTAGAGGTGGTGGATTCTATGGTGGTCAAACATCAAGAAGGGCTTAGGGTCAGACACCATGCCCTACAGAATCCTGTACTGGCCCCCTAACCAGCTGTGTATGTAGGTTGTGAGAGTGAAAGGGCGGGCCTGCCCTGGGAACCAGAGAGCCCCAGAGCGTCTGTGAAGCAGTTAGGGTGGGCCCAGAGCTGTGTAACAGGCTCCATGGGCCGTACCAGTGATTTTGGATTTCATTCTCAGTGCAATGATGTCATCAGGGGGTCATTTTTACCGAGTCCTTCCAGCCTTGGTTTGGAGAGTGGACAAGAGGAAGGAAGAAGGTCCAGAGCGAGGCTTTTGAGGATGTTACCGCTGTATATATGCGGAAAGCCACCTGCCCTGTGTGATTTTGAATCTTTTGTATGGGAGTTTGTTCACTTCCAGAGGTACTGTGTGAAGTGGGCCTATCCTTTTCTTAACCAGGCTCTGCCAGGTCTTTTAGATCTGTGTCTGATGCCTTTCCACTCAAGTCCATACAACTCTCATGTGGCTTTGCCATGTGGGGTGGCTGGCCTCCAGCATGGTATTGCTCTGAACATTTTTATTCTAACTAAATTTTAAAAATAATTTTGCATTCCACTCCACATCAGTATTTGGTATAATACAAAAAACATTTTCTTCTAAATATATTGTTATCTATTCAGATTTTACAGATGGATAATCCAAGGCTTAGAGAAGTAAGGTATTGGCCCAAGGTCACAAAGGTAGTAGGTGGTGACACTGGCTTTGAAACACAGGCCCTCTGATTGTTTAGTCTTTGCTCTTTCTTAAGTATATTCTTCATTGCTGTACCCCCAGTGTGAGAACACAGCCTGGCAGTTGCTCAGGGAATGTGTTGACTGATTCATAATGGGGCAATCTGATATCTGGTGTTAGGAACCCAACGGAGCCACCTGGGTCAAAGCCACGCTTGGGTCCTGGGAAGCTGGGCAGAATCCGTGCTCTAGGGTGTCCCACATATGCCAGAAGAACTGGACCTTTCTCTTCCTCCCATGCACCTTCAGCACTTTGTGGGCCAACCAGTAATTGTGGATTACTCATCTGTTTGTCCTGCAGCATTGTGACCTCCAGGGGACGGGTCTGTGTCAAGTTCACCTCCTTGTTCACTCAGGCCTGGCCTACTGAGTAAATGTTAAATGTGACTGACACAATAGTGGTGTTGCACCACTTGTCAGGAGTCTGGAGCCGGAGAAGCTCAAGCTAGGGGTCCTCCATCTGCCTTGCTCAGGGTCTGGGCCCATCCTTGAGAGAGAGCGCAGGTACAGCCAGAGCTGAGGATGGGTTCCTCTCATCCAAGGAGCCCATCAGGCCTTAGAGCCATTGTGCTTTCCGTAGGTCTCTTGAGGTGACCCTCCGACCTCTGGGGAAAGGAGGCTCTGCAAAACTTCCTGAGCTCAGCTGCAGAGAGCAGGGTGGCCTGGGGACTGTGAGGCAAGGGAGCAGGGTGGTGGCAGGGTGAATTCTGCTTTACCATGTTAATTTTTGGGGTGTAGTTCACCATCAAGTGTCACGATCTGTAAATAGCTGGACATAGAGATCTGGAGAGAGGGGGTGTGGGGGTTCAGAGTGCAAATCTGGGCATCATTACTCTATAACTCACCTGCTCCCCACCCCACATATACTTCTTGTCTTCCTATAACAGTTGGAGGTGAGGTCTGTACCCTAAATGAGATGGATTTGGTTGACGCATCTTTTGAGTGGAAATGCTGTGATTGTTCTTTTCCTCTCTGTGTTTTTACCATCTATTGAGTCAATTTACTTAATTTTATATGTTGTTTCTTTTTTTCAGAAAAGCTGTACAACTCCAGTGGACGAGATTTAAGAAGGGCCCTTTTCTCCCTGAAGCAGATATTTCAGGTAAGAAAAGAAAAAACATGCTCTTAGGTTCTGTTTTTGCATTGCTCTGAAATGAGATGCAGATGAAGTTATACCTTTTATTGATTACAGAAAGACCTTGTAAATTAGGTCAAAATACCAGTTGAGACTATTTTTTTTTTACCATAGCAATGATTTCAAACATAATAAGTAAAGACAATTTTATTAAATCATATTTTTCCATATTTATTTCAGATTTTTAAAAAGAAATCTTTTAAATTGAAGTCTTGTGTTCTAATCCCAAATACCAACCATCTTCTTTCTACCCCACCCCCAGGTCCCTATCTACTGATGGTTAAATTTGATGTTTATTATGCATTATATATATATATAATCATGATGCATCTTACTTATTGAGAGCAGGATGGGTGTAGGATGGCTGGCATAGCTCTGAGTGAATATTGCATTATATGAATGAAGTACAAGTTGCTTTGTTCATTCTTTTGTTGGCAGTTTGGCAACTATATATATATATATATATATATATGCACTATATATATAATCATGATGCATCTTACTTATTGAGAGCAGGATGGGTGTAGGATGGCTGGCATAGCTCTGAGTGAATATTGCATTATATGAATGAAGTACAAGTTGCTTTGTTCATTCTTTTGTTGGCAGTTTGGCTTATTTGCAGCGTTTTACTGTTATAAACCATGTGGCCATGACCTGCCCCCTTTTCATGCACCAGTGTCTCTCTCAGTCCATCTTATCCTTCTGAGCCTTCCCTAGCTCTCTGCCCTGACAAAGCCACAAGCTTAGTGAAGAGGGCTGGGACAGGTGTGCAAGATGAGCTCAAAGGCTGTCACCCATGTGACATGGCAGAGGAGAGAGGCAGTGCTGCTAGGCTTGGGCAGGATCAGGAGATAGTTTCACGAAGAAAATAACATTTGCATTAAGCCTGTGCCTCTGTGGGTTTATTGTTCTTTCCATTATGATTTTAGACTTTAGGGGACATTCCATTTCTCTCAGTTCCTGTCTTACCCACATGATAAGAGCTATTCCTTGTCAGTGACCGTTTTAGCTAGATTAGAGGTCCGCCTCACAGATGTCTTACTGTCTGAGAGGGAATAGACCAAAGGACAGACCAATAGCCATCCCATCCGTGCAACTTCCTCCTGTTCTTCCTTAAGCTTGTTCACCCACAGCCTCATGTTTTTACCCAGACCAGAGTCTCTTCTCAGTGTCAGTCTGTCTCAGGGTAAACCTGTCATGTCATTGCCCTTAGAGTGCACATCTCAGAAACATGCCTTGGAGTTTGGGATGTGCCTTGGTTTCTACATACAGCATTTCCCCAGAAGAAACAGGCAATGGGTAAATGCAAACTGTGGGCACATAGGCACTGCCTGCTTTTGTTCCTCTCCCCAGTTCAGTTGTTTATCTGCTCCCCGCCAGCGAGGTCTGAGGAAGCCTTTCCCTTGCCAGTTCCTCACAGACTTCTGGATTACTTCTGGATTTGTCAGTATACCCTCCAGGCCCTTCTGGATCTGTGTTTTGTGCATATCTTGCTGTCCTTGGCTGCATCCCAAGTTCTACCCATGATTGCATTCTGGGAGCAAGCTGTGCCTTCTCTCTTTTGCACCTTTGCCCCTGGGCCTATTGCTTTTATCCCAGAATGCATTGCCACCTGCATCCACTCTCCATGCCTCTCAGTTTCCCTGCTAGTAGTATCTCTTGTCAAAGAGCCTTTCCCTTAAATAAGTGACCCCTCACTGTGGTTATGGTCCCTCCAAATACTTCTGTGCTTACATCAAGTGTAGAACTTAAGATACATTAGGACACTTGTCTGAGTCCAGTTTAGGAGCTCCCTGGGTTCTACTGCTGGGTCTTTGGGGCCTTGCACAGTACCTGCTGCCACTTATGCAATAAGTGAATGGACTGGGGTAACTAAAGGGTCTACCCGATGCCTGTCTCCAGTCCTCCCTGTCTCTAATTTAGTCAGTGTTTCACTGACTAATTACTTGTCTTGAAGTTCCACTTCCCACGTACCCATCTGTGTATCCCTGTTCTTTAGATGAATGAAGCAAAACTTTTTCACCCTTTATTACGTCCTCCCCAACTTGGATCCCTGACTGCAGAAATGCTGGACTGTCATTGTACCACCTGGGCCCTGTGCCATGCCTAGGATGCTCATCACCCCAACTCGTTTAGTCCCTCTGACTGCCTGCTGCTTCCAGCATTCAGCTTCAACTCCTTTCAGAACCTATGTTCACCTTATTGAGTACCCAGTGGTTGGTTGGCAGAACCACACAGAGAAGAGCTATTCTAAGTGACTTTAAAACACTATAATTTGGGCATCTCAAACCATGCACACAAAAATGAACTGTTTACATGTTTACAATAATCCTGTTGGTGGTGGTAGTGTTGGTATTGCTATTCTGAGACTCTGTGTGTGTGTGTGTGTGTGTGTGTGTGTGTGTGTGTGTATGTTATCCCAATTTTGTCATTCTTAGAATTCTTAGGAATTAGAACTCTTGGTGTGTGGAAGAAAAGATACAAAGGTAGAAGATGTTAAGTTAAAAGCTTATTCCTGAATTAGAGGCATCTTACTGAATCCATGTTGCATATTATTTTAACAAACAGACAAGCAAATCAGCATACTTCTAGCTCTGTTTAGGGAAAAGAACTAGAAGCAATGATCAAGCCATTAGCACAAAGCATCAAAGACAGCAAGATTGTGGTCTTAAAATATTGAAAGGAACCAGAACTCTTTGGAGAAATAGCTGATTCTAAGTCTGGAGTAGGAAATGTGTAAAATAAACTTGGAACATCTTATATAGATAGCAAGGAAACTATCCAATACTACTAGGTTTATTGCTAAAAGAAGAGTCTCCCACTTGCTGGACAAGGATGGGACAATATAAGCATCAATATGGATGATAATGGCAATGAATTGAAACACATCAAGTATTTGCATTGATGAGTTCACAATGATCCTAGAAAAACTAAACTCACTGGATTGCTGCTATTGGAAAAATGCTAATGTCCGGCACATTATTTTGAAAATGGTTCAAGTTTTAGAATCTCATGTCTCTCTTACATGAATTTTAGGATAATCAAACAGTAGCTGAGGTGAAGTTTTATTTATAAAAATATTCTAGCTAAGAATGAGTAATAGAGTTAGAATATCATGATTTTGCAACCCCTAATGAATTAGTGGATATAGTTCTTGAGTATCAAGAGCTGCTGATGTGACAGAAATGAGATACGACCAGATATTATGTGCATCCTCATGGAAACACATACTACCATCAATGATGTGGTCAAGCCAACAAAACCCACCCTGGAACTGAACATGCCTCTATAAGCAATAACCAAATTTATAAATGATCTTGTACTGAAATACATGTTAAACTATACCACAGGAGTAGAATCAACAAAACCCAGACTGTGGGCAAATGACCTAGTTTCTTTAACACATAAATTTCAAGGGGAAAAAAAAGAGATGAATTAAAAGACACTTAAAAGTTATATCAACTAATTGCCACATGTGGATCTTATTTGGATCCTGAGACAAATTGTAAGAAAACAGTATTTATGAGAGAGAAATTTGGTCACTGACTGGACATTTGATAACATAAGAAAGTATTAATTTTTTGTTATGAGTACATGGTTTTAAAGAGTTCCTATTTTAGAGATACATATTGAAATACTTATGGATTAAATGATGTGATGTCTGGGATTTGCTTCAAATTAATATGACAGCAG
Source organism: Noctilio leporinus (assembly GCA_004026585.1). Classification (NCBI taxonomy): domain Eukaryota; kingdom Metazoa; phylum Chordata; class Mammalia; order Chiroptera; family Noctilionidae; genus Noctilio; species Noctilio leporinus. The sequence continues at coordinate 400,110 of PVIW01000316.1, forward strand.
ATGAGGGGATGACAGATGACAGTTCTGGTGTAAGTTGATTGGCACCAGGGGTTCACTAAATTATTCTGTCTTTTGTGTATGTTTAAAGTTCTCCATGGGGAAAAAGTTAAAAAATAAACATGTTTAGAGTCATACTGCACATTCTTTCACCAAACCAGTTTTGTAGCATTGGCTGTCTGGATTCTCAGGGACATTATTTTTGCTACTTATTCATCAAACAAATATATTTGAGAAGGCTTGTCCCCATTACCTAGGCAAGGAAGAAGGTGCTTGCTATCAGAAGTTTGTAACCTATCTGGAAGACCGCCTATGTGTGCACAAAGTAGCTATAAACCACAGAGCGAGGATGCATTGGGGGTTGAATGGTTACGAGGCTGCAAGTGTCTGTGACGCTTCTCACACCCATGACCCTGCCTCTCCATCATCTCTGTGTTTTCTAAATGTGGAGGTTCTTTTTTGGAACCAGGCTTGTTGGGGCAGGGGTGGGGGGGAGTCAACAACAAAACACTAGAGCCATTGGTCATTTAGATTGAGTTGAATATTCCTTGACAAATAAGCATTAAAAACGATCACAGGTTAATGCATGGCTATTATAGAAAATTCTGAAATGCACTGATAATCATTTATCAGTGTTGATATTTTGATTTCATTCTAGCTGGAAACCAATGTTTCAAGGACTACTTATTGTCTATATATTTTAGGATGTGTGTTTAAAATCTCGTTACATTGCCAATTTGGGAAATAAGTTCTATTTCCTAACTGCCTTATCTACATAGGTGCATACATTTTAAGTAGGGTTCTGAATTATTTTTATAAACACTGTCTCCTCTGCCCCATGTTTTTTCTAAGTAGCATTGCCAGACAGTCAGTCAACTGTACGCTATATTAATATTAGCGATTAGTTTGAGTGGTTTCTTGAGAGCTTGTTCTCACTTTTTCACTATGAAGTCATGTGTGAATCTAGTTTTAGTTAAAGTAATAAACATTTGTTACATGCTTGGAAAAAGTTTCTGACTAGACATGAGCTCATCTAAATGTTCACTTTTCACATATGCCGGTGGAAAAGGATATGGATGGAGAGAGAATTATTTTTTATTTCCTTTATACATATGAGTGTAAAGTAATTTTCCAAAAACTCATGATATTGTCCCATTTTTGTCTTGCTTTCCAAAGCCATGATTATCTTCAAGTCTGAGTTAACACAGCTGCCTCTCATTACCTTCAGAGCCCAAGCCTGCCCCCCGCACCCCACTCCCACCCATGCCCTCTGAACATGGAGAGTGCTTTCTTGGTTCAAAGGGAGCCCTTGCCTGGCCTGCCCACATTTAGCTCAAGTCCTCCATCCGTATAAATGGAAAATGCCATAAAATCGAAATGAGGGACTGATTTAACAGAGAGAGACTGGAGAATTAGGCCAGTTTGTCTAAATTCTTTTTTGGAGATAAACCATGGTTGCTGACCATTCCTATAAGAAGAACCTTTCATTATTCCATTAAGCTTTCTACTATTTACATCACTGAGGTTTTTAAAATGTTTGCTCTGTTGTTGTAATTAAAGATGAATGTTCCAGCCTTACACTGGTTGCATTTGAGACAAGGTACTGTCTGATTGCTCCTGAAATAGAGTAGAAAAATGCCTTTCCTAGATTTCCATAGGAGGGGAATTAAAGGAAAATGACTGTACTTGGGGGCTGGTTGGACATAGGTCACCTTGGCCAAAGTTTGCCACTCGTAGGATTAGATCAGTGGTTCTTGAACTGGCTGGCCTTCAGGATTTCCTGGAGAATTTAATAGCAAAGGCTGGGCTTTATTCCCAGAAACTCTGGTTAAGTCCATCTTGGAAGGGTCCTGCTTCCTATTCCTTTTTAAAGCTCTCAGATGACCCTAACATGGAGTCATGGCTGAAACCCATCTGAACACGTTCAAATCACCTGGGTGGCCAAGGCCCATCTGAGCATTTCTGAATTACCTGGAGGCTTGGTAAGCACAGGTCACCGGGTCCCACTGTAGGCCTTGCTCTCTAGTTCATCAGGGGTGGGGCCAGGTGGTTGCATTTTTAAAAAGTTCCCAGGTGTCCCTCTTTCTTCCGAGGGTCTGGAGACCCCTGGGGTGCCTTCCATATCCTGTCTTCTGTGATCAGGTCTGCAGGCCGACCAAAGGGACTCTTTTGAAGGATGATGCCCTGCTCCCCGTACACACTGGGATTTGCAGTCTGCCCCCTGCTGGTTTGGCAAGCGCTCAACTCAGGGGGTGGAGAGGCTCTTTCTTATATTCTGATACCATTTACAAGACCTTTGGGACCACCATCCTAGGGACTGTTTTTGGGAAGACCTGAGGGGCTTTGAATCCTTCACTTGATGGTCTATGCTGCTATGAAATGTTTCCTGCTGTGAAAGCCTAGCGAGCTTCATGTGTTCTGTCCCTAGGGACCGATGGTGTGTGTATGTATGCGTGTGTTTGTGTGTGTGGCCTGGTGATTTTTGAAGAATGAGAAACAGAACACTAGAAATATTCCTGACCATCAGGGGATTCAATTTGTTTGCTTTATCTTTATTAGATTGCCCAGAAGGCAATAATTGGTCTTTGGCAAACAGCGATGTGAAGGCTGGTTGTAAAGTTCCTCTGGCAACAGTTAAGATGCTTTGTTTGAATAGAGCAGAACAATCTTTAGGGTCTGTTCTGGCTTCAAAGGCTTGTGCATAGTTTTCACAGCACAGTCCAAATGGAGGATGGACCGGGACCGTATTTGAAGTCTTTTTCTTCTTCCCCTCCCCGGCCAGGATGACAAGGATTTGGTGCATGAGTTTGTGGAGGCCGAAGGTCTGACCTGTTTGATCAAGGTGGGAGCGGAGGCGGACCAGAACTATCAGAACTACATCCTGAGGGGTAAGTGACAAAAGGTCGTTAGGTAGCTCGCTCGGGCTGCACAGGAGGCCTGGGGTCCTCTCTCTAGGAAGTTCAACACTCCGAGCTTTTTAAAAGATTAAGTAGGAAGGTGAGAAAACCAGGCTCTAGCAAAAGATTAGGTGTTATCAATTGTTAGTAATTAGTGACTAATTTTATTGACTTTCACATTAATAACTTTCAGTTATTAAGAAAAAAAATGTGCTGTAAACTAACTTCTTAAAAATCTGTTATTTGGTGAGGAAGGGGCCATACTAAGGAGACTTGGGTAAGTCACCCAGCAGAAAGCCACCCAAAACCAAAGAGGCTAACTTATTTTCTGGGAAAAGTATTTCCACCGACCTGCGTTAGCACTGGGAGCATGTCAGAAGTGCATGTTCCCCACCGGACAGGCCCCTCTGTTTCTGATTCAAAGGCTGCACCCAGGACCTTGCATTATAAAGAATGATTCTGATCTCTATCTCCATCATTTTATTTTTATAAAGCAATGCACATGTGGAGTTTGAAGCCACTGATTACGGTTCCAGTTCATAAAGTTATTGCTCCTTTCATAGTTACAGGTATTTTTTGTTTGTGCACCTTCATATAAATACTAATTTTACTTGATCCTATTAAAAACCCTGTGAATAGCAGGGCAGGAATTACTACGTTGAACCCTATGAAATCATTGCTATTAACAGTTTTGATCTATAAAAGGGGAAATTTGATATAGTTTAATAACTCCATTTTATAGCTGATAAATGTGAAACTCAGAGGTGGAATGTTTGCCTAGTCAGTCAGTTTCTCTAGTGCTTCGTCAAGAAGGGGCTGTGCCCTGGCATAGGCGCACATCTGGGTTCCCTCCTGCATGTGTGTCTGCCATTCCACAACTCCTTTCCTCTGTACGAAGAAAAAAAATACACGACACGTGTGATTTAATGTCAAGTGTCCATGGCTGGTTGGAAATAGGCAAAATGAAATGGTCTGCTATGGCTCCTGTTGTGTTTTACCCTGAAACCTTTCCTTGTGTTCTGTGTTGTTACTCAGCCCACACAACTTCAAGTCCTCCCTTTTCTCTACTTCTGGAGAGCCAGTGTCACAAAATGCAAAAGCAAAAGAGAAAACTTAGGGTTCATTAAAAAAAAAAAAAATTTAAGGCTGTATTTTCACATCAGCTTCAGTTGTTTTCATTCATATTGATAAATGCCAAATGTGCATGTGAGAGAGAGCTCTCCAGGCTCTGGTTTTTCTAGTCTATGGTGTTGTGAGACAAAGGAATTGTCTTCCTTTGTTGACCTTCAATTTCCCCCTGGGTGTGTGATAGATCCTCATTAAGGTTGTCAGGAGAGAGGAGAGGCTGTCTTGGTGAATTTTGTTATTTCTATCCTCAATATAATGGAAACACTTATGTGGAAACTTTCCTGGTATGTGTAGACAAGATAACCAGAAACTTTGTCCTGTCATGTTGCTTTTCAATGCAGCTGTCACTCTGTGCCTGAAGAGATGGGGCAAATCTTGATTCTCACCCTCATCTGCCATTCATACTGGTCCAACACCTCAAATAGGGGAAGGCACAGAAATCAGAGTGGGAGAACTTTTTCTAGTTTATTTCTCAGGTTGCCTTTAATATGGATGTTCATAAGCTGAATCACATGGAAGGAAATATACTTAAAATGGCCTAATCCTGAATAGTGGGTCCAAATGAACAATAAATATATTTTTGTTATGTTAAAAGTATGCATCATTTTAACTTTACAAAAAGAAGTCTTCTCTAGTGAGTGCTTGTGTGAATGTGCATACACACACACCTCTATAGAACTAATATGAAAACCACCTATGTGTTTTTCATTATTCTTCTAACCCTTATCTAGAAGTTACTCTTTGTTGAGTAATCATCAGTGTTAATAGCTACATATTTAAGGCTAGGGTAACAGGGAGGACTCTACCAGCTGTGGTCTTCTTTTGTCAGGAAGGTCAAATTCTTATCAGAAGCTTCCTGGAGACCTTCCATGGATTAGGACAGGGTCACATGATCATTGTAGCTGTAAGGGAGGCTGGCAGAGTGAGTATAGTAAGTTCTCACTTAATGTGTCTGTGTGGTTCTTGGAACTATGATGAAATGATGTAGCAAAACCAGTTCTACCATAGGTAATTGATATGAACAAGAGTTAGGTTCTTATGGCATCTCATGCATGTTATAACAAAATGCTGTTGAACGAAACAGTGTTACTCAAGGACCTATTGTATTTGGTTTCCTGGACTTTAAGGGTCAGCAGCAATAGAGGAAGGCATGGCTTTAGATCTGAGGGTTACCAATGCCTGCCACATAGAAAGAATTAGGAAGAAAAAGTTCAACCTAGCTGAGAAAGCCTTTGAGCCATGTGGTGGCCTGGTTGGAGGTAGTGATGGCTTCCCTGCTGCTGAGGGAATGGTGTGTTGTAAAAGGGGCAGAGTAAGCTTAATGGCTGCACAAGGTCCCAGATGGTAAATTGTGTGAATTGTTCTTCTTGGCAATGAAAGGTGGTATTGACATAGAATACTCCAGCTAGGCTCTCTACCTTAGTGAATGCTTAGTGGTTTATGAATTTTGCAGTGTTCTGATTTGTATCAGAAATGTGCCAAAGGCAATTACCAAATGTTTGAGAATCAGAATGCCCAAGCACAACGAGGGGACAGCCCTGTCAACTACCGGCTGCTTCTCTGGCTGTGCAGAAAATGCCACTGAAGTAAGACCCTCATTGTAGACAGCTCTTCCTAATATGTGAGGAGACTCCAAGTTTCCATTGCCATCACCTGGTAGTAGTGTCCATTTTTATTGGTGGCCAGAGGTTCACCATGTGTTACCTGGAAAATGAGCACGTGCTCACTTCCATTCGGTTACAATAGGGCATCCTGGTTTACATGCAGCATGGTGCATTTGCACGCCTGTGCCACTTCAGCTAAGTTTCAGGAGACTCAAGGTAAGCAGGGCATTGTGCAAACATCAGCACATTGTGACATATTTGAAATGCGTACTAGGAAAGTACCTTGTGAGGGCTGTAAATGACAGATTTCTTGGGGTGTGACTTTTGCGTTTTTCTACAAGGAATCTATCATTTTTCCTCCACCACATGTTGAGTCACCCATTCCTGACTTTGGAAAACTTCTCATGTCGGCTTTTTTTAGGTTGTGACCATGATCAGCTGCTGGCCGCCAATAGATGTTTGCAATCAAGGCTGACCTTTGGATTGCCTTGCCTCTTTATTTGTGTAACTGTATTTTACCCATAATATGTTAGATGCAGGTCCAAGAGAGAAACTGGAAGAGTTTTAGTTTTGTAACTCACAGGTTCCTGGGGAGGACACATCATGCTACCCAGGGGTCACAGAGTCCTCATGAGAGAGCACTTTTGTTTTGTTTTCCATGATGATTTGAAGGGAGCAGGTTTAGGACTGACTAGTTGGAATAATTTTTAGTGGACCTGGAGTTTAGGACTGTCCTTGGGTTTTTGTCATGTGGCCCTGGCTGATGAGGGTGGGAATGAGGGTGGGGCTGAAGTGTGACAGCCCCAAAGCTTGGGGCCCTAGGTCAGGATGGCATTCAGAAAGATGATAGGAGTGCAGCCCAGGGAATAGAGTAGCCAAAGAACATATATGTCCATGGACATGGACAACAGTGTGAGGATCACTTGAGGGAGTGTGAGTGTGTGTGTGGGGGGGTAGGCAAGGGCAAAGGGGGAAAAGTTGGGACAGTTGTAATAGCATAAACAATAAAATATAATTAAAAAACAAAAGATGGTATTGCAAACCAAAAGGTTGGTTGACTGTCAAAGTGCCATGGAGGTGCGTGCCCTTCATAAAGTTAGGTGCTCCACTTCGTGAGACCATGTGCAAGTCCCCAGATCCAAGGGAAACAAGTGCATTTGGAGGACCCAGTGCTTTCCACATCTGCTTTTAGAACTCATTTAATTTATTTTTGCACTCAGCCCTCTGTCAGCTCCTCTTTAAGGCCCAGGAATCTGTTGCTTTTCGTTGAGGATGTATCTGCTGAGAAGTAAAGATAGGTTTTGAATTACGGGGTAGCCAAGTGTTCTCCAAAATATGTGAGCTGGCTGCTCGGAATAGGTCTTAAATGTACAACATGCAGAAATAATATTTATCTGGCTTATTATTCTTGGATGGTTATAGCTAATGATCTAAATTTTTTTTTTTTTTTTGATAGCCAGTATTTAATATAAATCTACTGTGGAATTTGTACCTCACAATTACTCTTATGAAGTAGGACCTAGAGTGGTACGCCTGGGAACTTAAACTTTCCACTCACATACTGAGCCTGCAGCAGTGGGCCATGTTGGCCCCAGGGGCGGGTCGTGGAAACCAAAATACAAGAGGCAATCAGGTCAGCTGGCACGAATTGGCAGCCCTTGGGACCAAATTGAACCTGCAGGTATTTTGTTCGCCCAATCAGGCTCATTAAAATATTTTTAAATAATCACGAACATTTAAAAATTGGGAGATTCGACATAACAGTACAGACTCTGGCTTCTCTTGAGACTGAATGCCTGAGCCAACACTGGGTCCTTCTTTTGCGTGGCCACAATTAGCTGCGGTTGGAAGGAGCTGCTCCCTTTACTCAGGGCAACGGGCTGTTTGCCACAGTCCCCATTTTGCATTAGTCCTGGGTTGCTCCACATTGTCCCCTCTGTGCCTCATAGGCCTCTACGTGTGAGACCTCTGACTAATGACATCACAGTCAGTGAAATGAGAATTCCAGTTATCGAAAGTAGAAAAAAAGCCTGGCTTTATTATAGCTGGACATAGTTGTGATGTCATTGCTGCTTTGCACACTTGGTTCTCCAGTCCAACGTGAGTTTGTTTTTAATCCCTTACCCCTTACCCCTGGCCCTTCTCAATACCTGGAAAGCTCAGCACTGTCTTCTGCCTCGGCCCCACTCCAGCTTATCTAAGGATAGGCATCCTGTCACCACAGGGACAGTGGTCACCTCTAGTCTGAATAGCCAAGCTTGGGCAATGGAAGCTGAGAGAGGCAGGCCTGCTCGCTGAGATGAGAGCTATGGACGAGATTCCCCGTTGGCAACTTGCTGCGTTGGTTGAACTTGTGATGTGATTGCAGCATGGCTTTTGTTTCAGTCCTGCATTGTGAGCCTCAGACTTCACCCCAGGCCTGTGGTGATCATCCTTCATCATTTCTGTCATTCCTGGCGATTCAGGGCACGTTTATTCCTATCAATGGACTCTGTAGTCATTTTTATGAAGTGGTGTGCAGCTCTGGTTATCATTGAGTTAAATTCGTCAGTTACTTTGGGAAGAATTGACAGCTTTATTTGAAAATTCAAAACTATTGCTTGCCTGCACTTCCATGTGCTGGGACAAATCCTTTTCAAGAATATATTCCCCATCTGACTCTTATGTGTGATGTCTGTTTCCTTCTCTTTTGTTACAGAATTCTATGCATATCCCCCCATGTTTATTTTTTCTTGTTTATTCATTTTTTAATTGGGCCTGATATTTACCACATGATTGAGAATTCTCTTGGGTTCTGTCTATTCTGTGAACTTGGCTTGGGAATGTCATCTGCTAAGATGGGTCTTTCTCACCCTCCCTGACTGTGTTGTGCTTCAATGAGGGAATATGCTGTGTCTTGGGGATGGTGGCTTCAGGTGTGGCAAGCACTTGGCTAACACAGTCAGTCTCATGTATGAAGTCCCATTTCCCTGAGCCAGAGGGAACCTCCTCTTCCTCTGTGTTTATAAGTTGGAAGCGCTTCCTTGAGCACTTGGGCCAGCGGCATGCCTGCTGGAGACTTGGTTGGTAGGTCCCCGGCTGCCACCAGCTGGGACTTGTGGGCTTGGAAGGGTTGAGGAGCCGGACTGCTCATAGGCGGGGGGATGTGGTCTTCACACTCTGCTTGTATTTCTTGTTTGAAACCTCTGCTTTTGGCACCTAATGTTCTCCATGCTCTGGTGTGTCTGACCTCAGCCTGACCTTTTTGCTCAACCACTTGGCACACTAGTGGGGATGTGGCCACCAGGTTGAACCAGCCACAAACCTGCTCATGGGTTTGGTCAGGGGCAGGAAAGCCACAGTCTTCCCTGCTTGGGGAGTGATGCTGAGTCACTCCTGCTGCTCTTGGTACATGGTGACAGAACTGATACCTCTGAGTATCCCATCCATGGCCTCTCCTGCCACCGCCTCCATCCTCACCATGCACCAAGCCTGCTCCTCTTTTAAAAACCTGGGTCAGAGAATAGCTAAGAGCTGCACTTGTACCCCTCACCTTCTCGCCAGTTCCTCTGGGAACGTTCACATCCCCTTCTGGCCTTCCCAGACCATAGGATATTATGGGCTTGCACGACTTCCTAATTACTTTCTGCAACACTGCATTTCCGAGGAGAGGAAATTGTCAGCGCTGGTATAGCTAGATGGACCCCTCCAAGTCAGTGCTGCATGGCTGGCCACCCTCAGCTCAGGACTCATGGACGCCCTTCTCCACTTGTACCTCTCATGGGACATTTGGGTAGATTGGTAGGGAGGGGGTTTGGAGGCTTCTGTTGCATGGCCATATTTTTCTAGAAGTGCTGAACCATCTGAGGCATCATTACTTGTGGGCTGCACCCCAGCACACCCTCCGTCTGCAGTGGTGTGCAGGAATGTGGGGGGTCAGGTGGGTGAGAAAGCGCCTGCCAGAGCCAGTGCAGACCTTTGACAGGGGCAGTCTGCTTTCTGTCTTTCCTCTGGGTTCTCAGGTGAACCGAGCTGCTGGGCTAAATCGCGGGTGAGGCAGGTGACAGGATGACCCTGAGGCCCTCACCACATTTGGCAGCAAGTAGGATATTTGCCTTCAGTCTCTAACTCTAGATGGTTACTTCCAGCTTTAAACATGATTTTTCCCCTTTACTCCCTTTCAAGGATTTTTTCCCCTGTAATTGGAAAATGCTTTTCTCTTGGTAACTTTGCTCTATGATTAATAAGGCTTTTATTTCAAGTTTTATTTTTTCAAAAGTAAAAAATCAATGATTGATTATGAATATTCTGGAATATAGCAAGCATTAATTAGTAACAAATATTTCATGCAGAGCAGTCTTTGCCAAGCAATACACAGTAGGACTACTTGGCAAACATTATCTCTAACCTGGAGCATCGTTATTCCAAATCATGTGAAATTGCTGATATTTGATCATTTTTGACCTACAGAAATGGGAAAGTGAAATGGTTTAATGTAATGTTATTACAATTTAATCTCAACCTGATTCCTTCCTAGACTAATGAGATGTTTCTTTAAATTTCACTTTACATTCCATATAAAGTCACGTTTAGGCCAGTTTGTAGACTAGACAATGCCCTCCCAAACAACTCCTTGTAATTTTGTGCAGTCGTATCTGTGAGCACTTCAGTGGAAAGGGTCATTCCTATCACAGTCTCAGCCGGAGATTTCTTCAAAATTTTCATCTCCACTGGAAGCTTTCATCTTCTTCCCTTTATACAAAAAATAAGAACAAGAAAGGAAGAAACCCAGTTATTTGGCCTTCCCTATGTGTGGAACTTTCCACAGCTGAACCTCCCTGCCGTGTGCTCATCGGGAATTTTCCATCTTCGCTCACATGTGCCTCCCGCTCCGTGCTTCTCTACCTGCTGGCAGACTGTTATGGAGGAATGAGGAATAGCTGACCAGGCATACCTGCAATCACAGTCGTTACCTCCCCTGCTGTAACTGTCTCTCGTGGTCTTCTTTCATTGGGCTTCTACTTACAAATCCAAGTTCATGATAGAACAGAATGTCTTCAGCAAATTTTAAACCCAACCCTGAACATGGATTAAAACCGTGTTAGTCCATGTTTAGGAATTTGCTGGGGACATGTCAGTTACTATGTTCATAGGCTCCTGCACTCTGGAGTGTTGGGGACCCTTGGTAGACTGGACCAGTCTCCATGCATGTTGCCACTCTTTTTTTCCTGACAACGTGGCTTCCCTGCCATTGATTTGCACAAGACCCCAGCTCAGGTCACTGCAGTGTCCCAGATGTGTGGAGCCAGCCACGTCACGGGTATCTCCAAGGCCCTGTATCCAAACCTCAACATGGCATCTTTGCACACCAGTCAGCGCCCCCACAGCTGCTCCATTCATCCTCCCGGTGAAGAACAAACACAGTCCTCCACTTTTAAGGCAGCTACCTGGGGACCTTCTAGATCCCCTATCTCACTCGCGTCTGTAATCGTCTACCACCAAATGCAGGCTTCTTTACCCCTCACTCCCTTTTTACATCTCTTTTCATTTCCAGATAGAGTTCCTGAGCTCAGACCATCATTTTTCCCTTCCTGATCTTCTCTATGAGCTAATTAGTCCCTCTAATTTCATGTCTGCTTCCCTTTTGTCTGTTTTATTCCCTGTTGCCTGGGATGACCTTCTAGATCTGGCCCCCTGGGTCCCTGGTGTGGACCCTTCAGCAGCTCCTCTAGTCCTCAGAAAGAAACCCTGGCCCTTCCACATGGGTGAAGCGTCTGTGTGGCTGGTACCTCAGTCCGGTCCACCTCAGCTTTCTCTTTGACCTCGGTGTTGCCTGTGAGACCCTTCCTCACCTGGTTAAGATGTCACCCTTTGCTTCCTGCTTGTGCTCAGGCTGGGGCTAAGATGCCATATTCTCCAGGAGACCTTCCCTTGCACCCCAGGATGTGCACACCCTGGTATTGACACTTACCTCAGTGATAATAAATAACTTGTTGCAAATACCCTGTGGGCCAGAGACCCTAGGCTAATTCTCTCTAACATTCTTGGCTATCTGCATGCATGCCAGTTTCCATCCTTGATGCCAGGCACATTTTAGGAGCTCAGTGAAAATTGGCTAGAGGAGAGACTAGATGAATGATAGAATGTCTGCCAGAAAGAGAGCTCATGATCCCTGAGGAAGCTGCTGGTTTATACGGAGAATTTGAGAGCCTGCATTTGCTAATCTGGAGCTTTAGCTCATCAAATTGTTTTGTTTCTGAGGCACTAGAGCGCGTGTTGGTTTGTTTTTGGTAATTAGGGGAAACAAAGCTAAATTATTAAATTTTGTTTGGATAATTTTGCTAGTTCAGTAGATCAAGAGGGTGTATACCTTGATTTAAAATGTCACAGTTTCCGAAGATGAAATCCATGCAAGAATGGATTCTACCACATAACCTGTTTTGTATCTCAAGGAGTTGCCTACCTGCCTTAGAAGCAGATGGGTTATGAATTCCTTGGTGGCTGAAATAGTGTTGCCACAGCCTAATCCTGATGCCTAAGATAAATTTAACAGCTATTTGATGAAAACAATGAAATGAATGAGTGAGTTGGAGGGAAGTGCCAAGAGCCATGCCATAGAGCTCTGTCTTGATCTTATGGAGTATTTTGTGAGTGACGGTGGGTAAGTGCACACTTTATACTGGGAGCTGGGCCTGCATGATCAGAAAATGCAGAATGGTCAGACAGCAGTAAAATGGTAAGTGGTGTTGTGTGGTCAGGAGCATTTTCATTTGATTTGGTTTTCCGTATCCTCATGAGCTCAATCAACCATGTTATCCCTTGCTTCTTTTTCCCTGTCTATCCTTTCCTCTGTTGCTTAAAACTGGATTCTCCCAAAGCTACCCCTCTGCTTGGTTGACCGGACATTTCTGGAGCCAGTTCCCACAGGCAGAATGGGGTTCCACTGCACATGCTTGCCTCCCCAGGGCCTTCATGGGCTCCAGGGTTCCCTGAAACATTACTAGGGCATCCTAATCATCCCAGAATTCCAGCTCTATTTTTTACCTGCCCAGGTCCCTCTGTCCTTGTGTCCCGACTTGAGCCCACAGGGGTTGAAGTGTGGGATAAGTTTAGATGTAGCTAGTGCTATAGGGGTTGTTTTGGGAGGAGGAGGCAAACTTGTTGCTTTTAATGGCAAATTAGGAGCAATGAGTTAGGAGTTAAGGAAAGTGGTTTTTTGACTGAAGGCTAGAACAGAGTTGGAAAATTAGTTGATTTCTCTTGCCAACATAAACTGATCAGTGGTGACTTTCTGGAGCATTCTGTTGAGGATTCTGAAGCCACATCCAGCATCAGCAAGAAAGAGTGCCACAGCCGATTTGTGAAGTCTGTCAGCAGCCTGGGAGGGGGAGTGAGGGCTGGAATACCATATGTGGTGTTTGCGTATTCTGGGGGCTATTAGGCATTTTCAGAACATTTCCTGAGTTGATTTCAGACAGGGGTGTGGCAATTACTTTTCTAACCACAATATTTTGCATTGGAACCCATAGGGACCAGATTATCTCTTAGGGCCATGAGACTTGGGATGGGGTACAGAGGGATGACCTCTTAGATCCTTTCCAGCTCTTAGGGCCTGTGTTTCTGAGTAAAATAGAAAAAGCAGAAAGGATGAAAGCAGAACTGTTGGCCCTCCTTCTTCTTCATGTTCTGTCTTAGTTGCTGTAGGATCCCCAGGCTCTCCCCAAGTATATATTGTCCTGTTTTAGCTTCAAAGGTCATCGAGTTACATGACAAAGAGCCCAACCATGTCATTAAAAAGGAAGGTGAGCTGCTCTTACATTAAGGGATTGCTGTTCACTTGATCGTCAGACTTTTGAAGGATTAGCAGGATAAGCGTTGGTTGGTATCCAGGAATTCATATGCACACGAGCTCTGAAGACAGTGGGGTAGCTTGAAAACTGAGAACCAGGAGGATTCACAGAAACCCCAAGGGGTTGGTCTCATTGGTCAAACCAAGGCAGGACTGGAGAAGCAGGTTGAAAGCCATGAGGAAAGGGCCCCCAGACAGGGCTGCCTCACTTTGCCGCCTTCTTGACTTTCCTGCTGTCTGCTCACTACGAACTTGGTGTGAATATTTTTCTTCCCTGTACGCACCTTGTCGTCTCACATCCTTCTTTCTGTCTTTTCCCAGCTCTCAGTTGGAGGGTTACATAGATGAACCTGCTTTAGATTTTACATTTCATTGCTTTTTGTCAGCTGTGGCCCAGATTTTTCTGTTGTTGGATCCTTGAATGCATATATAGGAGTTGATTGTTTCATTCGTTCATCAGTGTGACTTGATTGAATCAGGCACTTGGGTGGCTGAGTATAGGGTAGTAGAGAACAAGAATAAGGTACTAAGAGGAGGGAACTTAGCTAAAGCAGGGGAAGTGCCAGGCATAGTGTGGTTGGCAGAATTCTAAGATGGCCCAAAAGATGCCTGTCCCCAGCTGTACACTCCTTAAGTGTGGGCCAGTCCTGTGGTCATGATGGGTCGGTGAATGTCACGGAGCCACAAGTAGGTGACATTATACAGCAACGGCAAAAGGATTTAGCAGATGGAATCAAGGTTTTAAATCAGCTGAGTTTGAGTTAGTTAAAAGGGAGATTATCCTGTGTGGGACAGGCCTAAGCAGGTGAACCTTTAAAGTCTACAAGTCATAGACACTCTCTTCTGCTGACTTTGAAGAAGCTAGTTGCCATGAGTTTTACAGCTGCAAGGAAACGAACACTGCCAACAACCACATAAGCTTGGAAGGGGACCCCAAGCCTCAGATGGGACCACAGCCCCATCTGACACCTTGATTGCAGCCTTGTGAGACCTGAGCAGAGGACACAGCTAAGTGTGCCTGGACTCCTGCCCCATGGAAATTGTGAGGTAATATTTGTTGTTTTAAGCCACTAAGTCTGTGGTCATTTGTTATATAGCAATAGAAAACAAATGCAGTCAATACACAGATTGTAATACAAAGCCATCTGGGCATACAAAAATTGGTGCAGAATACTGCATGACTTGAGAAGAGGCAGAGCTCTTTGTAAGGGGATTAGGGGAAGGTTTCATGAAGGCAACAGCTTCTTTTTTTTTTTTCCCCTGGGCTTCCTAGGCAACCACATGCCATCCATCTAAACTGAGTACCCCTGCTGCTGCTTGTGCGAGCCTCTCATGTGGTCTGCTTAGACTTCTCGCTTGGGTCATGGTTACTCATTTGGGTCTCTCAAAAAACCTTTGGTGACATCCATGATCACACAATTAAAGGGCTGTCTCCTGCACACAAATGAGTAACTAAAGGAGAAGGTGATTCAAAAGAAAATTCAGTATTTCCAATATGCCAATGTCAGGAGAGAACCTAGTAGTCTTAGAAAAGATTGGGTCATCTTGGATGATCTTACCCATGAATTAGAGATGGGTAACTGGGACACAAGTGCTCTGAGGCAAGTCTTGATCCTTTTCAGAGATAGCTTTGGCTCCTTTCTGTGAATCTCTGCAATCCATCCATTCCTTCACATGTTTTCGCCCCCAGCAGTGGGAGGGGGAGGGCTCCAGCTGAGGCCCCTCACCACAAGGAACTTGGCAGTGGCTCTAGGGTAGGAGCCATCAAAAGATGGATATACAGAAAAACACTATATAAGTTAGGTTTTGGATGAAAATCCTTAAATCCTGTTTTTCCCCCCATAAATTGCTTGCATCAGCATTGTCTCTGAAGGTGGTTGATAAATTTTAAGTAGTTCAATCCTGTATCATCCATTTCAAAGGCACAGGAAACATTTTTAGTTGTTCTTTGCTCAGTCATTCAAGATGTTTGCTTTTCATAATTCAGCTTTGCTTTTTTATGGAATCAGCTTAATGTATCCCATTTCATGGGAATTTCATAAAACGTGAAATGTGGTACTTGAGTCAACTGTTCATTCTCATGTAGGCAAAACACAGCACAAAGGTTTCTAGGCATTATCAGGCCTGCAAATAAAGGAAATATGTAATTTTATGGTTTTGTTTCCGAATTCCATGTGGATTACAAAATCCCTCTTATGTCAGTTGAAGTCCTAATGTGAAAGGTGCTTGGAACTGAGAAGGGCTGGCCATTTTGTAAATTAGAGTTCAGATAGTAGTAACCTGCCTGATCTATAGGATGCACCATACATTCCCCACCTGGTTGGATAAGCAGATGTCCCATGGAGGCCGCATCTGGGTGCTACGTACTGGGGAAGGGGCCAGTGGGTACTGGCTGCTCTTTATTACCTGGTGGAGGGTTCCTGGGAGCAGTATCTAACCTAAGTCCCTTCTGACTGTTCCCCTGGGAGCTGTGCCTAGTTGACATGTGAGCAAGGTGTGCTGTAAAGGTTTTCTGAGTAGTCCTGCACTGAGAAGTATACAAAGTCTTCCCAGAAAGAAGTTCAGGCGTTGTTAATACAGTGAGAATGGCTTGTGTGACATCAGTGTAAAACTGGGCAGCCAAGAGGAATGGCCTGGAATGCACATGCATGAACTATGACACCTTCACTGTAGTAGTCAGTGGGGGCGGTGAACACTTCAGAGTGAGCAGGTATATTGTGTGGCCATCTTGTCCAAGGTGACTGGGTGAGTAGAGCAATGACTCTGCATCAACATTTGTGTTAAGCTTGAACAGTCCTCTGTGGAAACTATTTGGATGATTCAGAAGGCTGTAGCTATGGATAACTGGTGATTGGCAGCTTCATCACAACAATGCACTTGCTCATACATTCTCATGCAGACATTTTTTGGCAAAACATCAAATTACCCAGGTGACTCAGCCCCACTACAACCTGGATTTGGTGCCCTGCGATTTCTGGCTTTTCCCCAAACTCAAATCACCTTTGAAAGGGAAGAGATTTCAGACCGTTGATGAGATTCAGGAAAATATGATGGGGCAGCTGATGGTGATTGGGAGAACTGTGTGAGATCCTAAGGTGCCTCCTTTAAAGGTGACTGAGGCATCATTGTCCTTTGTACAGTGTTTCTTGAATCATGTCTCTTCTCCAATATATAGCTCTATTTTTCATATTACATGACTGGATACTTTCTGGATGAACCTCGTACTTCTTCATGAAAAAAGGGTTTAATTAAAAGGTAAGGCAAGCACCCTGGAAATGTCCCCTCAACTGCCAGATCTTGAGAGATGGACGCAGTCAAACATGTCTTATAACCTATTGGATTCTTTGAAAATGCTTAGTCCTTTTCTTTGTGGTTGTAGGACAAGGTAGGACTAAAATGTTTGGGGCTGTTTTTGCCCATGGAGTTGACAGGAAAGGTGGTGGGCATACAGAACCTTCCCAAGCCCACTGTCTTTGTCACCTTGTGGATTTTATGTCACCTGAGTGCTGTGGTGTCTCCTGACAGTTACTATCACTATATAGCTATCTATATGCTGAGCACCTTTTGGCCTCAGCATATAAACCAGCCACAGGGCACGTTCATTGTCTTGGCATATGGTAGTGGAACTGAGAAGATATATTTATATCACCGAGGAGGTTAGCAGTCTTTACTCTGGCTCTGTGTTGAATGTTCCATTTAGCTCATAAAACTGAGCTAAGTGGAAGTGTCTGAATCCATTCTGCAACTTGACCTCTTTGCTTTATACATGCTGACCCTTCTGCCTCCTCCTCCTTGGCTTACTATAGGGTTTCTCTTTGCCCTCTGTGATACCTTCTCCATGAGGCATTCAGGGGAGTCCTTCCTAAAGCCCCCTGGGGGTGTGTCCTCTCTACCTCGCTGACTATTTGTAACCACCTGTCCGCTTGTCCTTCTTCCTCATTAGGCCAAGACTTTCTTAATGATCAGACACTCTTATTTGCACCTGGATCCCCTGCATTCCCCTCTGAGCAGGCTCCCCATGTAGTGCCTGGTGTCCGTTAGGCCCATCAGTAAAGGAATCAACCAGTAACTGTTGTCCAGAGGATGTCAGGGGGATGACAAACCCAAGGACAAGGCAGAGAAAGCTCAGAATTAAAAGCTAGGAAAACAGGAGAAAAGAGGTGATCATGATCATAGCCAAAGCCATGTCCATGTGCATGTGGGCAGTTAGATGGAATCTGCATTCTTGGCTTGTCCCAGTCAGTCTGCCATATTAGGTTATGTGGACCTGAAATATTTAGCCCCATTCTGGGCTTTTGGAGTGGTTGGATCAGAACAGATTGCTCTATATTCCCGATCAGAGCCTGTGTTTCCCAGGAATGAAGTCTGTCCTGTTGCTAACTTTTTCCCCTGAGCAATGGGCACTTTCTGAGAGAGCCCTAGGGCCGTGCAGAATGTCCTGGATCCCTCCCCTTCGAAGTTTCCAGGTTTTGAGGTGGCAAGCACCCTAGGCTGGGTATCTAAGCTGGTGCCTCCTGTCTCTCCGTCTTCCCATTTTAGCCTCCACTTGTGTAGGGAATTCACCCCTGTGGTCCTCTGCAGGCTGGGTGATCTCATTTGCAAAGTGTTTATTCAAAGCCAGTACCATGTGCACAGCCGGATGCTTTTGGCTTTCTTTGTTAAGTAGACTTCTAATAGTATTAACAAAAGAACATGGCTGTTTGGTCAGACGGTGCCTTGAAGGTGCTGAGTGCTGAGAAAAAAGTTGGCTTCCTCGCACAGCTTCTGCTCTTCTGGAAACCTGGTCTGGATACATTACATCACCTAGGTCCCCACCTGCTGCTGAGCCAGTGAGCCACCCCGAGTCACCGCTCGCCTTGCTTCTGGCACTCACGAGCCGGCTGATGGATTGGTGTCAGCTGGGCAGGATGCCGCAGTAGGAAACTCCGGACATTCTCTGGGGGATGCTGACCCCAAGCACGCGTCACCATCGTTGGCTATGCCGAGGAGGCATGGAAGCAGATTGCGTACTTGGAGTTTTATAAATAGATGTAGCTGTTGGTGACACGCAGGCTGCCTTTGGATGCTGCTTCTCTGGATATAGCTAAACACCAGAATGTTGAGCTCTGAAAATCCTGCTGATAGGGGGTTCCTGTGGTTGGTCTTGGACCATCGCAGCATTCAAGGACAGATGGGTTTAAATTCAGAATCCTTATCAGCCTGATAGAATTTGACGTGGGGCTGTGGCTGCTGCTTTCTGTGTAGTTGACCACCAGGATTACAGTGAGGCCATGGGTTCTTCTATTATATTTCTGATTAGGATTTGGGGGTGGACTATTTCAGCCCCTTTAGTTTCAGTGGGAGAGCATGTTCACTAAATAAGTGCATCTTGCTTTCTGATTTTTTCTTTTAACACAAGAAACTAAAGAGATTGGGTTTTGGGGAAGTATCTTCATATCACATGTGCGTTCTTGTTGTGTTCCCTTGTGCGCATGTGAGAATTTCTAGGGTGTACACAGAGGAGTGGAGTTGCTGGGTCAAGGGAGTTTTCACATTTATTCTACAACGTGCTGAGCGTTTCCCGGCCCGGGTCAGAACTACTACTGAACACATGCATCGGGTTGCTTCTCCCTGTGGCGCTTTGATTCTGAGTCCTGTTCTCCCTGAGGCCCCTGTGGTGAGTGACCGTGTGACCCAGATGGCTGCTGACCCTAGTCCTGGAGTCTTTGGGCTGGGAAGAGACTTTTCCTTGGCCCATTTCCACCAGCCCTCAGTGACCATGGCTGTCCTAATTCAATATCCCATCCAGTGGCTGGCTCTCCTGGCTGAATGCAGGGGTTAGAGCCAAAGGTGCCTCAGGGGATTCCTCATGGGCCTTCTCATAGAGAAATGAGACCCTGGAACAATGTGTCCAAGGCCTCACAGTTGTCACAGCTACCCCTCACTTCCCCTGGGAGAAGCGTTCCTTTTCTTGTTACTGAAATCGTTTGCCCCTTTGCTTTATCTTTTGGCTGTGACTTATTTCAGTAGCCATGGTCATTCCTGTTCTGTGACCCTCTGGTTATTGGAGCCCATATCCCTCTTGTGGTCTCCCCAGCTGGCTCATCCCTTTCTGGGTCATTTGGAGGAACAGGAGGTCTGCAGGACTCCTTTGCTGCCCCTCAGGTTACATGAATTCTTTGGTTTAAGAGGAGCATGGTTGATATTTAAACATGAGGCCTTGAATATCCTGCTGATGCCACAGAGCTTAGAGGAACAGGTTATATACCCATGTAAGTCAGGAAAAATGTCTCCAAACGGGAAGTCTCTGGGGTTGGTTTTGAACGCAGCCCCGACCCCCGTGTTCAGTCTACAGACCGTGATGTGCTCAGATGCAGATGCCCCAAATCAGAGTTGTTCACCCGTGGCCTGCTCCTTGCAGCTTTCCCCAGATGTCGCGTGCTGTCCCTCTGCATTGCTTGTGTCCTTTCACCAGCTCTTGTACCTTTTTGCTGAAGAAGGTCTCGTTTCCACCCTTTCCCCCTGCTCTGCCTGCCCTCAGCCTAGCCGCCTGCTTCTGTTTCTGCCCTGAAGAAACCTCTCGACCATGCGGCTGGGATGACGTCACTGGAGGAAAACCCTGAGCTCCTCCCATGCCCCAAATCTTGCCCCTGCTGTTTTTCTCTATAACTATAATTTGGGACATCAGTGAGGCTCTGTAATTTTAAGGCTCAAAGTACGCTCCAGTATGCAGTTTCGTTGCTATTCAGTGCACGTACAGCAGATTGCCACGATTCGGAAGGCCTGTAGCCGTGGTCTGCATGTGCGTGCGGGAAGCTACAGAGCCCCTACCCTCCTCTCCCCCAGCTGCCCCTCTCCAGCCCCACCATCCCTGGAAGACAGAGGCAGGAAGGGGAGACACCGCACCCCTGTGGGCTCCTGGTGCGAGGGAGACCAGCTGAGGGGTCTCTGGGCTGTCGTGGCTGGCGGAAGGACCTGCTGCAGGCACTGGCCTTGTTCTCAGCTCAGCACAGGTGCTTTGTGGGCTTCCTCCCCATCAGAAATACTTCCGGCTCTCACCTGTCCCTGCTGCTGGCAGGATTCTGGAGAGCGAAGCTTTTCCAAGAGCCTCTGTGAGTCACCTGCAGAGCTGCTCCCGCCCCCATTTGTGTAAGAAACCAGGGACTTCCACGTTGCCGCACAGCCCCAGGGTCCCCTTGAGACCCCACCGGGCTCTCCCCCACTTCAGTCTCAGAGCCTCTACTTCGCCCTTGTTTATATTCTAGGCTTGTGCATAAGCATTCTTTGGAAAAGGTTCTGTTGTTAAAACATTGAAAGGCCAGAAACCATCGTTTGATGAGACGAAATACAGCGTTTCCTCCTGCCATTCAGGGCCCTGCATGATGGGTCTCCCTTGCACAATGCTGCTTGGTGCTCTTCCCACCTGAGCCTTCCTTGCTGGGTGGGGGTGGGGAGGCTTTGTAAGGACCCCACCCTTGCATGATGCTGATCAGCGTGTCCTCTGCACACTGTGTGCCTGCTGCCCAAGCAGACACCCAGACCTAGGTCCATGCCTGTGGGTCCAGGACTGGGCTCCTGGGTAGTCACTGCCGCTGCCCCACCAGGGACCTTCCCCCACCCATCTCTCCATTTCAAGAGACTGGGCCCTGGACCTGGCTCCTGGCTATAAGTGCTGTTTATACCCCTGTTCTCCCCCTGTGAGTGGCCCCTCTCTGCCACCATGTCACCACTACATGTCTGGAGCTACCAGGAGCCCTGTGTGATTGGTCTGCATGTCCACATGCTCCCAGTGCCACAGGAATAGGGAAGGATTTGGGAAAGGATATATAAGGGAGGGGAAAGCTAAATGTTTAGGTCTAAGCACAGGGTTCCATTGGGTGGTTAGGTGCAGAAACAGAATTAAAGATGCAGTTCAGCGGCCTGATGTCATTCCTTCTGCCATTGGTTCATGGACGTAACATCTTCCCCAGGCAGCCCTGGGTACCTGGAGCGAGGGGCGGATCTCTGCAGCCGGAGGTGGAGGGCTCCAGGCTGGGGTAGAGTGGGTGGGGCTGCAGTTGGAAACAGCTGACCTAAAGGAGCTATGACATGTGGAAGCTTCTACACAAGGCATTGCAGTGATGAAATTCATTCACAGGTATTTATTGAGAGTCTGCTGAGGGCTGGGCCTAGACATAAAGGAGTCAGATAAAGGCCCCATTATCTGGCCGGGGAAACAGATAAAGTGAAAGTTCACCTCCTTGCTCCCAGGGGGTCAGTGTTGAAGCAGCAGAATACCTACCTGGGTGTGTCATGGGTCCCAAGTGGCAACTAAGCCATCTAAGGGGTAAGGAGGGGGACAAGAAAGAGGGGGTAGCAAGTGCGGATGGCAGGTACGGATTAAGGGTAGGAGGCCTGTGTGTGTGACTAGGAATAATGGCACCAGGGCAAGGGACAGCATGATGCCTGCCCCAGCTTCCAGCTGCTGGGTGGTCAGTGCCGGCGTGAGGGGGGTGAGGCTGGAGGCAGGAACAGGCGTTGGCTCTCCTGTAGAGGATCTGGCACTCAGGCACGTGGTGGAGGGCGGGGCATCCAGAGGGTCTGAGAGGGAGGGCCATGGTCCACATCTGGCCTGGTGTGGTCACCCTAGGACTGTGGCAGTACAATGGGGAGGGCAAACATGGCAGTAGGTGAGGGGCGGGAAGGCCTTGGCTGAAGCAATGGGGGAAGGGGAGCCGCTGATTCCCAACTGGGTGGTGAAAGGGTTACCAGAGAAACTCTCAGAAGCTTGGCTCTTGTAAACACAGTAAAGAATCACAGATCAGTGAGTGTGTTGCACAAGCAAGCAGGGTTTACGGTAATATGTTCTCATGGAAGAGAATGGGCCTTGCTGAGGTGGGGGAGAAAGGCAAGGGCAGGGGTGGCGAGAGTCCTGTTATGTACGCTCTCCCGACTTACGAGGTCTGTGCCGGCAGTATCGGCCTCGCACACCGTTTTAATTATATTGACATTGGCTCAATACTTTTGGGACAGGCCTTATATACAGGGTGCGCACAATCAGTTGGCAAAATTTTAGTAAAATAAACAACATACCACAAAAATGTTATATTTTGAAATAAATTTATTCTTATATGTAAATAAATAAACATAGTCATTTTTTAAATTGTTCAAAAAGTCTCCATTTGCTGCAATAATAGACTCAATTTGACATCAGAATCTTGAGCATGCTTTAATGAACTTTTCTTTATCCATAGGCATCATCATGCTTTCAATCTTAGCTTTAACAGTCTCTTTATTAGAATGAGGTTGTTTATTAACTTCTCTCTCACAAGCACTGCATATATAATAGTCTAAAGGATTTGCATCTGGTGAACTAGGCAGCCAGATTTCCTTTGACCAGAATTCAGGAATATTGACACTGAGAAATTCTTGCACCTTTTTGATGTTAAGTGCTACTGCACCTTCTTGTTGAAAGAGAAAATGGTGTCCATTTGTGACTTTTGCTTCATCCATGATACAACCACTTCTTTCAAAATGTCAAGGTAAATATCCTGGATTTTCATTGATGATCTCCTAGATTCTGCATACAATACCTGGACTTGTGCAATCCTTGCATACTTTATACGTTTTCCTTGTTGGTGTGGTGACATCAAGATCAGCATCATACACTGTCTTCATGTTGTCAACTGTACGTGAAGGGATATTATTGAAGTCCACAATCTCCTTAGCAGTTCGCCCTGCAGGCAGTCCAGAAATGATGGTTGCTCTAACATCATGTTTCTTCAACATGATGGTTACTCTCAGAATTTAATACTTTATATCTGAAACAAGGGTGTTAAATCATTATCTTAGAAACACCGTTTTTCAAAATTAATAAGAAGCACGTGAAATAAGGAGATGCAAAGTTACTGCCAACTGATTGCAAGCACCCTGTATAGTTGGTGGGATTGGGGAGGGTGAAGAAGTTACATATTGTTTGACAGGTAAAGGTGGTCCTAGCTTTCCAGGACAGGGGTGTGAATACCCAAATGTGTTGATGGATTTCTTCCTTTAGCACTGTGGGCCCTTTCAGACCTTGAGATGAAAGCATAGTTTCAAAGGCTTTTTTCCCCAGATAATGGAAAAGATACAAAGAATTTCAAGGACTGCTGAGTCAGAGGGTGGGACATGTACCCCTCCTCCCTCCCTGCCTCAGTTTGCTCTCTGTCCTACCTAACAAAAGCATCCTTGTCGCTGGTTTGGGGCTTGAGGGCAAGGGCAATATCAGGTGACTAATTGGTGCCAAGCCGGAGTCAAGATAGAGAATGACATCACCAAATGAGGCAGACAGAGCGGTGGGGGCAGCAGCTGGAGGGGTGTGTTTGAATGGGTGAACGATCGTGGACATGTATGTGCGAATGTCAGCAGGCAGTTGGATGGATATATGAGTCTCAAACTCAAGAAGGAGGTTGGAACAAGTGTTACAGGGTGTGGGCAGCATCACTGTTCCCCAGGTGGCAGAGGGGCAGGGCGTGGGCCTTGAGGGTGGCTCTGGCCCTGCCAGCTGGGATGCTAGTCTCTGGTGGGTTGTGCTGCCTCTATGTCCTGATGGGATGGGGGTGTGACTGAGTTAGCTCAGGGCCACCTGAAATCATCGGTGGGTTCAAGGTGAGCAGGAGCCACGTGTCTAATACTCAACAATACTCAACAGTGAGAAGCTGTGGCAAGGGCCCAGCTTGGCCACTCAGGCCTTCAGGGGGCACAGGAAAAAACCTACAGCCTCAAAGGGGCAGAGAGTCAATGGTCAGAGAGGCAGGATGCAGCCCCAGGAACTGAGCTGTCCCAGCAGCTCAAGGCCAGACCCTCAGGAGCCTGGGCAGCAGAGCACAGTGACCTGCACCCTGAGCACTTCAAGTCACAGATGGGGCGGGAACGCTGGTACTTCATCAGTGGAGACTGAAAGCTCTGGGGGGCCTTAGAACTTGAGTCCAGGTTTTAGTTCCAGGAACCAGAAATTCTCAAAGGCCTGTCTTCATTTGTAAATGGGATAATGCAAGTATCCACTTGATAGCTTGCAGAATTGAATGGATGTGTGTGTATGTATATGAGGCACTTAGATTTGTTCCAGCACGATCTAAGCGAGGGGTATAGAGTTGTTCACTCTGCTACTGGCACATTTGGAAGAAGGGACAGGCTGAGGATGGAGGAAGGGACTCTGGTCAGGTCCTAAAGGTCCATCTGCTTTCCTTGGATAGTTACTGAGCACCTGCTCTTTAAGAGGCATGCTGCTGAAACAGGCCCTGAGGATGAAAAGTGCTCATCCTCAAAGTGGGCTGTTATTTGTGGCTCAGGGGGGTGGCACAGAGTGAGGCTCCTGACAAGGGCCTTGTTGGTGGCCTGTATAAGCTTCACAAAGAATGAAAACCGATCACTGTAAAAACCAAGGTGACTGAGGACTTGTTGGGAGGTTCTTGGTTGTATCATGGTGAAGGGCCACCTCACAGAGGTCAACTGGGAAGGTGACATAATGTCTTAGTTGTTGACGACATGGCACAGCCTGGCTCCTACCCTTCAGGACTTGCATAGCAGTTGTAAGAAAATCTCACATTAGAGGCTCCGAAAGGTTGAGGGTGTGTGTGCGTATGTGTGTGTGTGTGTATGTGTGTGTGCGTGTGCGCGCGTGTGTAGAGGACAGGAGCGGGGAATAGGAAACTGAACAATGTGATGTTATCTAAAATGCTTGAGTATATTGTTGAGAAATATTTTCCCATTAGTATTAAGAATGCCAGAATTATAGGGTCATTTGTAATAATTGCCCGTCCATGTTGGCTGGGTCTCTAACTGCTATGGAGTGGTGACCCATTCCATTTTTGGCCACTTCTGACTAATAAGTTTTCTTCCTGGAATCCACACCATTGGAACATCCTCCTCTTGTCCTTGGATGTGGAATATGCAGCAACTCTAGTCCTCACTCCAGTGATAGCTCTTCAGACAACCAAAAGACCATGGTCACAGTCCTGCTGCCCACTCTCTGGGGTTTAGTTGAAGATAGAGCCACAGTTAAATCAGGATGTGATCCCCCTGCCTTTCCCTGGTAACACCGTGCTGTGTTTCCATCAGTGAGGAAGGGGGCAGCCTCTCATGGCAGCTGTGCATGAGACAGGGTGAGCCCTAAGGCATGGGATCATGTGGAAGAAGGGGTGGTCCTGCAGCTGGTCTTGGGAGGAACTGGTCTCCACCCAGGGTGACCATCAGAGATGGAATTTTGTCAGTTTGGCTCATAACTTCAGCAGCTGCTGTCTAATCATCTTCGGCTGTTATTGTTGATCAGTACCTTCCAAGGTATCCCAAGTGCCTTCAAAAGAGGTACAGGACCTGAGTTGCCGGCTTGTTTCATCTTTTCCCTGTTTTGCAAAGCTCTAGTGATGGAGATGCCGCCTCCTCCAACCTGTGCTAGAGAGGGGATGGTTTCCCTGGTGCTAACTTGCAAACCTCAGGTCCAGCTTTCACTTGACTATAAATTTGCTGTCCTTAGAAGGCTGTTCAAAACACTCAGGACCATCTGTGAAAGTTTACCCCGCCACGGGGCAGTGAGGCAGGGAGACCTACTGGGCCAATCTGATCCACTTTGATGTCTTTATAATGTTTTTCTTCTTCTGTTTCTTGTTTTACTAGCTTGTCTCATTTGTTCCTTCAAACTCCATCCCACTGCTTCCCTAGGAAATTCATTTTGTTTCCGATTAAAAATATGTGTCATAAACAAAACGCTTAGCATTACCAAAACAATGCTACTTGGGATATTGGGCTCTGAGCCAATATGCAGGCTCAGCAGGTTGGTCAGTTGCTTGAGTTCAATGTGCATTTTTCACTCTCCAAGAGTAACGTCTAGACCAATGACTTCATCACAGGTTAGGAGATCCAGAATCGGTCTGTCTGCCTGGCTGGCAGAAGCCCGCTCGCCTGCTCCCTGGTTCCTATCCCTTTCCACACTCCATCCCTCTGCCTCCAGCAGTCACTTCTTAGTTGCACTGGAGGGAAATAAAAGGTTAATCTGACGCCTGAACACTTGCAAGTGATCAAAAGCAGGAATCCCTTTACTTAGGTCTGATGTTATTTTATTTTGCCTGAAGACAGAAGAACACTTAGAGAATAGTTTAAAATACATGTGGCCTGTGACTTTTAAGTTATAGAATTATGTAGGCAAGTTGAGTGCTGCTGAATTGTGCTTTAATGAGCAATTATTTAATTCACATTTTATTTCTCAGCGCTTTAACAATATCGCAGAAAATTATTTTTTTTGCCATTTTATTTATATTATTAATTTGTGCCAGAGGTCAACAAACTTTTTTCTGTTAAGGACCAGAAATGAAACATTTTAGGCATTTTGGACCAAGAGGCAAAATTGAGACATTGAGTAGGCATTTCTTTGACGATAGAGAAAGAAAGTTTGCAGACTTTTTATTGATTAACTTGAAAATGTAATAATAATTGAGTAGGATGGTCTTATAATGCAGGTTTACTAATAATATGAGTGAATTTTGGTGGGGGGGAGATAACATTTAGTTTAATTGAGGTTCAAATTAGTATTTGTTATCATCAAATTGACTGCAGCTTTTTACCTATAAAAAACCATTCTTAGCTCACTCGCTGTACAAAAACAAGCAGTGAATCAGATTTAGCCCATGGGCTGTGGTTGCCAACTCCTGATTTATACAAATGATCCATTTGGAAAATCCACCCCTCCTGTCACGAACATGGTCACCGTAGCTGTCTGTCTGGTCTTACACAAATACAGTTTTATCTAACTCCATGGCCTCTTAATGTTTAGGGACTTGTGACCCCTTGGTTTTAAATTGTTTGTGTAATTTTACAAATATGTTTTGGTGATTTCCTGTCATTAATGAAAATGGATTTCAGGAAGTTGGTGCCCCACTGAGCCCACTTAGGCATTCTAAAATTAGCTGAGATGGGATCTCCCTCTTAACTCTTCCACTGTGTGCACAGTTGGCTCCCTGTCTTTCCCCTACTGGTCCTGCATGTGTGCATGTGACCCTGCCCTGCCTCTGTGACAGGGGCCACCTGCGGGAGAAGCTTCCCTGAGAGCAGACTCCCTGTTGGAGGCAGAAGTAGCATTTCAGGGAGGATCAAAGCAGGGAGGAGGAGGGAAGGCCTTGTCCCCACACTCCTGTCTGCATCAGCCCTGACCCATCAGGATGCACTAATTCTGCTAGCAATTCTGGCCCCAATACAAATGCCTGGGAAATATTCCCTTTTTCCCCTTAGTTCAGCTAAAATAGTGTCATTTTTCAAGTGGAACATTTTCTAGAATTAACAATATAATAGGAAAGAAAAACAAATGTGAGAAAGGTAGATTTACAGCATCAGAGTTTGATTAAAACATTCTAATCTGAGTGAAATCTGACATGGCCTTGGTTTCCCCTGAGCTCAGGCTTCCTTCCCCTCCTTGCCCTTCTTATTTGAAAGTCAAGGCTTCTGCAGACTTTGCCTGCCTACTGCATGGGGTTAGATTCCAGGCTGCTGCTGGGGTGTTGGGTAGTCAAGCTGGCCTGTCTCCACTGCAGACACAATACCACCTCTCCCACCACAGCCTTCATGTACTTTGGGGTGGGGTCTCCAGTGCGTAAGGTTCTTGGAGATATTCCATCATTCACACTTGCTGTGGACCAAGGACCCTAAAGATTTTTGCTTTCTTAGGATCCTCATTTGTCACTACGATGTCAAACTGTTGCTCTGGGTTTCTCTACTACCTGATCTGGTTCCCTAATAGTTCTCTGTGCTATTCTCAGATGATATAACATTCATCCCCCTGAAGTCAGTGGGGAACTATGTATCTGTCCCTCCTGGTCACTATGAGATTTCCTTCCTTTTCTTTGCTGGGGTGGCGCCAAATGGACAGTCAGGACTTTTACTGCTACTCAGTTGAAACAAGACAAAAACAATTACCAAAGACAAAGAAGGACAGTGTATAATGATGGAAAGTTCAGACTACCAAGGAGGCACAACAGTACCAAATGTACATGCACAAAACAACAAAGCAGCAAATTATGTGAAGCAAAAATTGGTAAAACTGAAGGAAGAGATAAATCCACAGTTATAGTTTGAAAATTCAATACCCCTCCCTTAACAATCAGATAGAGAATTGCAAGGATATAGAGGAGTTCAGTGTCACTATCAAACATTTGTAGAATTCTTCAACCAATAGCAGCAGAATACACAATCTTTCAAAGGCCAATGGGCTTATACACCAAAATGGACTATATACAGGAATGATAAAACCTCAATTAATTAAAAAGAACTCAAATAATACAGAGTGTGTTTTCCAACCACAATAGAATCAAACTAAAAATCAACGACAGAGAAATAACAGAAAAATACCCAAACTTGGAAATTAAACTATATACCCTCCTAAATGTTGAATCAAAATCAGAGGGGAAGTCTCAGGGAAAAAATATCTATCTATATCATCTCTATCTATATACTATATCTATATATTTATCTCTCTATGTAGACATATATTGAACAGAATGAAAATGAAAAACAACACATCAAAACCTGTGGATTATTTACTACACTAAAAACAATGCTGAGAGGGAAGTTTCTAATGTGCATTAGAAAATAAGAATAGCCTCAAATGAATAATTTGAGCTCCTACCTCCAGAAATGTGAGAAAGTAGAGCAAAATTAACCCAAAATAAGCAAAAAGAAGGAAGTAATCAAGATAAGAACAAAAGCCAATGAAATTGAAAATAGGATAATAGAAAAAAATCAATGAAACAAAAAGTTGGTTATTTGAAAAGATCAATTAAATGGATAAACCTTCAGATAAGATGATAAAGAAAAAAGATAAGATACAAATTACTAATATCACAAATGAAAGAGAGGATATTCCTACAGATCTTATAGGTGTCACATGAATAATAAGAGAATACTACAAACCAACTACTTATACACACAACTTTGACAACTAACTTCAATGAAATGAATCGGTTGTCCCTCAGTAGATAAATGGTTGAAGAAATTGATGCATTCATACAATAGAATACTACTTAGCAAGAAAAAAAATGGGCCATTAACACACACGACTTGGATGGATCTCAAGGGGATTGTGCTGATTGTAAAAAGCCACTCCCTTAAAGTCACTTACTAAGTCACTTACTGTAGGGCTCCATTTACATAACATTCTTAAAACAACACTTTGATGAAAAACAGAGGTTACAGAGGGTTAGAGGTGGAGGTGGTGGGCTGTGAAGGGGTAGCATGCCAGGGATCTCTGTGGTAATAGAGTTGTTTTTCACTCTGCCCGCGGTGGTAGTTACATGAGTCTGCACACATGATAAAATGATATGGAACCATCTATGCATGTTATACCAATGTGAAGTGCATGTTTCTGATATTGTACTAGAGCAATGTGCGGTGTAACCTTTGGAGGAAACTGGTGAAGAGTACCTCTCTGTACTACCTTTATAATTTGCTGGGTATTTATATTTCAGATTTAAAGGTTAAAAGACAAAAAGTTCAGTGGATATTATCTGTCACTTAGCTGTTGTAAAAGTGCCCCCACCCTGGCTAAACATTTCTGTAATTAGCATGGGCTGCATTAATGGATTTGTTGTGTTCGATGAAGGGATGTCATAGCCCTCATGTTGCTAATTAGACTCATCTTGAGGCTCTTTTGTACTTAGGACTCTATGAGCTGGGCTGCCTGGAATCCAGGACACCATGTAGTTGAGGGAACCTGAGCAAGACTTGCCAGGGAGGGGGTGCTATGAATTTAACTATTGGAATAGTTCACAGAATCAGAAGACATCTGTTATGCTGTGTGCATTTCCCAAGACCAAAACTAGGGCCAGTGGATGGAAAGTATCCAGAGTGAGACTGGGCCTCAGGATAAGGAAATCGGACCAATGTCCAGAGAGGTCATCAGGTCACTGCCTGAAGTAGTGAGCAGACTGAGTGCTACCCATCAGCAATCCTAAACACATGGTGACTTCAGTGGCAGAAATGAGGACTCCATAGTCACCTTTCAAAGGTGATCGAGGCCATTGGCCAGCTTGTGATGAAAGAAATCCAACACTAGGTGGGTGGAATCAGATGTTACTGAACCTTAAAATGGACCATGTCTTAACTGTCAATATTTTGATACAATTAAAATAGAATACTTTTGGGGGGATTATTTTTGGTTTCATTGGCATACTAGTTCCAGTGTAGTGATGGCAGGAATTGAGGATGGTGTGGCCTTTGAAGTCCTTAGAATGGAGAGCAGTGATGAATCAGATTGGGTGGGTCCGGGGAGAGGCCAAGTTGCGATGGAGCAGTTGGGGTGCAACTCTACCCATCCCTGCGATGCCTTGGACTCAAACAAAGAGAGACCCTGTAGCTTGTTCTGTTGCTGCCCCTGACTCCATGTAGCCTGAATTTGTGAAACAACCTCTTTCACTTTGTTGCTTCAGCAGGCATGCTTTCTGCAGTTCAAAGCAGATTCCTCAATGACACACATGGAACTGCAGGCATGAAGTGGAGTTGGCAAGAAATGTTAGGCAGGATTGTAGGGCTCTTAAGAAGGGAAGATGTTCTGCGTTTTCACGTACGTATGTCCAATTGGCCAGGTTCCAATCATGGTGGTAAGGTTGAGTGTCTACTTTATAGTTGTCAACATGTAGAGCAGCTTAGTTTCCAACTATGTTTCTTTTTGGAATAACTCTCAGAACTGAAAGTTTAGGTAGTAAACAAAGGTTGTTTACTGCCATATTAGGCACTCTTATGACCAGACCCACGCCAGGGCTTTCATAGACATTTTGAAGGTACTGTTGGGAGAAGGGTGCTCATGGTACCAAATGCAACTTAGAGACATTGAGGGTCTTGCTGATTACATAAGGTTAACACATTTGGAGTAATGTATTTCACAGTGCTGCTGTTTTCAGGCCTCTGCTTGCCTACCCAGGTCCTTTTGACTGAGTGGTGCCCA
Organism: Noctilio leporinus; assembly: GCA_004026585.1. Taxonomy (NCBI): domain Eukaryota; kingdom Metazoa; phylum Chordata; class Mammalia; order Chiroptera; family Noctilionidae; genus Noctilio; species Noctilio leporinus. The sequence goes on from PVIW01000316.1 coordinate 431,487, forward strand.
ATGATTTAAGCAGGGATGGGAGAGGTGGTGGGCTGGAGAGTGGGCAAGGAGAAGGCGGAGTTGCATGAAGTGAGGACGGGAAGGGCTGCTTGGTTCGAAAGCAGCTTTCAAGGAAGGAGCTAAATGTGCCCTATTCCAGTCCCCACGCCGTGGTAACTCAGTGTGGCATCTCTTTCCAGGCCCTATGCTGTGGCAAGAGTCCATCTCTGCCCACTGACATTCTTGTGGGCTCATGTCCTCTAACCCGTGTCTCCAGGCTGACCTGTCTGTACCAACAGGACGTGTTTGGTTCTCTGTCGTTTCTTTTCCTATTACTGTTGCTTTTCAAAGGGAGATCATGAAAGACATGTTGCTATAAGTTTACTTTGACGTTTTTGCTTTTGATTTCAGCAGTCAGAAGTCAGAAATGTTATACAGATGTCTGTACTTTTCCATTTTTTGTTATTTTTACATTTCATTGCTCCTTCCAAATAAAGTGGGTAGTTAATCAGGTAGTTAGTAAAATGTAGAACTAGCCCCAGGACATGAGGATAACTGGAAAGTTGGATAACCGGAAAGTTGTTCACAGTTCAGGTCCTGGGTCCATAGTTCCCTGAAACCTTTCAAAAGTTTAACCTTTTTAGAGTTGGCATTTGATCTAATGTGTCTCTTTATGGGACAAAATTGGACTTGAGCCTCAGAATTTAACTGAGCTAAATTTCCAGGCTGTCCCTCTTGAGAATTCTGAGAAATCAATAACCTTTCTTTTAAGTGCCTAGAGATCTTCGGGTAACAATACTCTGTGCTTATAAAGTGCCCTTCACTAGGACACTCACCTGAGGGACAGGGAGAAGATATGTGGGCATCTGAAGGCTCCCAGGGAATATTCCTGGCCGGTGCAGTCCTCACTAGCCCAACATCAAAGCTGTTTCACAAATGGGAACTTAGAATTAAAAGGCCAGTATACCAAGGGTAGAGCTATTTATACTGAGGAAGGTTTTAATGGGTTTCCCCACAGCTCTTTGTAGACTTAGTACCATCCTTGTCTTTTTATGATGCTAGATGCCCTGAGAAAATTAGATGGATCAGAGCTGGTGCCCAGACAGGAAGTGTATCCCTCCATGATTTCATGGTTAATGCGCGTTTAGTCTCATGGTGTCAAGGGTAGTAAGGCTCGTGGTGCCTTTACCTCTTTTCTGGACTCAAGTTTCTTCAATTTATCTTTTTTAAGGACTTAAAAAAGTCGGCATCCATTTTTGGTACATTCTAAGAAAAATAATAGGCAACAAATGGTTCACACTAATATTTTCTTAAAATGAAAACAAAGTTAGTAGAAAAGGGCAATTTCACTGGCTAGTCTCTCTTACCCTTGGCTTTGGCATTTATTCCTTTACCTGCTAAATACATGCTGAACTATTATTTTTTTCCAGAATTGATTTGCTGAAAAGGAATTATACTGGGAAAATATCCACTCTGTTTTAAAACATTCTTTTTCTATTTACAAAATTTTGACATTTTATCTCCATAAAGAATGGCATATTTAAGTGGATAAGGCACCGGCCTGCGAACCCAAAGGTCGCAGGTTCGATTCCCCAGCCAGGGCACATAACCAGGTTGCAAGCCAGGTCTCCAGTCAGGTCTGTGGCTGGAGGCAGGTGAAACGCAACCATACATTGATGTTTCTGTCTCTCTCTGCTTCTCTCCCTCCCCATCTTTCTAAAAATAATGAAATAAAATCTTTAAAAAAAAAAAAATGAATGGCATATTTAGGAAAACAATCTTAGGCTTGAGATTTGTGTGACAACCTTTGTAAAGGAAATAAATTTCTAAGTTGTTAAAGATAGTTTATAAAGCTTTGAAGTTTCTAGGGGCACCTGTGTTAAGAGATGTTATTATATTTAAATAACATTTAGTATATCTGTAAGCATAAAAAAAGTGAAGGGGGAAAGAGAGAATGCATTAGGTCCCCATGCTGGTTAATTTTATGTGTCAACTTAGCAGGACTACAGAGTCCAGATGTGTGGTCAAACATCATTCTGGATATTTCTGTGAGGATGTTTTTGGATGAGACTAATAGTTAAGTCAGTATACAAGGTGTGACCCAAAGGTATTGGCTATGCAGACTGTTTTCATTATATTAACATTGGCTTGATACTTTCAGGACAGACCTCGTACTTTGAGAAAGCAGATTACTGTTTATAATGTGAGTGGGCCTTACCCAATCAGTCTCAGGTTTGGATAGACCCAAAGACTGATCTCCCTCAAGCAAGAGAGAATTCTTTAGCAGATAGCCTTTGGATCTAAACTGCAGCATTGGCTTTTCTTGGGTCACCAACCTACCAGCTCACCTTGCAGGTATGGATTTGCTAGACTCCACAATTGCATGGGCCAATTCCTTAAAATCCATCCACCCATCCACCCATCCACCCATCCACCCACCCGTCCACCCATCCACCCATCCATCCACCCATCCATCCACCCACCCACCCACCCACCCACCCATCCATCTTCCTTCTACTGGGTTTCTCAGGAGAGTTCTAACACACCCCCCTTTCAGAGAAACCTGTCACAGCAGAGAAATCTGTGATCAAGAAATTAAGTTGCATGGCATTTTCCTCGATGGCCTGGCTGGACCACACACCACTGCATATACATTCTTCCTGCTCCGTCCAGGGAAGAAAGGTCAGGGCACTCGGGCGGGGGCAAATAGCAGCCCTCCAAGAAGAAACTTTCATCAATGTGTCTGCCTAGGATGAATAGGAGAGAACAATCTTAAAGCTTCCAGATGCTGAAAAGCTTCTGAAGCCAAGCTGGGCTAAGATTCTGAAGCGGCAAATGCCCAGCCCACCCACTGGGGAGACTGGTGGAGGTGAAGGCACAGGTCTGGTGTGTTGGCATTAAAGTGAGGTCCAGTTGAGTGCTATGGAGAAAGGCACCAAAATGTAACAACATGTTTGCTCCCTCTAATCTTTAAATAGTATTTGGTAATATTGCCAGTGCTTAGTGTTTCAAAAACAGTTCTTCTTCAGATGGAGGTGTTTATAGACAATGACTATGGTTCTAATCTTTTCAGTTATCTCTGATGGAAGCTGGGTGCTTTATGACTCAAAACCCAGACTAATTGGGGTAGGGGAAGGGGTTTGACTATAGCTGTAGCAAATGAAATCTTCGTGCACAGCAGAAAATTGTTTTAAAGTCCTTTTATAGGCTTCTGGCACCTGGAAAATAGTCATTAAACATGTCATGTGAATAAGAAGTTCTCTGAAGAGGTAGATCCATATATTTATTTCTGTGGTATTGTCCTGGGATATGAGAGCAGGTAGGGTGAAGTGAGGCTCCTGACCAGACCCTCTGGAAGGAAAGAGGGGTTTGCAGAGTTATAATGAAGCCAGCGCAGACTCCCTGCCCCGAGTCCCACACGTGCTCCTTGTGGCCATGCTACACTCGGCTCACTCATGCTTGCTGCCAATGAAGAGCATATGCCGGTTGCCCACCGTGTGCCGACTTTCCTTTTTACTTCCCCTTGTGTGTTTCCCATCTCATTGCATCTAGTCTGTGGGTAAATGCTTTTATTAGTTGGGGCCAAAGCTCAGGCAACCCCTGGGCCTGATGAATCAGGGTGCGTGTTGAGTCAGCTCTTGTTGTGGGCGGCCTGGGCACCTGAGTCACACAGAGGCTGGGTGGCTGCAGACGCCACGGTGCCTGTCACCGTCACAGTACCCAGCTATTCCAGCGCCTCTGGACTTACAAAATTTTGGCGAGCTGAAAAGTTGGCTACAGGTTGAAAAAGCCAAGGAAAACCAGCTGGAGTTGTGGAGCGGTAGATGTGCTTTGGAGGAAACCTGGAAACCAGGTAAGTGTCAGTGGCCACATCAGGATTGGCAATGAATGGCAGCCACCCCTCTCCTGCTGAATCTCTGACATGTCTCCCTTCCTGCCCTGACATCTTCCCCTGGTGTTGTCTTCTAACAGACCAATGCTTACTTTTCAAGTTGTCTATGAACCTCTGAACAGAGATATTTCGCAGATGATTTTAATTTAAAAAATTGTAACAAAACCCAGCCTGTCTTCAGAAGTTGGGATTCCTTAGATTAAAATCTTAGGCAGATAACTTACATGTTCTAAATCCAGTGTTGTCATTTCTAAAACAAGGTTGATAATATCTACCTTAAGTGTTGTCATGAGGATTCAGTGAAGCAATGTTCGTTGATTATCTCAATGTTGTATATACGAAAGCAATATTAGAGATAGTTATGCATACTTTTACTTGAGACTTCAGAATGTAAAATTTAGTCATGCTCAGAACCCCTCTCTCCCTTTTCTCCCTCACCTTGGGTCAAAAAAGATTTATTTTGTGCTCAATCAGCTGGGACCAGAGTGGACAATGGTGAACAAGACAGATTAGGTACTGCCTCTGAGAACTTTCCATTCTGGCCAAGGAGGAGACAGGAACATATAAGGAGCATATGTAATAATGACAGGTGATGATAACTGCTGTGAAAAGATAAAGCAGGACATAGGGATGGAGGGTGTTGGATGTGAGAAGGGCATTCTATTTCATATAGGGTGGATGAGGAAGGCCTCTCAGAAAAGGTGATATTTCACCAAAAGAGGGAGCAAACTGGCGGTTAATCAACATCCAAAAACTGGGAAGTGTTGGCTTCAGGTGTTTGAAGTAATCTCCTGAATCCTCAGCTACCAGCAATGTTACTGTTAACCTACTAGCCCAGATGTTTATCACAAAACATCTTTAGGTTCTAGAAACAGTCTCTGCTTCTGTGTGTGCCTGTGTGTACATGTGTACTTGTGTGCATGTGTGTTCTTGATATGTATAGGGAGGGTGACTTTCCCTTGGCATGGGTTACGTTTTGACTGGCTGAAGACACCATTGAGAGAAGAGCTCAGCAAGATTGAGCAGAACGTATGTGGAAGGTAGAGGACAGGTGATGCTGGTATCTGGTACACCTTCAAGTAGTGGTTGACAGGAACTGTTAAATTGCTGCTCCTTTAACATGTGGAAATTGGTAAAAACAACATAGCTCTTTGTCTTTTAAAAACATCTGTTGATATAAAAACAAATACTGTTTAAAAACAGTTTTATGCCTCTACAGCTGTCAGAACAGCCAGGTACAGAGCCGGCTGCTTGTGAGGGGTGGCTGAGGGCTACCTGGGAAACCTCTTTCCTAGAAGGACCCTCCTCATGCAAGGTGGGCTTGCCTTTGGGAATGCAACCAGTGGGAAAGCTGTTGTGAATCAGTGTGTGGGCCATGGCAGGTTTTTCCCCTGGAGAAGCAGGTGCCGGAGCTAACTGGACAATAAGCCCTGTTTTGTAGGTGCATGGAAGAAGGAACCCCTTTCAGGGTGCACTTTCTTAGGTTGTCATTCTATTGTGCTTCATCTTTAGACGTTTTTGGTAATCCTGTTTTTAGTGTTACTATGAATCCGGATTGCTTACCATCCCTAGGATATATTGCTCTGGTTCTTACTGGAATTTTGGCTGTTTTTATTTCACATTTGCGTATTTGTTACTCACATTTTTCTTTTTTTTTTTTTTTCCATTATCAGTTTCTGTCATTGGTGCTCTGGTTTTGATATTTCATTAAAAAATTGACCCCGGCAACCTAAAAGCAACTTTAAAGGTGTGTGTAGTGGTGGGTGAGTTTCATGTTTGGTATAGCCAGCAGGCAATGGCTCTGTTAGGAGTATAGTTGTTTTTCAGATGTTGGTGTATTGTTTTCCTCAGAGAGAGTGGCATTAATGAGCAACTTGAGGAAGTTCTCCGTGTTCCATGTCCAGGAACAGGAAAAGAGCGGGGAAGGCTGGACTGGCCATTAAGGAGACTTCAGGTTCTTCTCTTACTAGTTGTTTTTGGCTTGGATTTTAGGATCTCAAGTACATGGATGTGGATGAGTGTGTTTGCCGGTGCCCAGGTGTCTCCCTACACACACTGCATTTCAGTGTCATGTTTATTGGGTGCTGTAGGAGGCACCAGCTTGTATGGCATGAAGACACTTGTTTAGTGCTTCTCTTTGAATCTCAGATGCTGGCTCCTTTAGGTCCTCTGTGTTTTCCTTCTTACCTGTGTCTTTCATTTATTTTTTCCTTTAAGTTCTATTTATTGTTGTATTACAATCGTTTAATCCCCACCCCCCCATTGCTCTCCCCTGCCCCACCTCCCCACCTCCTCCCCTGAAGTCAGTCCCTGCCTCGTTGTCCATGCCCATGGGTCCTTACACTAACTCCTCCAGATTTCTCCCTCTCCACCTCCCCCTAGTCACTGTTATTCTGCTCCATTTTTTCTTTTTTATTATCTTTTTTATTTAGGGCAAGTTAGTATAGAAGTTTGAAGCGAGACATGTGATCTAGGGACTTGAAAGTTCTGCTCAAGATCTACAGACTTGAGACGCAAGTGTCTCAGACTCACAGAGTCTCAAGGAGCTCATCCTTCCGGCCCTAAGCCTGTCGCTGAGGAGAGCCTTTCCCTGGCCCCTTAAAGCAACCACAAAAATACCAGTTATATGTAGATAAAATAACAAAAAATATTTTTAAATTCTAAAAAATAATTCAAAACCAGCAGGAAAAAAAACAGAAAAATGTCTTGGAGTACAGATAGAACAAAGAGCAAATAGCAAGATGATATTTAAACTAAACATATAGTGAACCACATTAAATATAATTGCTTTACACGCTCAATAATTTAAAGTCAGATTATGCTTTTTTAAAAAAGTAAGACCCAATTTTTCTATAAAGATAAAAATAAGCTAAAAGTAAAAGGATGATAAAAAGATAAACCATTTTAATGCTAGCCCAAATACTATGTTAATGTCAGACAAGATAAATTTGAGATAAATGAATATTTCCAGGGATGAAGAATGCCATTTCAGGACAATGAAGTGGTCAGGTTATCAAGTCAAAATAATAAGCCTAAATGTTTCTACACTTAACAACAGAGCTACAAAGTACCTGCAGCAAAAATGGACAGAATTAAAAGGAGAAATAGAAAAACCCACAATTAGAGTTGGAAACTTGAACACTATTCTATAACAGTAACCTATAAAACAAGCAGACAAAACAATCAGTGAGAATATAGAAGACAGACAGAAAACTATCCATCAACTTGACCTTATTGTATTCATAGAATATTCCACTCAACAACATCAAAATGCACATTCTGCTTACACGCCCATGGACAGATCAGATTCTGACCTGTTTTAATGTCCTTGTCTAAGATAATAATGTCTGTATTTGTTTTATTTAGTTTTGATTACATTTTCTTCAAACTAGAGACATCCTTTCCTGCTTCTTTGAATGCCTCATAGTTTTTAATTGATTACCTTGTTGCATGCTGATATTTTTGTATTTTTACAAATATTTGTAAGGCTTGTTCTGGAACCAGTTAAGTTACTTGGAAATAGTTTGATCCTTTTGAGTTTTGCTTTTAAGATGATTTAGGTGGCATAGAGAAGCATTTAGTGGAGGCCTAACTCTTCTTCATAAGACAAGATACTCTGAGTACTGTGTCCAATGGTCCATGAATTATGAGGTTTTCTGGCTTGGCTGAGGGAATAGCTCTGTACAAACACCAAGTACTTTTCCTTCTAATCTTTTTGAGTGGTTCTTTCTCTGGCTTCAGGTATTTGCCTGTACTGACTAGTATCCTGCTACTTGCATGCACTGATTAGTATCTGCTGAGTACACAAAGGGGACCCTCGGCAGATTTCCAAGTTCCTTCTCTGGGCAGCTCTTTCTCATATTTGATCCTGTGAATTTTACCTATCTTACTTTCCTAGGTCTTCCAGCTCAGGGGGTCTGATGACGGCCTAGTCCTCCATAGGGTCCCCTTCTCTGTGTCATGGCCTGGAAGTTTTCTCAAGGCAGTACACTGGGATTTAGTATATTTTAAACATAAGGGGAAATTTGATGCCTCTTCTTCAATTTTGGCCAGAAACAGTAGTCTTGCAACCGTTTGTTCAAAAAATGATCAAAGTTTTTGACCTATAATCTTACCTCTGGGAACGTAACAAATAATTCTGAAAATGGGAAAAAGGTTATTATGCACACAAAAATATTCCACATTATTTGTAATGGAGAATTAAAATAAATCTGTTTAAGAAAAGGAAACTAGTTAAAATCCAGGCATGTTTATGCATTAAAATATTTGGGGGTTATTGTAAATGCCAATTTCAAAGATTTTCAATGTTAAATGTGTTTAATATGTAATATTCTGTAATATATCATCACAATCTCATACAACTCTTAAATGGATAAAGACTAAAATGACATATTATGAACTCTAAGAAATCAAAATCAATAGTACATTTGCATAGTGCTTAGCACTTGGGTCTCTTTCTCTTCCGTCTAGTGTAACTACTATCCTGACTGCGTATGTATTCATCTCTAATTCTTCTGTAGTGCTGTGTATGCTTTGCAGAGTTTTTGTAACTGTACTTTTCTGTGAATTGATAAGGAGAAAGACTAATTCTTGTGTATTTTTGTTGTGGAGTGGCATATTTGTGCATGGGTACAATTTCATGAGCCATGTCCTACAGATGGACATTTAAGTTGCCTCCGTTTTTCACTGTTACGGACATTGATGCAATGGAAATTCTTGCACATGTCTTCTTGGGCACGTGTGTGTTTCCGTAGGCCAGGTTGAACACTTTAGCGTGAGAGAAGTTACAGGCTTGTGAGGTCAGTAATTATGTTTTATGGTGCCCAGCTTCAAAACCTGTCTCGTTTTACCTGTTCTCTGGAAGAAGGGGTGTTTTACATCTCCAAGGACACATTAAAAACATTTTTTATGTGACTCTTAATAAAACGAAGGCACCATAAATTGCATTATTAATCAGATTAACTGAAATTTAGATGACAACCTAGAACTTTTTGGTTAATCCATACAGCTATGCCTTATTTATCTAGAATGAGGAGAATCTCTTAGAATTGCGGTATCTATTTTGGCAGCATCCACGATTCCTTACACATAAAGACACTGCATAATGAGACTCTTGGGACTTTCCTGCTGAACCCACCTTAGGTTAAACCACCTTGGCCGCCTTCCTGTAGAGCTTCAATGTGTCTGGTCCGTGCCGACATTCACACTTGGGCCTCTCGGCTCTGCCCAGTCCTGGCTCCTTGGGTGACCTGTCCCGTTGCCACAAGTGTTTTCACATTACAGGAAGAATCACCTGGCTCCAGAAAACTCGCTTATCTTCTTCACCTTTTGGAAGTTATGGTCTTCTCTGGCCTCCTTGGAGCACAGTCAGTCATCACTTCCTAATGTTCCTAGAACATTTCTTGGAGCTGGAAACTTCTGGGACTTGTTCAGCTTTATAGGGCAGGGTGATGTAGAAAAGCCAGATGGTTTCAAAATCTTCCCCCTTTGACCACCTACCTACCTACCAGCTGACAGCCCAACAGCCTTGTTTGGCCTCCAAAGGGGTCCCTGCCTCTGCTGCTCCTCCTGGCTCAGCAGAAAGAGCCAGAAAGAACGCTTCCTCCTCCACTCAGAAGGAAGCTTTTCAAATCGAACTGGCTGACTTTACCCTTTCCTCCTTTCTGCAATTTGCATGTGATTTTTTAAAAAAACTACATAGCATTCATCCACACCAGTACCAGAACCTCTGCTGCCTCTGTACCCTTGCCTGCCCTTCGTTTTAGCACCTTGCTTGGATAGCACACACTCAAATGTGAAACAAAGCTGTGATTTTTCCCCTTATATAAGGTTGGCTCTCCCTGAGGGTATGTGTCTTTTTTAGTTACATCACTGTCCTACTCTGAGCTCCCTCGTCTCCAATTAGTTGCTTCTTCTGTAGGCTTCTCCCATCCTACTAGCATTTATCCTCACCTTGCCTCCCCACCCCCACAAAAAGTCAAGGTGAACTCTGCATGGTGGTGATGACAGCCACAGCAAGGATCAGGTGTCATATTTTTATACCTTGGTAGGCGTGGGTCCAGCTTTTGTATGGCTTAAAGGTCATAATGACTTCAGGTGCAATAGTGAATATTTTAGAATGAGAAAATGAATCACAAAAAATGATAGATTATAAAAGGTTGAGAGAGACCATAAATATCTCAAAACTCAAAAATTCTTAATATTTTTGTTAGTCAACAAACTAACATGCCATAAATACAGTTTTTCTTGCATATTTTGGCTGCATGCTACCTATTCTCTTCCTGTTACAATGATTTGGTAGCATTTTCTGTAGAGAAAGCAGAATGATAATTCATTCTTTGTTCTAGTAAGATTGATCAGAATTTGCTTTGTATAATTAATGGTTTAGTGCAGGGATGAGCAGGCAATTTTGTAAAGGATCAGATGATAAACAGTTTAGGCCTTTGTAACAGCTAGTGAACTCTGTGGCCAACGCAGCCCTTGGCAATATGTAAATGTGGGTGTGGCTTTGTCCCAATAAAGATTTATTTATAAAAAACAGGGGGTGGGCCAGATTTAGTCAATGGTCTATAATTTGTTGTAACATAATTTGCCATCCCCCACTTTAGACGGTCCCTTTGATCTTCACAGCTCTCGGAAATGTCTAGGATATTTTTTTCGTGGAGTGGATGGGGAACCTCTGTTAGTTTTCTTTCATAAGAATTGGAAGAGTATATAATAGACAAGCTTCTTGTTCTTTGCATCTCAAGTGCTGGTTTTCCTCCTGGTCACATACTTGCTTCACACTCAGGACATGTTTGTTCATAATGCAGCGTGACCTCTGGGCCTCCCCCGAGGTCACACAATTGGTGAGTTGCTGCATTGGGCAGCAGGCGTAGTCCCAGGGATCCTTCTTCCTTCCGCAAAATCCTAACTGCACAGCAAAGAGATGGTACAACATGTGAGTACATCCCACTAAGCCCTCACTTCCCTTTCCTTACTGGACCCCCCCACCCCAAGGTACCTGTGATCATCCTACCACCTGCCACACAAAGTGTGAGGAAGGAACCCAGAGTGGAAAGGGACTGTGGTCTTCAATGATTGCTGTGACACTGTCTTTTGCAAATTGTATGAAAATATTGGATCCTGAGAACACGTTGCCGGGGCCCTTCCCAAGGTCTGGGAAAGGGGCCTGTGAATAAGGGGCTCTGGAGTATAAACTTTATGAGCACCTCTGTCCTAGGGGATGTGTGTTGGAACCGCACCTTCTCCTGTGGAATGGCAACACCTCTATTCACTGAAAAAGTTTTGGCAAGCTGGGAAGAGGCACACTTTTCAAAGGTCTATTTCTTCTAGGGCTCCTGAAGTCATACCCCAAAGGCAGCTGACTTCTTGCCTGCTTTTATTACTTCAAGTTGGTGGGAAGTGAACTCTGTGTCCTTGGGCACCCAGAGTGAGCTGTGTCTTCTTGGCTTCGAGAGGTTAGCATAGAAGAGGGATACACGTTGCTGGAATTCTTCATTGGCTTGGAAACCCTGCCTGCTGCAGCTCCCATTCCTCCCCTGGAATTCCAGGCTGGCTTTGCACGGGACCTGCTGGAGCCCCTTCTCCTTAGTTGACCTTGGAGCCAGGGCTCGACCTTGACCTCGACCTCGACTTCGACCTCGACCTCAGTTGCAGGGCCCTAGCAGGAGTGAGTGGGTTGGTACACAGTATCCCCTGATGGAAATCAGGACAGGTAGCTGTGTACTTTCTAATTGTTCAATTATTTCACTTGATAAGGCATTACCAGTAGCTACTAGAACTTGCAGGGGACAAATGCCTGTTGTCATCTCTCCCTTGGTTCCCACTTCATTCCTGTAAGAAACATCACCATCTCTTTTTTCAAAGGTCGAATCACTTGTACCACGTTGCTTGCTTGATAAGAGCCAGTGCTACCTGGTTGCAAACCCAGGTTTCCTGGCTTTAGAGCCCATGTGTGCGGCCACGTCCCTGGCCTACCCTCTGCTCCTTCCCTTCAAGGCTGGGGAGGAGGAGGGGCCATGGTATTCTCCATTCCTGGCGGCTGCGGGGTTCTGGCTGTTTGGACAAGGCAGGTCCTGCCAAATGAGCCTAGCAGAGTGCTTGGTGCTTAACAAATGCTGCGATTGCTTACATGAGTAAATGCGTATGTCAGCTTTGGGAAAAGCTAAGAGAGGTTGGGCCAGGTGGAGGGTAAGGCCCCCCACAGATCACTGCACAAATTGCTGCGGACTGGAGAAGGCCCTGCAGCAGAGCCGTACACTGGTCTCTCATCAAAACTTCTTTTCGTAGTTTTTCTTTTTCTCTTTCTTGCTCTCTCCTTTTTCCTTCCTTCCTTCCTTCCTTTGAAGAACAGCTAGATTTTCTTTTTGGTTCAAGAAAAATCTTTAATGAAAGGATATAAAGCAATATTTGTCAACCTTTTTCACATTATCCTCCTCCTAGGGAGCCTTTTAATACATTTTAAAAATAGATTTTATTTATTGACATGAAAGAGAAAGAGATTTTGTTGTTCCATTTATTTATGCATTCATTGGTTAATTGTTGACAGGGGGTGAAACCTGTAATGTTGGCATATCTGGACACTACTCTAACCAACTTAGCTACTCAGACAGGGACTTAATACATTTTTTCTTAACTACGTCCCCCCACCACCATGAAATTTTTTTTTCTATATCAAGTATTAGTTGTTTTTTATTTGTAACATTTATTATTTTTAGAAAAAGGGGTAGAGAGAGAGGCAGAGAGAGAAATAGACATCAATGTATGGTTGCCTTTCACCTGCCTCCAGCTACTGATCTGGCTGGAGACCTGGCTTGCAACCTGGCACGTGCCCTGGTTGGGAATCGAACCAGCGACCTTTGGGTTCGCTGTGCCTTATCCACTGTGCTACCAGCCAAGGAAGGCATTAAAAAATTTTTTTTTTCCCCAAATTTCTGAACAGGTTTTTATTACACAGAGGGGAAAGGGCTCAGTCCTTCTTGGCTGCTGCCTTCCTCATGGCTGCAAGGACATTGCTCAGCTCCTCTCTCTTCCTCTTGGCATGGATGTGTGTCCCCACCCTTTTCTTGATGAATTTCAGGGCCCGCTTGTCCTTAGAGACCTTGAGCAGCTCCATAGCACACTGTTCATAGGGGGCAAAGCCACATACCTCTCGGATCATGTCCCACACGAACTTGGTGTGTTTGGTGAGGCGCCCACAGCGGTGGCTGTGCCTCGGTTTGCTCACGTTCTTTGTCACCTTGTGGCCCTTGTTGAGGCCCACGGCCATTGGGTAGCGGAGAGCCATGGCTGCTGCTCTTCAATGGCTACTGCGGCAGAAGCGGAAGGCATTAAATTTTAATGCCAAAGACAAACTGTGTATCTCTTATAGGTTGTGTTCCTGTATAGGGCCATAAACCATTGTAATACCCAAGGTGTTTTTACCCCCAAGAACCAATTTTCTTGGTTCTTGCTCACACTGAGACTACGTTGTCTAAAGTATTTATTCAGTGTAAGTAGCTGATGACAGGAGAATTGCTCATGTGTTTATAGAACTGAAGACAAAGTGCTCATCATTGACAGCTGTAATGACTATCAGCATGACGAAACAGTTCAGTTCTAATGAACATGTGATTACAGCTGCCAGGTAACAGCTGTTAAATAAACAGGAGTCTAGCGTGTTAGCCAAGAAGACGGGATGGGTGATGGTGAAGTTCATGGGCTCACAGCCCTGGTCATCAAGGACTGAACTAGTCTTGTACCTATTTGTACATAGGAAACACCCCCAGAACTGTTAAAGACCAGAGACACCCAGGTTGGAAGGCCAGCCAGGTCACCTGGCTCTGAAGGTGCTGTCTTTACGTTACTGAGCAAAGCAGGGCTCGTTCACGTGGTGCCTTGGTACAAGACCCAGCAATTAGTGTTGAGAAAAACAGGTCTTTATTTACAATATTCCAATGGGGGGTGGGTAGGTGGGCTGTGAGCTCTCCTGCTCAGAGCCCTGTTTTCCCCTGAGACATCAAGCCCAGGAGTTCCCCATTCCATATTTGTCAGCTCTCTCCTTCAGAATCTGGGTACTTTGTCACCACTCTCTGTATAATAGTCCAGAACAGCATACGCCATGTTACACTGGATCATGGTGAAGTCCAGGAAAGACACAAGTCCTAAGAGAGTGTCTTCTCCATATGTCCTGAGCTCCAAGAGTCCAAGTAGGGTCCTGATCTGCAAGGCAGAGTCCTTGGTGGCTTTGGAGTCAGCTGGAGCGGGCCTGATCAGAGCAGTGGCGTGTCTGCTTCCCTAGTATCCCAGGACACATTGCCGAGTCCTGACTACAAACTGCATGGCTACTTCTCACGTGGCTGCTGCCACTGCAGCTCCATCATGCTCCTCTAACGTGCTCCTCCCATGGCGCTTCTTCTCATGGTGGACAGGGACCCTTCTCCATCCTTTCAAACAGCATGCCGCCTCTACATCCTTTCAAATGGCAAATGCCGTCTTCCTTATGCCCCCCCCATCTCAATGCTATGAAAAGTATCTTAAGCTGCATCACCTGCTCTTTCACTCAGGTGGCTGCACTGTTTCCCTTCAGGAAAGGCCAGGCTAGCTCCTTGTCAATGATATTCAAAGTATCTTTAATTGTATCATTGCTCTTTTACTGGCCTTTTACTTGGGCAGCAGTACAACTATTTTCTAGCTACCAGCTTGCCATAGATATGCAAAATACTTTAAAAGCTATATCATCTGCTTCCCCCAGCCCCAAAACCATAGGTTGTGGGGACATTGGGGAGGTGCTCTGTGACATTAGTTGCTGGATGGACTTTCTGCTGTGGATATCAGGCCATTGGTTTTTAGCTAAGTAGTATGTTGATACAGATTTTTAAAAAATTTATGTTATTGTGGTAAAACATAAAATTTGCCATGCTAACCATTTCTAATTGTATAATCCAGTGACATCCATTACCTTCGCAATGTTGTACTTCCACCACCCCTATTTGTTTTCAAAACGTTTTATCACCCCAAACAGAAACTCTTTACCCATTCAGTAATAAGTTTCCATTCTCTCCTCCACCAACCCCTTTCTGTCCCTATGAATTTGCTTATTCTAGATACTTCATATTGTATAAATGTAATCACCCAATAGTTGCCCTTTTGTGATTGGCTTATTCTACTTAGCATGATTCTTTGTTTAAGGTTCATCCATTTTGTAGCATGCATTTGATATAATTTTCAATGTATTTATGTGTTAAATGTATCCATACGTATTAATGTGTCCATACATATTTCAGTCTGTTGGAATGCAGATAATAGAGTGGACATGCACAATAAAGAGAGAGATTTGATTATTTTTCTCTTTTTAAAGGAAGTTTCATTAATTTTCTTCACCTTTTTTTTTTTTTTTTTTTAATATCACTGATTCAGAGCCAATAAGGTATAAATGAGTATAAACGAGCCACAACAGGAAGGCTTCCAATTCTTTGCCCATTATGTGTGTGTTGGTTTTGTTCTAGGTCATAAAATTATGTCATAAACTACATTTGTCAAGCTTGTAATACTTCTAAAGAATTTAGGTTTAACTAAGTCATAGACACATGACAGCTATGCTGGATTCACATTGTTAACAAGTCCTTGCAATGCCAGCGTGGAAGTTCACAACAGCATACTAAAGTCCTCTGAAAAAAACACTGAAGATTGTTTTACTTTACATCATGTACTGCACAGCATGATGTTATGATTTTAAAATAATGTTTAAAAGTTGAAAATTTAAAACTGTCAAACATGATGAGGTCTGGGGGCCACCGCCAGCAATTTGGAGCTGGGGTGGGAGGAAACAGCTGGGCTGATGGGAATCAACATCGCCTGCCTTGCCCATACCCACAGCCTCTGCCCCCTGGAAAACATGGAACTTGCCTTTTCCAGTGTTTGCTCTTGAGTTTGGTTTTGGTTAGAAGCAGGTGCTGAAAGTGAGCTGGGAGAGAGCCCTAACCAAGCAGTTCGTAGTAATGGTTTAGTTTAGCAGGAACCAGTAGTTCACATGCCTGGCTGTACAGGAGAATGACCTGTAGAACTTGGAGAAACACAGATGCCAGGTCCACACACAGGACCAATTAAGTCACGTGCTGGTGGCGGGGAGAAGCTGCAGTTTAAGGCTTCTAAGGCAGTTTCCTTTGCAGCCCAGCCTGAGAACCCTGAGCAGGGTCTGCCTGGGACCCTGGCCGCCAAGGTAATCCCAGGATACAGGTGGCCTCAGGGGGGACACCCAGGAAAGGGCCAGCAGCGAGTCCCCTTGAGATACAGGTTCATTAATAGTGGGTAGAATTTTAGGAAGTATAGTAAGTTAAGAAGTTCGGTAAGTTGTTTTTTTGTTTTAGGAAGTTAAAATTGTAAAGATTTTGAAATATTAATTAGAGAGACATGTGGAATTAACATACTGGAACACACTCTGATTATTTTAAATAACACCCCAAATTGTATATCTGATTTTTATAAAGTCACATCGGGGACGCATCTGGACGCCTTCGAATGCAGGTATAGACACCTATTAGAAGAGCTCCCCCTAGCGCCAGACACGTCATATTACATCCCCACGAATGAGCCGTGATGCCGCCCCAGGTCCCTGTGGGAAGAGCAGGGTTAGGTTGAGCCCAGGAGGCCATCAGATGGTACCGTTTGCGGAGTCTGCGGAGCCTGTATCTGGTTTGTTTCACCTCTGGCTCCGCGACGCCTTGGGAAGGCCCTGTGCTTCCACTGGTGCTACACTGAATGCAAGTCCTGGGAGATCTTTACAGGACAGATTAGTAAGATAACTGCTTTTCTTTTCATGAAGAAATTAGGAACCTACCAACAGTTTTTTAGAAACTCAAAACCTGAGACTCTATTAAACCTTTCTTCGTTGTTTTGCTTTCTCCCTATGTAAAAAATGGGGGAATGTGGAAAAGGAGAGCCTGATGGAGGCTGAGGAGCATTGGCGGACCCGGTCAGAAGGGTCTCGGTGACAATGAGGCTTCTCCTGAGTTGGTGGCTAGTGAGGGCCTACCTTCAGCCTTTAGTACGGAAACCTGGGATTTAAACTTGGCTGCTAAGTAGGAAGGTGAAGGAATAGTCTGAGATAAATCGGTTCCAGGAAATGGCATCAGATGGGAGAAGAGGCCTCCGAGAGCTTGGCTGCATAATGTCCATGTGGGGAGGTTAATCAGAAAGACCCATCCCACTGATTCTGTTTTGGGGGTCCTGGTAGAGACCCCTACACCTCTGTCTTCTGAGAGTTGCCGATTAAACTGGCAAGGGTTCAAGAGAAGCCCATAGGCCTGATTTATTTTTTAAATCTTGGGAACCCATTTTTAGGAAACAGGAATCAGGGATGAGGAGAGGTTAGTAATTTTTCTAAGAATGCTTCTGAAAATTTGCATTGCAAATACGGCTGAGTATCAGCAGGGGACTCAAAACTTTGACACCTTGCTGGAGCTCTTTGTGCTGATCAAATACTTGTTTTCGGTCTAGAATTGGCAGCGTCTTCTCCTTAATTTTTATGCGGTAATCAGTGCTGAAAGAATACTTCTTTGACAGTTGCCCTTGGGGAGAACTGGGCCTGGGCTTGTTAGTTAGGGCAGACGGTTAAGTAGGAGGGAGAATAATAATAATGCAAGCTCCAAGGTCTCCATTTAGTTCCAAGAATGTCAACATTATCAACCTCTTTTCAATATTTACTGCGGGGCTTCGGTGAATAATGGAAATTGGGGGTTGGCAAATCCATTTCTGAGTTAAAAAGAGCAAGTTTTAATGGTCTGATTAAAAGAAGATGGAATCCCATCTTTAAGATGAATTAGCCCTTCCCAGAACATAAGGTTTTAGTGGTAGTAATGGTTTTTCCTTCTCTGGAGATAACATTGATTTAAGAACTCTCAGTGGCTGTCTGAGCCCCCACGGTGCTCTGGTTGATGCAAACAGTGTCAGTCTTGAGCCAGAAAGAATTGAGCCCATCCAACAGCATAGCAACACAGGCTGTGACCCCTCCCCAACACTTTAGTGACCACGGGTAGTTGTTTTTAGCAGAAAATTGCCTGTAGGGAGATCATTCTTCATCAGGTTATCATATAATCAGTCCATTTTTCTACACTTTGGCTTGAAATAACTAGAAGTTCTTTTTAGTCACATTTTCAAGTGGCACATATCTGATCTTCTGAAATGGCTGTGGAATAGACTTTTCTTCCTACTGCCTTGATGAAAGAAAATCAAGTCGAGAGTGGGAAAGCGTGATGAATAAGTCTGACGATCTAATGCATGGACACAGTGACTGTAGTCAGTGATGCTGTATTGAATTCCTGAAATAGGTGAAGAGAGTAGATTTCAGGTTCTCTTACCACACATAGAAAGTGAGGAGATGATATGTTAATAAAGGTTGACTACAGTAATTGTTTCACTGAATGGGTATATATCAAATCATCATGTTGTACACCTGAAATCTATACAATTTTTATTACAAAAATGTTTTTTAAAGTTTAGGAAAGCAGAGAGAGAATGATTAAATGAATGGTACCTAATGTAGACAATGAATCTGGGTAAAATGTGGATGGACAAAAAAGAGACCTTATATTATTCTGGTAACTTTTTTGTAACTTTGAAATTATATCAGAATTAAAAGTCACCCCCAAATGGAAAATGAAAATTAATGGGAAGTGCTGTAGAAAGACAACTGAAGTACTCAGACATCAGTGGGAGGACTTTTTGTTTCTTCAGAATTGTAGGGTCAAAAATGTAGATGAACTCTAGCTGTTGGTACAGTGGATAAGGCGCCAGCCTGTGAACCCAAAGGTCACTGGTTTGGTCCCCAGCCAGGGCATATAACCAGGTTGCAAGCTAGGTCTCCAGCCAGGTCTGTAGCTGGAGGCAGGTGAAATGCAACCATATGTTGATGCCTCTCTCCCTCTTTGCCTCTCACCCTTCCCCTCTCTCTAAAAATAATAAATAAAATCTTTAAAAAAAAGGTGTAGATGGATACTTAGTTTACAAATCAAACCTTGTCTAGTATTGTGAAAAGGGCTGGTTTGTAATAAAATATGCTATACTTATAGTCACAACAGTGCCTTTCAAAATATGAAACAAACCACATTGCATTAAAAATCCTTGGGCCTACACAGTATAGCTCTCTGCCTCTCTGGGCCTCTTTACAGAATACAATGACCTATGATTTTACTGCAGTGCTGAGGGGAGGGAAGAATGGCTGGGGGCTCATTAAAGACCACCCAGGGCAGCAGCAATGTTTAAGAGCTCTTTGTTTGGAAAGGCAGCTGGCTCTGTCAGGAAGGAATTACCTTCAGCTTCTTCCACAGCATTTTTGGCATCCTTGGCTGAAGCAAAGGACATGAACAAGCAGGCCGATCACTGGTTTGGGATTGTTTTCTTGTTCATCTCCAATACATAAGAAATTCTTTTTTAAAAAAAAAATGCATGTCTTCCTGTGGGTTGTAGAATGCATATTGCCTCTGTATGTAAGGACCTCTCTTAAATGCAAGATTCATATAACTATTTGACAATTGATGGGCTTAAATGGTGACAGAAGGTTTCATCGACATAGGAGCCCCGACAGGGTGGGCAAGAAACTGAAAGGTGGGTTGGCTGGGGACAGGAGGAGCCCTGGGCCTCACCCCAAGGTGGAAATGAGTCAGAAGGTTTGCCCACTTCAGCTGACAGCTTCAGTGCTTTGGAAAATTTGGTAACATCTATGATGGATTAGAAAAGGAGTAGGTAGAAATCAAGGTAGGGACACCGGTTGGGATCAGCAGTTGCTCTAACCTAGAAGAGATAGTGGGATCTGGACCTGAAGCCATGAGGGTGGCAGAACAGGGTATATAATGAACCTACTTTCTGGTTGAAGAATTAAGAAGGGAAGCCCCAGGCAACCTAAAAGTATTGGGGGGATAACGGAGGGAGAGCTCAGGGAAATGACCTGCAGAGGTTCCTGTGAAGCCCTGGTCTCACTGCAAACAGTGTACATGCATCTGGGCCTCTGCAGTCTACGGAACATTGTGAGAACTGAATACCAAGGTGAGTTACTGCCCAGGTGCCAGCCCAGCCGCCGGGCTCACATGCAGTCCCAATCCGAATGGCACAGCAAGGGCTTTGAAAACTGAACTGGCATCAGAACCATGGCCCACAGAAGGAATGTGGCTTGCCCTGAACCAGGCTCACTGCTTGCTTAAACAGAAGTGTCAACATTTTCTATAATTCTTAAATGAAACAGAGTCTCATAACATCTTCAAAATGTCCAAGATATAAGCCAGAATTACTTGGTGTATGATAAGCTAGGAAAAATCGCAACTTTCATGGGAAAAGACAAATCATAGACCCCAGTGCCAAAGTGACACAGATACTGAGATTTATTAAATACTTGAAAGCAGCTAGTATAAAAATGCTTCGAAGTAAGTCATAAATGGAAAGATAGTCTTAGGAAAGAAAGATATAGAAGGTATAAAGAAAAACTTTATGGAAGACTTAGAAATAAAAAAATATAAGCACAATAAAAACGCACTAGATGGTCTCAGTAAAAGGTTGGAAATAGTAGACCTAAATTCAGATGCACCAATAATTATAGTAAATGTAACTGGCCTAATCACAATAATTAAAGACATAATCAGAATGAGTAAACAAAGCAAGACCCAATAAATGCTTGTTTACAAGAAACCCACTTAATGCTATATATAGATAGTGTAAAAGCAAAAGGGTACATAAATAATGATTGTGCAAACAATCAAATGAAGGCTATATTAACATTAGAGAAAGTGACTTCAGAATAAAGAAGATAAGGGATAGAAGGACATTATAATGATTAAAGGGTTAAATTTCACTCAGAAATGGAAAACCAATAGAAGTTCAAAATACATAAAGTAAAAACTGAAAGACCAGAAGTAAGAAATAGGAAATGCTCAGTGATAGTTGGAGACTTCAACATACTTCCTCTTGGTAATCAAGAGAACAGTTAGACTGAAAATCAATCAGCAAGGCTGTAGATGAACTGAACAGCAGCGTCAGCCAGCTGGTTCTAACTGGCATCTTTAGAGCCCTCCACCCAACTACAGCAAAGTATAGTTGCTTTTCAAGAAGGGTAACAACATTATCTCTGAGTACTTGGAAATTAAATGACATACTTCTGAATAATCCATATGTTGAAAATTCTCAATGGAAATTCGAAAATATTTTGAACTAAATGAAAATACAAAATATTTAAATTTCTGGGTTGTGGTTGAAGTAATGCACAGAGGGAAATTTATAGCATTACATGCTTACATTAGAAAATAACTCTAATAATGTAAACATCCACCTTATGAAACTAGGATAGAAAAAGAAAAAGAAAACCAAGTAGAAGGAAGGAAATAATAGAGTAGAAAATAATTAAATGGAAAACAGGCAAACAATAGGGAAAATCAGTGAAATGAAAAGAAAAATATAATTTTTGAAGAGAAAAAGAAGCAAGGATGACAAAAAAAGGCACTAATTGCCAACATCCAGAATGATGAGGGGATATTATTAACAGACCCCACAGACATTATAGGAACAATAAGAGAATTTTCTATGGATAATTCTCAGCATGTAAAATTGATACCTTACTTGAAGTGGACCAAGTCCTTAAAAGCCCAAACTACCAAAACTCAACCAAAATGAAATCGATAACCCAACTAGCCCTATTATTTATTATAACTAATATTAACTATAACTATTAAGTACATTTAATTTTGGAGTTAATCTGAAGAAGGAATTTTCATGTCCAGATGGTTTCCCGGCAAATTCTACCAAGCATTTAAGGACAGAATAAAGCCAAGCTTATACAATTGATTTTCCAGAAAATAGAAAATAAAGGAATACTTCCCAACTCATTTTATAAGCCAGCGTTACCATGATATGAAACGAGACAAAGACAGGATACTATAGACTAATCTCTGTTGTGAACCAAGATGCAAAAATCCTCAGCAGCATATTAGCAAGAATGATACACCAGGGCCAAGGGGGAATGCAAGGCTGGTATGATTTTTTGAAATTCACTCCATGTAATCCACTGTAGTAACAGTGTGAAGAAAAGGCACATAATATCAGTTGAAGTAGAAAAAACATTTGACAAAATTCAAATTTTGAATTTATTATATCTAATTCTTAGCATCCATTTATTATATCTAATTCTTAGCAAACTAGAAATTGATGGGTGGGGGGACTGCCTTTCCTTGATAAAGGGCAATGTATAAAACCTACACCTAATATAATTTATGGGGGAATGATTAAATGCCTTCTGCCTAATATTGACAACAAGACAAAGGTGTCTACTCTCAGCACACCTACTGAATATTATATTAAAATTCTAATGTTCAAAAGTGTAATAAGCCAAGGAAGAAGAGGGGGAAGAGTGAATATAGATGGGAAAGGAAGAAATAAAATTGTTCTTCATTACAGATGACATTATTTTCCATGTAGAGAATATCAGGAAATCAAAAACAAAACCTAAAATGTCCCTAGAATTAATACATTTAACAAGGTTACAGGATACAAACTCAACACACAAAAAATCAATTTTATTTCTACATGTGAGTAATAAACAGTTGGGAATGGAAAGTTTTAAAAATATCATTTCTTTTTTAAAAAATTTTATTGTTGTTGCAATAGCTCCAAAAAATGTGAAATACTTACAAATTTAGGGAAAAAAAACACAAAAAACAAAACCAAAAAACCCATACACAAGATCTATAATTAAAACTGATGAAAACAATTTAGAAGATTTAAATTTATAGACATAGTAGGTCCATGATTAGACAACATAGGTTGATTCTCCTATAATTTATCTATAGATTTAATAGAGTTCCCATAATACTTCCAGGAAAGATTTTTTTGTTTTTGTCTAATTAAGCAAAGTATTTCCAAAATTTATATGAAAAGGATAGAATAGCCAAAATAATTTTGAAAAGGAAGAATGACATTTTAAGAATCATGCTACCTAATTTTATGACTTACTATGAAGCTATGATAATCAATGATCAAGGTAGTTTGGGACTGGCAAAGATAGGTCAATGGAGTAGCACAGAGAATCTAGAAATAGATTCATATAAGCCAATGGATTTTTGGGGGGCAAATTTTGTAAAAGCTATTGAATAAAGGATAATCTGTTCAACAAATGATGTTAGATCAGTTGGACATCTATGTATATAAATAAAGAACCTCACTCTAAACCTTACAGTTTATACAAAAATTATTTCAATATGGATCATGCATCTGAATACTATAAACATTTTAAAAGAAGACAAAGGAGACTATTTTTGTTACTTTGGATTAGGCAGAGGACCCAGTCCCCCCACTTGGTATCTTTGACATTCTTCCAGCGCATGCCCTGTTCAGTAGACAATTGATGTCTGACTTCAGTGAGGTTGTTTTCATGACTAGCATTTATTGAGCAGTTCCTCTGAGTCAGGCATTGTTCTAACTCAATCTCTACAACACCCCTGAAAAATAGGTACTACAATATTATTGCACTATCTCATTTTTGAGATGAAGAAACTGAATCACAGAAAAGTTAATGAAGAGACCTAGAATAAATTCCAGGAGCCACATAATTGCAAATGCCCCGGGCTGTTATCCCTTACTGAGTTCTGACATTCTCATCCTTCTTGAAAACGTCAGTCACTAATATTCGTGGCTCTTGTGACCCAGACCATCTACTTTGTTTATTTGTTTATTTTTTCAAGTGTCAGTTTTATTCACAAGCCCACATTTAAGTTGATGGCTTTTTTTGCTTATTCTTTTTTTGCTTTGAAGAGCAATGTGAACCCACTTGAATCTATTTAGCGCCATCTCGTGTCTGTAGTGGGTTTTACAGAAAGCAGTGTTTTAGTGCTTCAGCCCTGGAACAAAAAGATGTAGCGGGCAATTTTTGATTACCTAAATGTGATCATAAATCAGTGTGATCAGAAACTTGAATTCCACTGGACATGAAATTTCTTGTGACTTTCCTCCTGCTATGTAACCAGTTGATAGAATCTTGGAGGGAAACAGATCATCAAGAGAAAATAGAAATTCAAGTTGGCTTTTAAATCTCACTTTGCCTTCATTTTTTGGAGCAGTGTCTTTGTCTTGGCTTCCTGGGCTTTCTGCAGTCCCCGAGGTCCTGAGAGGTTAGGCTGGAGCCCTTCATTCCTGCCTGTTCACCTGTGGGGAGCGCCCAAGGGATGCATCTGCTAGAGGCTGAAGAGTCTGTATTGTTTCCCCCTGTATTAGTTATGGTGATTTAGACAAAGATGCTAAACTCTGTCTTCAGATTGCTCTTTTTCTTTTTAATTTAAATTTTTTTCAATTACAGTTTAAGTTCAGTATTATTTTGTATGCTTCAGGTGTACTACAAAGTGGTTAGACAATTATATACTCTGTAAAGTGCCCCCCGCCCCTGCCACTCTTTTCAGTGCCCACTTTATTCCACAGTGGAACTCAAATGGGAAAAGGACTGGTGCAAAGTCCCCTTTCCTAGACATTTGCCAGCGTGTCTTGAAAGGGAGAGGAGGAAAGAAAGCGGAGAAGGGGATAATGGGGCAGAGTGTGCTGAATTCTCAGAGCTTATCCCCCTCAAGTATAGGGTGGGAGGAGTGGACTGCTAGTAAAATATTTAAAAAACAAAAAAAGCACCTAGCCCTCACCTGTGTGGCTCAGTTGGCTCAGTTGGTTGGGCGGTGTCCGACAAAGCTAAGGCTCACAGGATTCTTTCCCAGTCCCGGCACAAGCCTGGGTTACAGGCCAGCTCCCCAGTTGGGGCGTGTGAGAGACAACAGATGGGTGTTCCACCCATTGATGTTTCCTCTCCCTTTTTCTCTCTAAAAATAAATTAGTAAACAAATAAAATGTTTCTGAAAAGATCTAATATTTGACATTATACAGTGTGTCTTTGCCTTTTTGTTTGTGTATTTGTTTACTTTTCTATCATAGAATAGATGCTTGTAATGGAAGATAGGAAAAAATACATCCAAAGAACATATACATAATTATAATGCTTAATATAGTGTGAGTGTTCCTTTTCTATGCATGAAGATTTTAGTGTTTAACTAAATTATGTGATGTGTATTCATAATTTTCTATATTTTAATTATTTTATAACAGATATTTTATAGGTTAGGGTTAGCTTTTGTAAATTACTGTGTATGCTAAGTTCTAGAACTATGATAGGTGTTTAGGTTTTCCTTATTCAAATGAGAAAGTGGTAGTAATCATGGTCTCTTCATTATAAGTTCTGTAGATGAATATCTTATTGAACCTGTGATATTTCTTGCAAAAATGATTGTGTTATGTATTCATTTCTAACCATCCTACTTGTTATTTTCCATGTTATTAAATTTTCCTGAAACTCTAGAGCAGTCTTAAATAATTATGGCATTAGTAGGCATCATTTAAAAAATATTCCATATTTTAATAGGAATAGCTCAGGTGCCTCACCATTAAATAAAATATGCATCTGTTATTTCCAAAAATATGGTGTTTATTGTGTCAAGGGCACATTTAATTATTTTTTTTTTTAATTTGAGCTTTTACATATTTAGGAACATAATTTTTTTAGAATAATTATATGGTTGTGTTACTTGATTATTTGTTGGGTAGGATAATTAATAATGGTTTTCTCATGTCACTGTTCTGTGTTTTACTTTTCTCAATGAATACCATTTTATACAGCCTGTTTCCAAAAACCTACTTATAAACATGTGCATAATGCATAAAAAAGAATATGAGGGAAAACATTAATACATTAAGAATGATTCACTTCAATTATTTTCACTTCACTCCTCTGTGTTTTCCAGTTTTCCAAAATGTGGTGTTCTACTGTTACCATACGAATGTCAATGCCATGCCAATTAATTATGAGTGAAATGAGATTTAGGAGGTCAGACATGATTTTTAGGAAGCCTACTTACTTAGAGTATGTAGTTTCTGTTCATTATCTGGAGTCCAAATTATTTTGATATTAGGGAGCTGAAAAAATAGACTTGATACATGTTTTTTAAAAAGGTAATAGCATGGCTTGAGTTTTTCTTTTCTATTTTCTTTTTTTGAATAATGGCAATATATAGTGACTGTATTTTGCTTAAATAAGAACTTAGTACTTTGTGTCTGAAAAATGATATTTTTCATGATTTCTGACATTTTAAAATCTGAAAATCTTTAAAAGGAACTGCTAATAATATTTAAATACATATGTAGCCCATATCGAAAGAATTCACATGGTATTAGCTTAGGATGGTTCCACCGCTTCTGGGACCTGCCTGATGACAGGCAGGGTAACCAGACAAGTCACTTTGGGAAACATCATCTGTCCTCTTGGCCCCAGCAGGAGGCCACAGCCCAGACACCATCTTGTGGTCACCTTTGCCTGTCTAGGACAGCACACAGATATAGAAACGTAAAAACATGCATTTATACATCAAGACACAGAGAAGCAGCAATCACTGGATTCACTACCTTAATTGCATCCTCCAGACACCAGGAATAGCCCTGGTTTCTTCTCTGTGGTCAACACTTTTCTCTCTGAAAGGAGATTTTGCTAATTTCTGAGCCCAGGCATTCTCTTCTAATTTGGTTTTTAATGTACTGTGTACTTAAAGTATGAAAATCTCAACTGGCATTATGATCCTTGAAAATTATGTTTACATGTCAAACCATAATGTCTCCTTGCTTCTTTTTCTCTTCTTTGTTGTAGCTTTGGGCCAGATTATGTTGTATGTGGATGGGATGAACGGAGTAATAAACCACAATGAAACCATTCAGTGGCTATACACTCTCATTGGGTCAAAGGTAAGTGAAGGTTCTGGTTGAACATTTTACTCACTTTTGATATCGTCTACCTTTCTTTCTTTTTTTTTTTTTAATTTTTTAAAAGATTTTATTTCATTATTTTTAGAAAGAGGGGAATGGGGAGAGGCAGAGAGAGAGAGAGACATCAATGTATGGCTGCGTCTCACCTGCCTCCAGCCACAGACCTGGCTGGAGACCTGGCCTGCAACCTGGTCATGTGCCCCGGCTAGGGAATCGAACCTGCGACCCCTGGGTTCGCAGGCTGGCGCCCCATCCATTGTGCCACCAGCCAGGGCTGATATCATCTACCTTTCTTTTTGGTGCCCTGTCAGAGATGGTTTTGCAGAAAGAAATATCTTTTAATTTGGTTCCAACCCTGTCACAATACGAATGAGGACTCCTGTTTTATAGATTTCAAAATACACTCAAATTGCAAGGGTTTATGGCTCTTCAATGCATTTTATGTTTCCCTCTTTTAAATGCTTTTTGGCACCTCTGAGTTTTCATGTTTAATTAAAAAAATTATACCATAGATATAATGTCAGTCTTACCTGCTGTTTTTATGTTCATGTATGTTCGGTTACGTACATATTTATGTGTTGTACAGATGTATATACTTGTTCCTACATATAGATGAAAGAAAGACTTTGAGGCTGACTTTCAACTCTACCATTTATTAAAAAGTAACCAACATTTTATTAAAGATTTACTAGGCAACAAGCACCATAGTAGGTTGCTTTACAAGCATTATCTCCTTTAATCCACTTGAGACCACTGTAAGGTATACGTGGTCTATACAAAGTCCATCCATTGTTATTATAATGAGAATGGTTTGCACAACATCCATGCAACCTGGCATCCAAGGAGAGTGGACTGGAATGCACATGTGTGAACAATGACAACTTCACTATACTAGTGGGTGGGGGCAGTAGATGCCCTTGAGTGAGCATGTGTGCTGTGTGGCTGTCACATTCAAAATGGCTAAGCAAGTAGAGCAATGAATCTGCACCAAATTTTGCATAAAACTTGAACATTCTCCTCTGCAAACTATTTGGAGGATTCAGGAGGTCACAGCTGTGGGCAACGGGTGATTGGCAGCTTCATCTCAACAACATGACTGCTCACTCATTACGTCTCATGCAGAGTATTTTGGTGAAATATCAAATCATCTTGATGACTCAGCCCCCTGACAGCCCAGATTTGGTATCCTGGGGCTTCTGGCTTTTGCCAAAACTAAAATCACCTTTGAAAGGGAAGAGATTTTAAACCATTGATGAGATTCAGGAAAATACGATGGGGCAGCTGATGGCAATTGGGAGAACTGTGTGAGGTCCCAAGGTGCCTACTTTGAAGGGGACCGAGACATCATTGTCCAATGTACAATGTTTCTTGTATCTTGTAGCTTCTTCAGTAAATATCATCTCTATTTTTCATGTTAGCTGGCTGGATATCTTCTGGGCAGCCCTCCCTTGGTGTTAGTTTACTATTTTGTAGTTGAGGAAATAGTGCTCCGTTCTGAGAATCTAATTTCCTCCATAGATATTGGCACGTGTCTGCTCAGCCATGCCTTGGCTGTGACACCCTTGATCTGTGCAACACTGTGCCAACCAGGCAGATTCATCCTGTAACTTGAGGTGTCCTGGAAGCTGGGCGAGGCTCTGGCATCATCCTTTCTGGGTTCTCAGGTGGGGCCATGAGGGATCTAGTTGGAGAAGAGATTTGGAAGAAGGGAGTCTGTCTTGAGCAAGTGAAAACTGACCAAAGCTTCAGTGGGGTAAGTGTGGGGTGTGGCATCATGGCCTATATCCTAGTGACTATAATGGGCAACAGGGTGAGTCAGAGAAGGGCCTAGGTGGCCTGGATGGGGGATTTGAACTTAACTAGAGCAGGTCACAGGATCAACATGACTTCCTGGGGTCCCTGAGGAGCATGTGGTCAGCCCTGGCTGTTCCCCATGCCTGTGTTCATTGCTACCCTACTTTGGCAAGCCTATTACATGCACCAGCATCATGCTGTCTGTGGTGAGTCACATCTTTTGGTCAGGCCTTTCATATTTTCTGCTTCCCAGGAACTCTACTGGACTTGAATAGTGCTTGACTCTGATTTGACTTCATATTGAGAACAGATCTAGTTCAAGGCTATACCTTCCTAGTGACTGCCCTGTGTGGTGGGAGGGCCTTCCCTCTGTGAATGGTACTGGTATTAATACCCATTGGGTTCCAGGTTGACCTTTACACCATCCTCTCTATGTTCCTTTTCCTAGCATTATTGATGATAGAATGTTTTCCCTGTTTCATAACAGAAATAGCCATGGTTTTTCTCAGGGGACTGAAAGCCTTCTCTCCTTCCTTTTTATTTGGCTTTGTTTTCTATGGAAAATAAGAATTACTTTATTTACAAACTGCTGTAGGTGACCTTAGAAGCTTAGTGGAACGCTGGGCCACTAGTTAGCCTCGGCCAGGCTGCGGGAAGATTTATATCTCACATCCTGTTTTAGTGTTTTATGTCTTTTCCTTCCTTCTGCCAGGAGCCCTCCCTAACCTCCATGTTCCTTTGGAGCTGCTTCCTCCCCAGGGCTTTCTGGATGGTCTTGGGACCCCAAAAGCTAGGGAAATAGAGGAGATTTTGCAATAAAAATGGACCTTTGGTACATGTCATGACTGAATTAAGAAATCTTTATAGCTTTATTATGGTAATGAAAAAACACCAGCAGCCAGCCCTATTTTTAGTAGGAAATAAAACCTAACATGCTTACAGGAGGAAAAGTGACCATCTTTAGCTGATCACCCGTGATGAGAGGTGAAAGGGAAGAGTCAAGGGGAAAGGCACAAAGGAGAGAAGAGGAGCAGATGGGAAAAGATGCAAGGAGAGACCACAGGGGAGGAACAGAAAGAGAGGAGATGGGCAAAAGGAAACAGCCCTCTCAGGAATGCGCAGGTCTGCTCAGTAGTGGGAGGAAGACTCAGCCATCAGTGTTGCAACAGCATCCTGTAGATTTTTTTTCTTTGGAATCATTTGTAAGAAAAATAAACCACCAAGGAACACACGGGAAAGTCCTTACTGCATTTCTAAATACCATGGAGAAATCATCAAATTAAAAGCCTTCAAGAATGAGCCTGTAGGAATTCTGCTTCCCAGCCTCCTTTTCCTAGGTAGCACGCACTGTGTTTGGGTCCCTGGGCCTCTGTCTGAACTGGGGTGTTTGCATCCTCACTTGGGGCATCGGCATCGGATCAGCGCTGGGTTTCTTCTCAATCTTTCCTTATTCTAAAGGAAGGTCCATAATAGTCTCTAGCTGCTCTGTTTAATTAACACTGGGCCGGCCACTATGGGGACAAGAAAATAGCCAGGTGTGAGCGTAAACCTTCCTTGTAGCTATGGAGTTAGAAAAGGGAGCATGGGTGATGCCCCACAACCCACCTTCACTCATTGTGGTGTCAGATGACCCTGCAGGGTGTGTTCAGTTTCAGGCTAGTGGCCAAAGCCAACCATGGCAGCAGCCACCAAGTTTTCTAATCCTATCCCTTCTTATTTACAAAACCCTTACGGTGACCCCTGACATTCCCCCTCACCCCACGTCTGGATGGTGAGGAATCTGCAAGCAGAAAGGATGACCCACCCTGGAACTCTAAGGTTTTGAGAAGGAAGCCTTAGTTCCTCCCTTAACCATAACCATATAAATTGGGCAATACAACCACAAGAGGATTTTTTCAGTTTAAGTAAAATTAAGGAGCTGGAAAGGCCAGGGTCCCTAAGGGCATTCTTTTGACTCAGAGTCAGATTTCTCAGAACCTAAAAGGTTTTACCTGGAGATCCTGTGGTTTTTACCTTAAAGAGGCACAGAATGGATGATGAAATTCTGGGTTGGAGAAACCTTATCATTCTGTCTTTATAGTTCTTCATTTTTTCCTTCCGTGAAAGGCAATAAGATGTGATTTTACAGCCTGCCAGCAGATTATTGTGCAATGCATATTTGCAGATATTTGAGGTTCATAGTCATAGGACAAAATGATGTATTGGCAGCCAAATCATTACTTTTTAAAAGAAAGAAAAGGTATTTCCAATAAAGTGTTTTTATTCTATTTACCAAAGTCCGTCTTTAAACTCCACAGAGGCAAGAAGCAGATGCTCACCCCATGACTTCTCACAGGGCAGGCATTTTTCCTTCATACACCTGGAAGTCTAATTAATTGGGGTAAGATGATTCAGCTTATATAGACTAGCCTTTGTCACTCTAACAGTGTGTCTGTGTACCTGTGTGGGTCCCCTTCTGGCTCATGTGGGAGGCCCAGGGACCCTCAACTCTTGAGGATTCCCCAGGGAGGCCTTCTGAGCTGGTCATGGAATCTGCCCTGTCCGTGGTTCACCTTGGCTCCCTTGGTCTTCTCTAGTTTTTTCTCAGCTCCATTGAATCTGATTCTTCAGCTGAGCCCTAGGATGCTGACCACAGAGCTCTAGGTACCCTTTGTACTTGTGTGGGGTTGGTCATGCTTCCCTACTGCCCCTGGTGCAGCTACTAACCCTGAGCTGAGGGGGACCCTGGCCACAGCTCCCTTCCACACACATACAGTCTCTTGAACACATGAGAAAGCTGTATTTCCTCCCTCTCACACACGCATGTACGTATGCACACACATACACAGACCCTGGGGACATGCGAAAACTTCTGGTTAGGACAGTAAGATGGTGATGATGATAAGTAACACATAGTATATTAAATGGAGTAGCGGAGTGGGAGAAATGGATAGGAATGGGATAGTGCAGTATCCAGGCTGTGGGGTAATGAAGTCTGGTCAAGAGTTGCAGTGGAAACAGAATACAGAGACATTCTGAGGAATAGCTTCCTAGGATTGGGTTTCTGGATATGAAAAAATAAAAGCAGGAATCAAAGATGGGGGTCACAGGTTTGAACCTTGGCAGGTAGGAATACAGCACTGCTTCTGGTAAGAGAAGTTAGAAATTGGGGTGTCTTGCCAGGAACACTTTGACATGCTGGTTTTGAGAAAAAGGCAGTGTCCCCAAAGACACCTAAGCAGATGCCTCCAAGGTACCAGGTGCTCTAGGAGGTGCTGGCTGGTGAGCCCTTTGATCTCAGTCATTGGCGTACCAGTGCTGTGGGAGGTACTCAGATGATCCACGTGTGGATGACAGCTGACATGCTTTCTGAGTTGCACAATATGAAATCACAAAATCCTATCTTGGAGAGGTGGCCAAGTTTTGTTAAAGATGCTCCCGACATTCACCAGCCACATTCCTGATCCTCCCACGAGCCACTGGTGGACACTGGCATTGGTGAAAGCCTTCCTTATGGGGACCTTCATCTACCTCTCTGTCATTAGCTAAGTGTTGTACATTGCTTTTTGAAGCAACTGTACACTCAGTTCTCCAAGGAAATGGGGTTTTTGAAGGCAGGTATGTCATCCTGTCCAAGCTAAACCCAATGGTTTCCATAGGTAGTACGTAGGGACCTAATTTGCAGTTCCTCATCATACAAGTGACTACTACAAAGACTAATAATATGGCGGCCTCCTGAGATACAGTGCCTTTCTTCCACAAATCCCACCTCTGATTCTCTAGGCTTTCAGCAGTGGCTCATGGTGCTGGCTCAAATCAAGCTGGTGATCCACTAACCCCCCAGGTTTTTTCATACCTTTGCGTTTGCCAGTTTCTCCCAGTCTGCATCTCTGTGATTGTTGGACCCTGAGAGACAAGGCTTTGCCCTTTCCCCCATTGAGTTCTGGCTGGAGTTCCAACCTGAAGATAATTATGAATTTTACTTTGGCCATTTGTCATATTAACTTGTTAGTCTTAGTTTGACTTAAATGAATAAGCAGAGTTTCTGTGTCATTGGCCAAAATGTCAACAGAGGCAGGGGATGCATAAGGCAGTGCAGCACCCAGACCAGTCCAGGCATGGAAGGATCATTTTGATGTAGTGAGTGAGAAGGCACCTCACTCAACAACCATCCAGCCTCATGCCTTCATTGAAGTGACAAGGTCTTCCTGAAGTCAAGTTTTGCTGCCTTTGGCAGTAAGTGCAGAGCTTTAGGGTCAAATGCGCCTGTGTGGTCCTTTGGGTGGATTATTTTTTCATCTTTAAAATGGAGATAATAGTCTATAAAATGGGACAATGATAGTGAAGAATATGTAAAACACTGAGCATTGTACCTGTACATAAGTGCTGAGTGTTTTGAGCTGATGATTTTTTTCATAAGTCCACCGACCTTTTAATTGTTAAAAAAAGATGTGCACAGTTTACCAGGACCTGCTCACCTGCAAACCAGTGTTCTCTTTTCTCATGCTCATGAGACATTCATCTCCAAATCCTTGGGAGCATATGACCAGGGACCAATAGTGGATTTAGTAAAGTGGAGGATATGATTTTTGGACTTTGCCTTTAATCCTTTTCTGAAAATTGGGATAGTTAACTGCTTATAGACTTTTGGCATTTCTTCTGTTTTCTCCTTGTTGTCTTAAGATTTAATAATTTTAACTTTGCATTGTTTGAGATGCCTACATTATACATTCTCAGAGCATCAAATATTAGGCTCAGTTATTCTTAATAGTGTTATGAAGGGTTCTTTTAATTGATATGTCTAAATGTAAAAAATGAAATACAGTTTCTGTCTTGATAAGCATGATGATCTGAACTCCCATTCTCACTGTCATGGACCAACAGCTCTCATTTAAGTTACATTATTTCCCAAGGCTTTTACTCTCTACGTCTTTGGGTCTTCACACTGGGAAATAGAGATCGTACACCTTCATTAGAATCATTTCCCCTTCAGTAGAATGCTTGTTACGATTTTGCATCTAACTTCTCTCCAGGAAAGAGACTTTTAAGCTTCAAAATGTTCCCAGTGATGTTTTGCATGAGTAAAACTTCCATTCACTCCTTTTTCTTACTTGTATTCTCTTCTTTGGTTGGGGGGGGGTGGGGTACAGTTTATGTTGACTTATCTTTAAGTTATGGATTCTTTGCTCAGCTGTGTAGTCTTTCTGATGAACTTATGAAACATAGTCTTCTTCGATTTTTATCGTACTTTTTATTTCTAGCATTCCAGTGACTTTCTTATGGTTTTCCTCTGCTGAAATTTCTCATCTGTTCATGCATGCTGTCCACCTTTCCAGTAGAATCTTTAACATACTGATTGTTGAATTATATAGTTCCAACACTG